>PVIW01000350.1:224208-551448 GCA_004026585.1 Noctilio leporinus | reverse complement strand
AAAAAAAAAAAAAAAAAAAAAAAAAAAAAAAAAAAAAAAAAAAAAAAAAAAAAAAAAAAAAAAAAAAAAAAAAAAAAAAAAAAAAAAAAAAAAAAAAAAAAAAAAAAAAAAAAAAAAAAAAAAAAAAAAAAAAAAAAAAAAAAAAAAAAAAAAAAAAAAAAAAAAAAAAACAAGGAGAAAACAGGAAGACTCTAGGACATCTACAAAAGTGCTAACATCCAAATCACAGGGTCACCAGAAGTGGAAGAGGAAGAGCAAAAGCAAGAAATTGTAAACTTATTTGAAAAAATAACAAAAGAAACTTCCCTAATTTGGTGAAGGAAATAGACACACAAGTATAGGAAGTACAGAGAGTCCCAAACAGCTTGGATCCAAAGAGGACCACACCAAGACACATCATAATTAAAATGCCAAAGGTTAGAGATAAAGAGGGAATCTTAAAAGCAGCAAGAGAAAAGCAGAGAGTTACCTACAAAGCAATTACCATAGACTATCAGCTGATTTCTCAAACAAAACTTTGCAGGCAATAAGGGACTGATAAGAAATATTCTAAGTGATGAAAAGTAAGAATCTACAACTGAGATTAATCTATCCAGCAAAACTATCATTTAGAATGGAAGGGCAGATAAAGTGCTTCTCAGACAAGGTAAAGCTAAAAGCATTCATCATCACCAAGCCATTATGATATGAAATGTTAAAGGGGTTTATTTAAGAAAAAGAAGAAGATCAAAACTATGAACAGTAAACTGACAACAGACTCACAGCTATCAACAACCGAATCTAAAAAACAAAAATAAACTGTGCAAACAACTCAAACAGAAACAGAATCATAGAGATTATGTGGAGGGTTATCAGTGGGGAGGAGAATGGGAGAGAATGGGGAAAAGGTACAGGGTCTAAGAAGCACAATTGGTAGATACAAATTAGGGGAATGTAAGAATAGTAAAGAAAATGGAGAACTCAAAGAACTTAGATGCATGACCCATGGACATGAACTAAGGGTGCTGGAGAAAAGGGGTTTGCTGAGCAGAGAAGGGCTAAGAGGGAAAAAATGGGACAATTATACTAACATACTCAATAAAATATACTTAAAAAGACAAAATTAAAAGAATTAGAAAACTGTTCATTTACATAAATCTATATCCATTTGGCATTGTTTTTATTAGTGTGCACAGAGCTTTGACATTCTCTGATATAAAGAAATTTCTCAGAGGCTTAAACCATACACACACAGCAAATATTGTAATCTA
The DNA here is from genome assembly GCA_004026585.1 of Noctilio leporinus. NCBI lineage: Eukaryota > Metazoa > Chordata > Mammalia > Chiroptera > Noctilionidae > Noctilio > Noctilio leporinus. Next base: position 550,198 of record PVIW01000350.1, on the reverse strand, counting down.
AAATCTTTAAAAACCCTACTTTAAGATAAGCAATAATGTTTTACTCTATTCACTTAAAATACTCCACCTCTCCACATTCCAGGTTTAGAGTCCACATGCAGAATCCTCTGCGACTACCTGAACTATTTCTTCCTCAGCTTTATTCTTAATATTACTTTGACTGACATGATCCTCTAATCATTTCACTCCTGTCTATCTTTCTGTGTTTGTCCTATAACTTGCCTGCTCTATGACAATAACCAGGTTCTCTCTCACTCATGTTCTTTGCACTTAGTTACATTGCCTGTTTGAAAGCAACTTCCAGATTTCTGCTATGTACTTACATAGCAGCTTACATGCCCTCATACTCCACCTTTATACAGTGGTTTAGAATTACCTGAGAGGCTTAAAATACAAATGCCCAAGCCTGTAATCAAATCATTTCAATTGCAATCTCCCACTATCTAGGGCCAAGGCATCAGTGTTTTTTAAAAAACCTTCAGATGATTTTAAGGTACTGTGAGGGTTCAGAACCACTGACATGATGAGGCACCAGTTCTCTGATTACATGTACTTAAGAATTAGTTGATGATCTTGATAACAATGAAAATTTATAGATTCACTTCTAAATCTACAATAAGTCCCAATAATCAACATTCTTAACAAGCAACTATAAGTAATTCTGATACAGGTAGATGTAGTCCTTAGATCACATCAGGAATATACTTCTCTAGGAGCTGCCCTAATACAAAACTGAAATTTTAGAAAAGAAATCTAAATAGGACATGGCAATAATTTACTATATATTGTAGAGACAATACTCAGTCTAAAAAAGTAAAAAATACCATGTAAAAAATTAATGTGAAGGAAGACATATTGCTGGCAATGCAATGCACTACATGTCAAGAAACACTGTATTTCATAGGGTATCTAAAAATTTAAGATAACACACTGTGTATATATGTGAATATTAGATGATGATAAAGTAGAAAAAAACATTAAGAAGCCAGAATAATTGCATTTCTCTGTCTTCTCTTCTCATTTCTCTATACCCCAGCCTCCTAATGCTGGAGTCAGGACTAAGTCAACATCTTAGTCCTCTGATCATGGTCAACATTAACTCCTTAGGTAATGCTATGCTGTCCCATAGCTTTAAATGTACTATAGTGCTTGCAGTATCATTATATTTTAATCCAATCCTCTGACTTCAACTCTAGGCTCCATCTAATAGTCATCTGAACTCAACATGGAGAGATCAAAGTAACTAGACTTCACAAGAAAGAAGACAAGAAAGGACAACTGCATACAGAGATAGCTCTTAAAATCTGTAAACCTTCACTGGACCTCACTACCAAACATGAAAAGAAAAAATAATTACCAGTTCTGCACAGAAAAGGGGGAAAGACTTAACAACTCATTTTTAAGCCATTTTTACACTTATATTTAGACCAGAAAGAGACATTACAAGAAAACAACAGAAAAACACTCATGAATATAAATTCAAAAACACAACAAAGTTTTACAAGTGGAATCCAAACTCTGACTAAGTCAGCTTTATCACAGAAATCTAAGGTTAGCTTGACATTAGAATTTTGATCAGAATATTCACCATATTAATGGACTGCAAAAGAAAAATATAATCATGTCAATAAGAACATTTGATATATCCAACATCCATCTCTGCCCTCTCCCAAAAACCTCAGCAAACTTGAAACAGAATTTAATTTGTTCCAGTTAATATAAAGCATCTACATCTACAAAAGAAACAGCAAACTTGCTGCATGATAATAGGCAATTTTTTTTCTCTATGACCTGGAACAAAGGCAGAGCGTTCCCTTTCATCTCTTCTTTTCAACTTTGTACTACAAATTTTAGCCAACCCAAAAGGCTTTCAGACTAGAAAAGAAGTAAAACTATTTGTAGCAAAATAATTATCTACATAGAAATTCTACATAAGCTTTAAAATTGTTACCAGAACTAATAAGGGAATTTAGTAAATTTGATGGCTATATAAGATTAATATTATTAAGATTTATTTAAATTCTAATAGCAAACAATCAGATATTGAAGTTAAAATAGTAATTACATTAACAGTAGCATCAAAATTATTAAATAATTCAAGATAAATCCAACAAAAATATGTATACTAAAGATGACAAAACATTATTAAAATAATTTTCTAAAAGCCCAACAAATGAAGATATATTTCATGTTTATGGGTTAAAAGACCCAATAAAGATGATCACTTCCTCAGATGCGCACTCTCCACACCTGCACCCACCTGCTGTTGCCAAAAATATGCATTTTACTTTAGACCTCTACAATTTGTGAAAATTTTCATACTACAGCTGCAATAAAAGCCATTTACCTGAAAAAAAGAATATCAATTCTAAAATGACCTGTAAATTCTATGCAACCTCAATCAAAATCCCAGTATACTTTTTTGAAAAATTAACTAATTCTAAAATTAAAATAAAAATCCAAAAGATCCAGAATCACCAAAACAACTCTGAAAAAGAACAAATTTAAAGGACCAGGAATAAAGGCAATGTAATACGACCATCAACATAGAAAATCAATGGAACACAATAGAGAAGACAGAAATAGGTCTACAGGTATATAGTCAATTGATTTCTGATAATGGTGCAAAGGCAATTAAGTGGAGAAACAACAGTGTTTTCAAAATTTTGTTCTGGAACCATTCAATAGCCATGTGCAAAAGACCATCAATCCTTATATCCTTATATCACAGCCTAGAGTAAAAAAAAAATAACTCTAGCCTTGGCTGGTGGCTCAGTGGGTTGAGCTCCAGCCTATGAATCCAAGGGTCACCTGTTCAATTCCCAGTCAGGGCACATAACCAGGTTGCAAGCCAGGTCTCCAGCCATGACTCCAGCTAGAGGCATGCCAAAGGCAACCATACATCATTGAAGTTTCTCTCCCTTTCTTCCTCCCTCCCTCTCTTCTCCTCTCTCTAAAAAAAATAATGAATAAAATATTTAAAATAAATAAATAACTCTAATCATAGAACTAAAAAACTAAAAACCTAAAACTATGTCACTTTTAATTAGAAAATCTTTGCCCCCTTGGGTTAGGCAAAAATTTCTTAGCAACAACTTTGAAAATATGATTTATAAAAGAAAACATTGATAAATAGGATCTCATCAAAATTAAAAAGTCTGCTTTTAAAGAGTACTATTACGGGAGTAAAAAGACAAATCACAAACTATAAGAACTTGTATCCAGAATATATAAATAATTCCAGTCCATTACAACAGTAAGCAAAAGATTTGAACATTTTACCAAAGTAAAGATCAAGATATCAAACAAACACATGAAAATATGTGCAATCTCAATCATTTTCATTGAAATCCACAGTGAGATATCACTATACATGTATTAAAACGTCTAAAATGTTAAAGATTAGTCAAATGTTGGTAAGAACACAGAACAACAGGAGCTCTCTCGTGCACTGCTGGTAGAAATGGAGAATGGTACTTGGAAAGCAGTGTGGCAGCTTCTTAAAAAGTTAAACATACACCTGTCATATGATGCAAACATTAGACTTTTAGGTTATTTGCCCAAGAAAAATGTAAGCATACACCCATACCAAGAATATTTATAGCAACCTTATTTGTAATAGTCTAAAACTTAAAACAACCTTAAATGTCCATCAACATGCAAATGGATAAACAAATCACAGTATATTCATTAATGCAATACTGATCAACATTAAAATGGAATAAACTTAAAATATGGATGCATTATGAATTAAAACTACTGAGTAGAAAATGCCATAGCAAGGACATATTCTGTAATTCTATGTACATAAAAATTTGGAAAATGCCTATTAATTTATAGTTACAGAAATCAGAGCAGCCAGTTGCATGAATGTGGAGAAGAAACAGAAGGAAAGGATTACAAAAGAACTAGTAGAAACTTTGGGTAGAGAGATATTTACAATTTTGATTTTAGTTATGGCTTCATGAGTTAACACTTAATTATACTTTTGTATATGTTCAGTTTGTTATATTTCAATTATGCCTCAATAAACTTCTATAACTTTTTCAGATGATAAATAAAAAGATAAATAGAAAACTCAAATTAAAATTACTAGAAACTACAGTAAATCATATATTGATTAAAATTGTCAATTAAAAGCAATATTAGCCAAAAACAAACACAAACCCAGCAATATACTATATATGTATATATAAGAGCACAGAAAATTTGGAAATAGGTTAATGGAAAAATATATACCAGGAAGACATTAATGCTATATTAATATCATGTGAATGAGATTTTAAGGTAAAGTTTTCTTAGAAGTAAAATGTTCAGTGTTTATAAAAGTTTCATTTTACAAGGAAGATACAATTATTAAATTGTATAAACTGTATATACAGCTTCAAACTATATAAAGCAAAAATTAATAAGACTAAAAATAAATGGTCAAATCAACCAGAATAATGGAAGATTTTTAACCCATTTCTCTTGTGATAGGACAAAGATAAAGAAGACTGCAAAAAGTAAAAAACTTGAACTCATATGAATGTTGATCAAATCATCATATAAAGAACATGGCCATCAATGGAGAACATATATTCTTTTAACACATGTTACATTTATGAAAACTGAACACTTGTTTGGCATTAAAGATTTCCATGGATTTCAAATATTTGAAATACTGGCCACATCTTATCTACAAATAAAAATTCACAACAAATTATGACTAAAGAAAACAACACACATTTGGATTTATTTGAAACACTTTCCTAGGATACGCTGTATTTGGAAATTACTCTTAGCTCCAGGACTCCAAGATGCTATGCTATTAAATGTAAATGATCTGTGACTCAGAAAAAGCCAAAGAGAAGCCAGTGGTACTACCTAGCTAGTGTCACAAAGGAACTCAAAATCATCCCATAAATCAAGTGAGAGCTGTGGGGCTGCCTTCCTCTAGTTGCTACACATACACAGCGCATGCGTCATACTTGAATGACTACAAGTTTATTTACTTTTTCTATACAAAACTTCCAGTGGGATATGGAACGCTCTTACCACCCCCTAAACCTTGTCTGGAGCCATGCACCTTCTGAGGATGGCCCTTTCAAATCTCAATCCCTTATATAAAGGCAAATGCTACTTCAGACAGCGCTGCCTTAGACGTTCAAAAATACATATTAAAATATTAAGATTTGAACATATATTTAACTTTGTTTTAAGCCAAATTCCCCAAACACTGGACCCCCAGAGCACATTTTCATGTAACACCTGGTATTATTTGGCTAAATTAGTATTCACACCTTGAGAAAGAGGGTTTTGGAATTCCTACCTGAATTTAGATTGATTGCAGTTGGAAGAATATCATTTCTTACCTCTAGAAGCATGCTAGGTTCAGTTGACTGGTATCTCCGGCACTTCGGCCACCATTATCCTAGCTCTTAAGTAAGACGCACAGTCTGTACCAAAGAGAAGGGAAATGAAGAAATTTTAGGAAATGAGTCAATGAAATTTTTACTCACAGTTTATTCTCACAAGGGTAATTCAACTGCACTCAGTTTCAGTTTCTTGCTCTAGTTACAAAATGTCATCTGGCTCTAAATATTTATTCACCAGAAATATATTTCACCAATAATACCGTTTCAAATCATCTGACTTGAACATGTGGGAGCTGGAACATATGCAACGCTAAACTGCACATTTTGGCCCCACTGGACAGCTCGTTGCACTGTGCTCATAACCAATTATTGATTCACATCTTAGCAAAAATGTAAAAGGTTGCTGAAAGGTTGAGCTAGCATTCTCAAATACAATATGCCATTTTATACTCTCTTGTATAATCCTCTCAAATTTTCTACTGCCAGCTGCCTTTCATAAAATCCAGAGGAGAAACTGAATTTTAAAATAAAGAGCACAAAAATGGTGATACTAATAGAGCTTTTCCACTCTAAGAAACCTGATAGTCTCCAGTGAGAACTGTAGTTCAATTAGCAAGCCTTATTTCTGGATTTTATGGTTAGTGGCTTGGATTAAAAACAAACAAATCAATAACCTGTTCACTTTGAATATTAAATAAATTAGAATACTGAGTAATGAAGAAGACAGAGAGCAGAAGCAAGTGAGTTGTGCAAGTTACATGTGAAAAGATCAGAGATTCTACCCTAAGCAATTGCCATGTGACAAGAAGGTAGCTTGGTTGGGGCCCACCAAACTTTAAAAAGCATTGAACTGAAAGCCTCAGCTTTCCCACTGGCAACTCTATGGCACTGGGCAGATTATTTAACTTCTGAGACTTAGATTTCTCATGCATGACCCATATGTAAGACAAAAGTACTTGAGAACCTACCACTGCTAGAAACTTGATCTTTCATCTCATTTATCCTATTTTAATTTCATCCTCCCAGGAGAACTGCAAAGTAGACACTACTATTTCTACTATGAATATGTGTAAATAGCAGGTCAAAATAAATTATTTAACCAGGACATCTGTGTTAGTAATTATCAGAAGTAAGATTCCAACTTTCATATTATATCACCTTCCAAGCCATCTACAAACTACAATACAGAGACCAAATCTGGCTAGCTGCCCCAAAGCTAAGGATAGTTGGGAAAAAATCTGAAGAATGATATATCATTCAAGGAAAATATGGAAGTCAAATTTCAGTGTCAGTAAATAATGTTTTATTGAAACACACTCATGTTCATTCATTTCCATATTTCCCTGTGGTAGCAGAGTCAGAACTGAGTAGCTATCACAGAGACCTTACAGCATATAAACCCAAAAATATTTACTCTCTGTTCCTTGACAGGAAAAGTTTGCAGATTTCCTAGTCTTGATTACTTCACATGGTGTTGATGTTATTATAAAATAATATACAGAAAAGCTTTGCAATATAGAGAGCACAGTGCAAATTTGAGGGATTAATATCCTGAGGAATTATCAGGGAATCGTAACAAAAACTATCCAGTAATAACAAAAGGAAGAAATCTTTAAAAAGCAAAGAAAATATCATGAACAGAAGACTTCTGGTACCTTACAGTAAAACTGCTATTTTTGAAGCAGAATCCTGGGCTTTTCAGAGGGACTCATCTGCCCACCACCAAACAAAACACTCCTAGTAACAGAGTTGGTGGAAAGGAAAGGAATTTGTTTATGTGAAGGCTACACAAATTTGGGTTAAGAGTGGAATTCTGCCATTAAGTCCCACAAGCATACAGCCCTGCTAAATCAGGCTAGTTTTAGAACAGACAAGTCAGAGGTGCTGTCTTTTTCTAGGAAAATAGAAGTTCAGAGCTCAGCATTTCCCAGTCACAGTTTTGCATTTCCAGTAGCTTCCATCTATCTATCTTTGACTGGGGGAAAGTGTCATGCACTCTTCCTAACTGTTAATTCCGAATCTCTAGCAAATGAGTGGTTCCCCAACTGCATGCTCTAATTTCTTTTTTAAATTTTTTTAAAGGTTTTATTATTTTTAGAGATAGGGGAAGGAAGAGAGGCAGAGAGGGATAGAAACATCAATGTATGGTTGTCTTTCACCTGCCTCCAGCTACATATCTGGCTGGAGACCTGGCTTACAACCTGGTTATGTTGCCCTGGCTGGGAATCGAACCAGTAACCTTCGGGTTTGCTGGCTGGCACCTTATCCACTGTGCCACCAGGGCCATGCATGCTCAGATTCTTAAACTCCATTTCTCCCTGACTCTATGCAAACCATTTAACTTAATGGCTGCTGCCTTATTTTTAAATCCCCAACCATGGCCTTTGACGTAGTGGGCATGGTGACCAGTTCTGGCCACTGGCTTTTTCATCTCTCTTCTATGGTTAAAGCCCCTCCTGTTTTCTTGGCACATGGAGGACAATGGCTATGCCCCACTGAGTCCCATCCCCCATCCCCAACCTGCAGGCTGTTCTGTGATAGTTTCCTTCCACTCTACCACATTTTAATTAACAGAATGCTTTGGGCAATGGCCTAGATTACAGTGGTTTTGTTACATGCTAATCTTTGAGGTTACCACTAGGATTGAAATCCTGCTGAAAGGTCCCTTCCTAGAAAGCACAATGTAATAAATATAACTATTATTTTTGATGAAAGGTGGTCTTTATTGGTTTGGCAATGTCGAACTTGACCCTGTGCTCCTGGAACGAAATAGTTTAGCAAGTGAGGATTTAAAAATTCCTCCGTCCCTTTGCGTTCTGAGGACTGACCTTTCCGTCTCCTGTTGTGTAAATGTCAAGTTTTCTCCCTCTCCTCTGACCCTTGCCTGCTCAAAACAGTCTTAACAGCCCACTGGACTAAACTTAGACAAGTTTCTTCCTGACGACCAGACCCCTGAACTCCTTCTTCTTTGAGCATTCACTTTAGAAAACTATCAAATATAAATTCTTTTTTATGCCCTTTTGAGATGTGTTTCCTGGGACTCTTGACAGTTTTTAACCTAAACTGTTTTTCTCAAGTACCTGGGCCATTCCTTTGAAACCTAATCCTCAAAACAGCACCTGATCCCCATCTCCGAGAGAGAATAGAAGCGTAACTTTGGTAGGCACCAATTTGCAAACAGAATTGGTCTAATCACACTGACTCACTCTAAGGTCCTCCACTAGCTCACTCCAGCACTTAAAACTTCTGTTTTAATGAACTTGAGTTCAATCTCTCCACCCTATTGCAACAGTCTCTCTCTGAAAAGCCTTCCTTGCCTGTTTATTCTATCTGGTATAGTTTCTCCTTAATGTTGTTCACTAATGAACATATTCTTTATTGCAATTGCTTGAACAAACCTGTGTCCCTAACTACATGGTGTTTTGTCTTTTACATCTTTTAAAAGACAAGATAAAGATTCAAGATTATCATCTTGAAAAGAATTTCTTAAAAGATTTTATTTATTATTTTTAGAGAGAAGGGAAGGGAGAGAGACATCAATGTATGGTTGCCTTTCATCTGCCTCCAGCTACAGACCTGACTGGAGACCAGACTTGCAACCTGGTTATGTGCCCTGGCTGGGAATCGAACCAGCAACCTTTAGGTTCACATGCCTGTTGCCTTATCCACTGTGCCACCAGCCAGGGCTTGAAAAGAATTTTTATAGTAAGTATACATTTAAGAAAATATAGGAAATGGAAGCAAATCGGAACTTATGCAACAATAAATCTTAAAAATGGCTATAAAAACATCTAGAACATTATTTCTTTCTCTTGATACCTGCTCCTTCCACCTGAGGCTGAGGACTTTCACTCTATTGGGTTTTTAGACAATTCTTCTATAACAAAGTTTTGCTAGATTTTAATCAGTCTCCAGAACTCCAGGACAAGTAGTTAAAGGACAAACCTTTCCCTCTAGTAGACTGGATGACAAAATTTGGGACAGAGGCTAAAAACTTTAATAGGTCCATTTGCTGGATCACCTTTCCTGCTCATACATCAGAGACTTTTTTCAATTATTTATAATGCCTCTTTAAGGGTGAAAAATAAGGAAATGTTCCATAAAATGTGTGAAGTAAATGTAATCAAATTAAACCCACACTTTTTTTTCTCTCCAATAAAAAGAGAAACAAAACAGAGAGTGCTTTCTGTTAACACGTAAATAGATTAAATTGGCTTCCGTTTGGCTAAACTTAATTGACATGAAGCTGCCCAGTGAAGGATCTGTTAAAAGGTTAGCAGGTTTCTTCGTTAGCATTTTAATAACTGAATGTTCAATGAAATGACTGTTGGCCATCTTCCCTCTCTCATCTTAATAGTCACTTGAAAGACACTTGAAAAATACCGGCCCTGGCTGGTAGCACAGTGAATAAGGCGCCAGCCTGCGAACCCAAAGGTCACTGGTTCAATTCCCCAGCCAGGGCACATAACCAGGTTGCAAGCCAGGTCTCCATTCAGATCTGTGGCTGGAGGCAGGTGAAAAGCAACCATACATTGATGTCTCTCTCCCTCTCTGCCTCTCTCTCTTTCCCTCTTTCTAAAAATAATGAAATAAAATTTAAAAAAAAAAAAGAAAAATACCAACTTTTTAAGCTGCCATTTATTACTAGACATTTGCATCATTTGCCAGTAGACTGGAAACAAGCACACACTGTAGCAATTAACAGGATAGAAAATCAGTATAGTAGTTTAATAAGGTAACTTTTCAAATAGTGATAACTAAAACAGCACCTTCTTTCTTCACTGTCCTTGTCTCACGTTTTTAATTTCATTTTTTCAAACTTCCCTTGTACCATTCTGACATTCCTTGTTTAGGCAAAAACTTAATCCTCAAGAAGTGGTAGAGATGTCTTAAAATTCAACTCATTGAACTCAGACTATTGTTTCCTAAATGAGCCTGTTTTAATTTTTTTTAAGATTTCAGCTGATTTCTGTGCCTTATCTTCCTGATTTACATTCCCTTGTTATTCAGAGGGCAAAATAGGTATTTTTTAAAATTATCTGGATATGATACTCTATACTTCCCACCCTCAAAACAAAAATACGTTCTCAGATTCAAATGACCCCTTCCCTTTCTAAGATGTGACTATTTTACCCCAACAGTTTTCTTTCATTTTAATCTTATTAAAATCTCCATACTTATACATTTACAATCAATCACCTTGAAAATCGGATGTTAAATTTTGCTTTTGAGGAGAAATGCTTTTTTGGTTGAAATTAAATGATTTTTAAGAAACATCTAATTTTTGTTACCTCTACAGAAACAAAAATTAAGATAACTCATGATAACGGGCACTGGGTTGCTGGCTTGTTGGTGGTGAGTTAATGTTTCACATCAAATTACAAGCTATATTTGCAACTGTACTTTCTGCAAATGGGTTTCTTTTACGTAACACATTATGCATACATAATAACCATAATCCTCTTTTCAGCAGTCCCAAAGGAAAGCTAATTTACCTAATTGCAAGGACTAAAGAGGCATTTCTCTAGCATATATAAAATAAGTACTTAGTAGATTCACAAATCTCAACATTTGAAAATACATGCTTTATTGTATTATTATACTTGGTTTCACCATGAAAAGCACAGTGGTCATTCTACAGTGATGCTTCTCCATCAAATCATTTTGTATATCTAAAAATAATACAATGTTATACGCATCTTAATAAAACTGGACAAAAAGGAAAAAGAGAAAAGGTAACAATTGATAAGCAATGAGATGCTGACTGGAGTTGTGTTTTGTTTTTCATGGGAAACATAAAGCCATTGGGATAAATAAGAGCTGAGGAAGTGAGATCGAATCTGGAAGAATAAATGTAAATTCTGTAAAAGTTCTGCATAAGTGGAGAGAGATAGGATTTAAGTAAGGAGAACAGCCTTTACAAAGTGAATTAAATGACAGTAAGTGATACTTGGCACAATGTTTATCATACTAAATGGTAGCTATGTGATCAAACGGGATTTTTTTTTTTTTTTTTTTTTTGGTTGCAGTAATCCAAAATCTCAACTCAAAGGTTTAAACAAATGTAATTTATTATCACATATACTGAAAACAAGTTAGCAGGTAGCAGGCTTAAGCATTTTATATATATTTTTTTTTAATCAGGGCTTCCAATTTCATTTCCTCTGTCATTCTCTTCACACTATTCATCATGAAATGCAAGTTTCATGACAACAAAGACTAAAATACTTATTTGTCATCCATAAACCATCTGTTAGGCACATCTCATTAAAGCTTTACTCTAATAGGTTTGTAAGGTCTTATTCTGATTGGTTTAATTTAGGCTACATACCTTTTCCCAAAACAATCACAATGAGCAGATCATTTTAAACTGTGGCAAAGAGGGGATTAACTACACTGCTTCCAGACAAGGTTACCAGACTGGAGGCCCATCTCACTTAGACGTAATGGTCGCTGTGGTATAAACAAGGGCTGAAACAGAAGCTGTAAAAATCTAAATCGCCTACACAAGGTATAATGAACTATCAGGTTGGTGCTGACTAATGATTTTTCAAAATAGTGGTGTATCATTCAACTTCTTACTTTTCCTCCCCCATTTCCTCCTTTAGGATAAATTTTAAAAAGAGAAAACTGTTCTAAATTTATTGGGACAACAAGAGGCTGATAAGGCAGAGAAACATCAGTTTTGTCTAGCAGGAGTTATCGCAGCTAAACAGGCTGATGGCTGGAACAAGCTTTGCCAAGAGTAGTATTAAGAACCAGCGTTAGTGTTTGCTACTTAAAATTTGCCCAGAAAAGCTCGCAGAAAAGTATCATGGAGCAGACAGTAAATACATTTTGATGTGGTTTTTTTCCCTCATAAACTTAATCATTGAATTCCCTGAGTCCTCAATTCATTCTAAACAGAATGTTTTAGTTCCTATACAGGCCTCAAGAGTCTCCAAGAAACATAAGTGATCAAGATAGAAGTTGAAGGGTACAATCTCTACATTGGTTACACATGGAGTAAACATTCTCATTCAGCTCTTCATATAGTAGTTCTGCTATGTTCTAGTATGTTTTCCTTATTTTTCCCAAGTTTAATAAGCCCTCTCAAAAGTGCCTTGAGGCTTTAGTTTAAGACTGAAAAAAAGACTCTTCATTAAATGTTCCCTGACACAGCCAGTCATCTTACTACTCCATCTTTTATAAATTCTTCAACTTATGAGGACTCATGAATATTTTCCAACAGCAACATTTCCAGTTTTGTATATTCTCACGCTGTTTACCCTTCTTCCTTCATACTTACTCTCCATAAACTAATTTTTTGTTTCCCATTATAGATGAATGTTTATCAACTCAGCTGTGCGTTAGACTCACTTGAGGAATTTCGAAGGCAAGTGAGGGGAGGAGGAAAGGAGAAGAGACCAAAAACCAGCAAATTTAGAAGGAACTACATGTGAGAAACGGTGCTGTCCTCTTACTAAGCTAATTGCTTATTTTGAAACATCTATGTAATGGGTTCTATCTGGTTGGCTACATAAGTGTGCAAGATTTGTGCATTTGCAAGCTCTTTGTCAGATTGCCTATGACTGCATCACATTCTTGTTTCATGCTTGGTATTTAATAATAAAATTGTGCTGTTTCTCTTCTGATATCTCTGTGAAGAAACTTTCCAGCATTCATACCCCTCCTCTACTCCTTCATTCATCTTGATACCAACAGTGTAGATGATGCCAACTTGGATTATGAAGAAAGGTGACACACAGCATAGTAACAAGATGGAAAAAACTTGGACCCTGACACTGTGGAGCTGCAGACCATCTACAGAGATTCTGCACAAGATGAGTAGAATCCTATCTAGTTTAAGCTACTGTTTATTGGAATAGTCTTTCAATTGTGGCTGAACCCAAAATTAATCAGAACAAGAAGATTAACTGAAGAACAGTATGTGCAAAAGTCTTGGGGCAGTTTCCAGACTCAAAAGCAGAGTTCAGCTAAAAATTAGTAAGCAAGGGAAGGAACACGACAGGATTGCTATACACTTACACTGGGGATGTAAACTGAGGCCAGACCACCATGGTAACAGAAACAGAATGAGAAGTCCCTGAAAGATAAGAAACATCAAAGTACACACAATGTACTTTCTAGAAATCCCCTCTAGTTGTCCTATGGAAAATTAAAAGAGGGCAGGCAGGAGGGCCCAGAAAGCGATGCAGTCATCAAAGAAAGAAATGACTTGGCCAGATTAAGGTGTTGGCAGAGAATATAAAGGAAGAATGAATGAATGAGAGATGGGAAAGTTTCTCTCAGAGCCTCAATATTCTCTTTTGGACGATTGGGGTATTAATACTCTCTTCCTCATAACACTTCTGTTAGAATTAAGTGAAATAATAATGCATGTAGTGATTAGATGCATCCTTCCCACAGAAAAAGACCATGATAAAGTTTATTGCCATCACTATATAATGATCAAATTGAAAGTAGAAATGACAGGACATGATGATAATTTTTTTAAAAATATCTGATCTACTATGTGCCAGGCACTGCAATCAGAGGTTGTGCCAAACTGATTGATTAGCTAGAGTCTAGTGAAATAATGTCCATTAGTTTCAGAGTACATATTCAGCTTTTTATTGACATGTTTATTATATTTATTCTTTCCAACTCTAGCAGGTATGAAATTTATTACTCTGCTCTCAGACATAAAGGGATGATATAGTTCTTTATTTCTCAAAATCTAATTAAATCTCTTTGAATCTTCACACTCTTGACCAGCAAGAAATTCAATCTCCTTAGAGGGACCCTCACTAAGGTTATATAAGTGCTCCAAGGTCTTATTTGCTCCAAAACATCCAACCAGAGCCTTTAATTAGTCCACAGGTGAAAAGCCCTCTGATCAGTCTAAAGCAGTTATTTGGAAAGTCAGGCATCTCGGGCACTGTGATCCTTACCAGTGAGGGGAGTCAGGTCCCTGGGAAGCAGCTTTTGATTCCATCTGTGGTGCTGCTGCCTCCCTGGAGTGCTACGTGGAAAGATTGTGGTATCCCACCAGCCAAGTGTCCCATATAAGCCAAGAACCTCTCTCTGTTTTGAGGGGAAAATATCTACTGACAACCCTGTCTAGCTTCTGTTTTAAGCAACACAATCCATTTCTCCCCCCTCTACCTTCCTACTGTTCAAAGCGTATTACTATTCAGTTTTACTCATTTTGAGCTTGGACATAAAAAGAATGACCAGTTCCTAAGTGTCCAGGTGCTCAGAACAATACTGTGGGGGTGGGAAGTGAGGGTATCTAGGCCCTAGATGACAAAGGATTTCACCTATAAATTTATGGCCTTGGCAAATACAGACAGCTGGTTCTCACAATCTTAGGTTCTTTCACTCCTAGGAGATCATTTATGTAAGTTTATCAGAAAGAAAGGAGGAAACATGTGGCAAGTCTCCAGTCTTTGTATCTTGTACAGTGTCATGAGACTATCTTCATGTTTGCTCTATCCTCAGATAGATCACCAAACAAATGAAGTTCACCTACTAATGTCCCAGGTAAGAAAAATAAAAGTTGTAACAGAAGTCATTCCTACTGAGGTGTATATAAAACATGATGACTGATCACTTCTATTGGGAAGCACTGACCAGGCCACATCCACAATGTTGGGTGAAATATATTCTTAAAACTTACTTATATTCTTTCATTCTAAGACTAAGGGTTGGGATGGGGGAGCATAGGAATGTCCATTTAGGCTGTAATCATTAAAACCATTCAAACAATAAGACCATATAACAGAGCCCTGAGAACTCATTGGGAGTGATATTGGGTGATTGTTGAATGCTATTTTGAGTAGAAAATAACAAACTGTTACAAACATCTCTGGCAGATGGCTCTCAGTGCTAAACCTTTTATATAACATAGTTGGTGTCTTATGAAAACAATAAATAGAAAGGAATATCTCTGGTATTCAACCAAGCTTTCTTGTAAAACATACATCCTTTTTCAAACCCAACAAACCAGTTAATTCAGAGAATTTTTTGGTTCTATCAGGTGCTTCTCTTCCTCACCTCCTGCTCATTTAGATTCCAAGTGTTTGGCCTGCCCACCCCAGTATTCACAGAAGCAGCTCTTTGTTTAACCTTTGTTTAATCCTTTAAATCCTTTAAATGGGCATAAACCACAAAGCTCTTTACTTTCCCCAGGGAGCAGAAGAGCATCTCAGTCCTTCAACTCAATTCTACAAACACCTTAAATGTCTATTAACAGAAGAATGGGTAAATAAAATATGGCATGTCTATGTAATTGTTACGTAGTTGTGAAAATAAATAGAGGTGAAAGTATCGACCTAAGTAAATCTCAGAATCATTGCTTTTGAGGGAAGAAAAGGCATGTTGCAAAAAGTATTTAAGTATAAGAACATGCAAAACCGTATTCTTGTTCAATGAATTATTCATTTGGAATAAAATATGAAGATATTCATTGGAGTGAAAAGTATTTAAAAATGTGATGCTGGTTATCTCTGAGAGGGGAGAATGGGATCATTGAAAAGCCCTGCACATATTTTATGTGATATGTACATGGATTTTAATTAGGCAATTTGACTTTCTGCTCTTCTTAGCATGTTTGGAATAACTCATAATAATGGGAAAATTAAACAGAAGTTAGACTTCTCTTTCCCAGAGATGAGAGCAAGGGTGGGGAGAAGAGATGTTAGTGCTGCTAGGTTCGTTCTTCATAGTGCACCTTGTTTCACTCATTATTTAAACCATAACTAGCCAGAATTGGCTAGACTATGCTTCATTAATAAACCCCAGAATGCTCATGGTATGACCCAAGTTCAGTTTCACTCTGGCAGCACAGCTGGCTTCCTTGTGGTGGCTCTGCATTCCATGTGGTCATTTATGAAATTATCACGACTAACAAAGAGAGCGGGAATAATGAATCACACAAGGGATCTCCGGTACTTCCAGGCATGGCCATCCCTCACTTCAAGGGGTCCTATCTGAGCCTGCTTTGCCCTCCTCTGAAAAAGCAGACCCTGAGTCAAGTGCATGCCTCTAAGCCATCATTTTGTAAAGTAATTCTAGAAACAGCGGGAGACAGGAGAGGGAAGCGCACCACAGGGAGGGAGGGAAAGGCAATTCCAGGCTTTGTTAGCAAGCTGACTGTCTCCGTGAGGTTCTGTCATGCTGGGAAGTCGCAAAGGAGCCATATGAAATGCATCTCAGAATTGCCCACCTGAGAAGTTAAAACAAAGTGTTTACCCGCCGGCCTCCATTTTCAGCAGCCAAGAATTGCCCCATGCTAATAACGCTCACAAAACAGAAGTTATATTACATGTGTTTCGAAGTTTGCTTTTGACTAGATGCTTTAATTTTTCAATTTAAATGGTTATTGTTAAACTCATTGTGTTATTGTATTAATCGAGGTTAATTAGTAAAGCTTGCATACAAATATTTACCTGTAACCAAAGTTCATGCTCTTTTTTTCTGTTCTAGAGGTGGCTCACTCTACCAGGAGAAAATCATCTACCTTATCTATCAATGGTAAAGACCTGGGCTAATCCAGTCAGTGGGAAACACTTCGTCTTGGAGTCAGATTCCGTATTCTGTGATCAAAAAATTTCATGTACCATTGGCACTCTCTGAGCCTTAGCTTCCTTATTTGTAAATTTATAATGTTCTGACTTCCAATGCATAAATTTCTGTCCAGAGCAAATGAATAAGTACGGGAAAGTGAATATAAATTGCAAAGCGATATTAAAGTGTATGACATTGTAGGCAGTATCAGAATTCATTGCTATCCATTTATATTGCCAAAATACTTTTTTTTTCTAAGAGTTATAAATGTATACCAAATTTTATTTGTGGGAATGCAATAGAGTCCTAGATATTTGAAGTAAAATGAAAAAATAAATAGAAATAGAAAAACAGAAATAGCCAATGGTTGTATTACACTGTATTCTTTTATATTTAACTGAACTCATTTTTCAGAGTATAACCTCAGACAGAATTCACATGGCAGTAATTTAATAAGAAATAAATATAGAAAAAGGAGAAATATGTAAAGTTATCTACTATCATTGATTATTATGCCTTAAACTCCTATTTAAAGTCTCCACATTTGAAGTAAAAATCAGAATGTGAGCTTTCTAATAAATAAACATAGATTCCAATTTTTAAAGAAACTGGGTTAGAAATACAATGAGGTAAAATTTTCTGTTACCAGAAAACAACTTTTCTAGTTCTTTTTAAACCCCAAATTAATTATAGCTATGACATAAAATTGAATTCATTTGATCTCTTAGTCACATTTTTCAGTATCCCTAATGGTTTGACTAAACAGGGTAGCAATTTGATTATCCAAGCAATTCAATTCAGTCACAAGAATGTCTGAATAGTACTAATTAAACTGAGGTATCAAAAATGAGAAAAACATTGTGAGAAAAACTAGTTATAGAATAGGAAATTTAAAATTTAAACCATATAAAACTGTCAAGTTGTTTTCACGTTCCTTGTCCAGTGTCACGTTGCTTGTATAGTGAAAAAGTTACTGAATACGGAAACAAAAATGTCACCCATAATTCAGATGAAAATAAGTCAATAAAAGCCAAATGCTAAGATGGCCCAAACATAACAGGCAGTACACAAAAACTACAAAGTTTTATTACTATCTGAAAAGATTTAAAGAATTGTTACAGGTGGAAGAAAGCCATCCCAAAGCCTGCGGTTTGGGGATGGGGAATGGGGCTCAGTGGAACACAGCCATTGTCCTCACTGTACCAAGAAAATAGGAGGGGCTATAACCATAGAATAGTAACAGAAAAACTTACTGGGCTGTGTGGGATTCTGCCAGAGGCCAGGACTGGTCCCCGTGTCCACTACATAAAAGGCCAAGGTCAAGAGTTTAAAAATAAGGTGCACAGACCATGAAGCGGAGAGAGCACACAGTGAGAGGCCGGAAGAGAACACGCAGTTTGAAGAGGGGAGGCCATATGGTATGCAAGGAGCTAAGGTAAAAGAGAAACACGCAGTTAGAGAGACATGCAGTTTGAAAGAGGTTCTGAATTGAGCCAAATAGAACATGGGACCTTCCCCATTCAGGCACGGATAGATGGTAGCAGCAGAAAAACTGAGCTGTGAACTTCTAGTTTTCTGGAAGACGGTACCTCTGACGGTGCATTTTGAAAACCGGCCCGATTTGTCAGCGGGTGGTAGGACTGTATGCTTGTGGGTGTCTTAAAGGTTTTAAAGGGAATGGGACTTAATAGGAGAATTCCACCGTTAATATAAATCTGTATAACCTTTAAATAAACTAATTCTTTTCCTTTTTGCCAACTCTAAGAGTTTTTCCTTTGCCAGTGGGCAGACAAGCCCCTCATAATTGAACAGCTATGGGTTCTGTTTCAGAATGTTTGAAAAATTCAAAGCAACCATGGTCTTAATGAACTCATAGAATCTCAGTTGCAAAATGGAACTATGAGAAATATCAAGTAGAAATTCTAAAACTGAAAAATGCTGAATTCATTGAATGAGATTAAAGACTGAAAAATAATGAACTTCAGATGAATGAATAGGAATATCAAAACTGAATAAACAAGAACCTAGTATAAAGGAACCATGGACATGGACAACAGGCAGGATTGACTTTGGGGGGAATGGGTGGGTGGGGAGAGGACAGAGGGGAGCAAAAAGAAGATGGATGTAATACAACAACAATAAAATTTGAAAAAAATAAATTAAAATTTTAAAAAACTGAATAAGGAAGAGAACAAAGGTTAAAGAAACTGAACAGAACCTCAGAGATATGTGTGATAATGTTAAATAATCTAATACATGTGTAAAGAAGCATGTGTAAAGCATCTGGAATTCAAGTCCCAAAGAGAAGAGAATGAGAATAGGGCATAAAAGTCCTTCAAAAATAATAGCTGAACGTTTTACAAGTTTGTTGAAAAACACAGATTTATAGATACAAGTTCCATGAACCCTTATCAAGACAGATATTAAAAGAACAACACTATTCATAGAGGATGACTATTGAAAATCAAAAGTAAAGAGATAATCTTGAATAAAATCAAAGAAAAAGACACACCACATCCAAAGCAGCAACACTATATTGCAAGAGCTTCTAAGCAGACTCAGCAGAAAGAAAAATGTGATAGGAAAGAATTACAGATAGGCTTTGTTTTATGATTTTGCCTAGAATTCACCTGGTTTAGAAAGGAACCTAGATTTCTTTTGAAGCCAATGACAAGATAGAGAAAGAAGAGGGAGACCACTTCAAATCAGTTTTTTATAGGCAGAACAATTCCTGTAAAATTCCAGAGCTTAAATATTTGACAATTCTTGAAAAATCTATTTCTGTAATAAATGTCTGAGTTGGGGCAACCCCAGCTGTAAGGGAGTGTCCAAAGATTTGACTCAGTCTTTTTCACCTGTTTCCTCCCCCAACCCCTGACCCCATATTAACTTATTAGAGTAGTCATTGCAGCATGAGACTTTTTATTTAGGCCAGTTATAATTTTATCTTTCCAGTATTAGAATCAACATAAGCAATCAATATTTGAACTAGCAAGAATTACATAAATAAGACTGAGAAAAGGTTCATGTATTTAACTACTAACTAGCTTGAGAGTGCCATTTTCAGTTAGAAAAAGATACCTTCAGTCAAGAGAATGCACTTGACCTGTGTAGAGATTTCTCAAGAGGGCACCTACACGAGATGTTGCAATTCTTGCTACAGATGGTTTATCATTAAACACAAGTGGTAGACATTATTGCAAAAGCAGAGACAAAGTTATAATCTTTTTAAAAAATTTTAAAAACAGGCTGGACTTAAACTTGAGCAAAATCATAGGAAACAATTAGCTGTATGTTTAAATGAATTAATCATCAAATGATGATTGAAATTTCAACCGTTAAATAGAAAACTACAAAAGTGTGTGTGTTATATTATCTTTTTTTATGGATAGATATGTATTAATTGCCATTTATTATTCATATTTTTTACCTTTTTTCTTTCTAAATTAGACCCTTCAACAGTTCTTATAATACTGGCTTGGTGGTGATGCACTCCTTTGGCTTTTTCTTATCTAGATAGTTCTTTATTTCTTCTGCAATTTGTATTATCTCAAATAAAAATAAAAACTATGTGTTAACATTTATTCTCTGAGTTCTGGGTATCTCATTTATTTTTAAACTCTGACACTTGTTAAGGTTTTTTTATTTGTTTGTTTCCAAAATAATTTACAATAGAACTGAAACATTTTTTGATTAACTCGCAAAGTAAACTAGAAGTTTAAGAAAAGGACAAGTTTGGAAGATTTGTAATAAGCAAAAGTTGATCTTTGAATGTTAAAATTATCTTCCTGTTATTTCCTCTAGCAAGATCTGCTTTACCAGATAGGGTTCCTTTGACCATACAGAGATATCCTTGCTTTGCTTAGTTATCCTTCTCCAACTAAATGAACTCTAGTTTCTGGACCTAACACCCAGGTATTTTGAAGGATCTGACCCAAAACATAATTACCTATGGAGTTAATCCTTGGTTACTAAATTAATAATGGAATTCTAGATCTTTCATCTGTGAAGTGTCTAAGTCTTATTCATGATCTTCTCAGGTACAAATTTGGAAAGCCAGTGAAGTGGTAATAACTAGAATAAGACTAACATCAATGCATGTTATCATGTGTTTGATGTTATGGTAAACCTGAAAAAATGAATTATCTTAATTAAACTTACAACAAGCCCTGGACGGCGGCTCAGTGGATAGATGTTGGCCTGAAAACCCAAAGGTCACTGGTTTGATTCCCAGTCAGAGCACCTGACCAGGTTGCAAGCCAGGTCTCCAGCCAGGTCCGTAGCTGGAGGCAGGTGAAAGGCAACCAAACATTGATGTTTCTCTCCCTTTCTTCCTCCCTCCCTGCCTTTCTCCCTAAAAATAATGAATAAAATCTTAAAAAATAATTTTAAAAATATTAAAAGAAAAAAACTTACAACAATCTTTTGACAAAGATACTAAGTTATCACCACTTTGCATGTGAGAGAAATGAGGCACAGAGGGAGCAAATAATTTCCCAAAGCTACACAGCCAATAAGAGCTGAGTGGGGATTTGATTCTAGAGCCTGTGTACCCAACCCCTACCAGACCTGAAAAGAGGGCCCTTCAAGGACCAGGAGCTGACCTGATGCCAATGAATGATTGAAATTTACTCGCCCCTCTCTTGGCAAGCCACAGAATCTGTCTGGGGCTTTGATCTCCTGTAAAATGGAAATACTGAATTCCACATTCTACATGGCCACTGTGAGCTCTCAGGTTACAGTCTCCCCAAATAAACTAGTTGTATAGTATTAATAGAAAGAACTTTACATTAGCTATAGAAGTCCAAAACTTTTGTAATTTGGAGCAAGTCCTTTAACCTCTCCAGTTATTATTTGATTTGCATCAAGAGTTAAAATAAAAATAGGTCAGTAGCTTCAAGAAGTGTAATATAGCACATAAAGTACTAACCCACCATTTTCAATAAATTTTATCGTATTGAAATTCTGAATTTGAACAATTGTGATAAATTGGCTTCTTACTCTTTTTTTCCTCATTATTTAAAACACCTAGTCTGAAATATTTTAAGGTAATCCTTATTTGTAGTAGGTTTATATAGAGGGTGTGGGGAGGAAGAAAGAGAGGAAAGGAAGAGAAAGAAGGAACAAACCTCCAAGTTTCTATTTACACCTGAGAAGGGTAGGGAATGTCCAAAACAGCCACACAACCCAATAAAGAGAAGGGAGGGATGTACCCACTAATACAGTAAATAAATTTTAGAACAAAGAAGCATTGGTGAATAAGCTATGTGTACACTGACTATTTTGCAGTTTGACAAAGTTAATGATTAAAATCTCAATCTGTCCCATTTTCCCCAGTTGCCTATTTACCTTGACTGATATGATTTTATCTCTGTGGGCCAAGGATGGGTTGCCCTCGCTTTGGTATGGAGATTAATGATTGATTAGTTTCTCGTCTGGAATCTTAGCAAAAGGGACCCGGTTACTTTTGGATGCCAGTTTTCCTGGGTAACCAACAGGACACAGGGGTGCTGTAGGACTTGCTGTCAGGAAAATGAAGAGGGCCCTACTTCTCCTGCTCGCTGTAGCATTTGTGCATGCTCTAGAGAGAGGTAAGACTTCCAATGGTGAGACCATTTATTTTCTAAGTCTCTGGCACCACTTGAAAAAATTATACAAAAGGTAAAAAATCAGAACAATTGGTGAATGTGTTGGAGAGAGAAGAATCAAGGACGGTGAATAGCTGAAATGTGGCATATAGATTTCAATTGGAATAGCCAAGAAATCAAGATAATCTCATGAAAGAAAGAAAAAACATGTAATTTGTCAATTATCCTTCCCTGATCTTTTGATGACCAGGTCCTGGGAAGAATATTTTGAAATTAGACCTTTTCTAGTTGCTAGGAGATAATGCAAATGGAGGCTGTGATTCATCACTGAGCATATTTTTCAGGTTCCTAGTATTTATTGCCACTGAGAGCATAATATACTGTGTCAATGATGCATGAGGCCAACTGAGATTTGAGTCTCTTAAAAGAACCTCTACATGTAGTGTTTGAAAATGCATTGTAGTTTCTAAACCATCCATCCCACCTAAAAGAATTCAATAGCTATGAAACATGATTATTAAGAGATATCTGAGCTATATTTTTATTAAGATTATTCTTCAAATGGTATCATCTTTTAGAAATGTTTTAAAATCTTTTTAAATGATACAAGATGAAAGTATGTAAACTCTGCAACTTTATGGAAAGCTCTCAAGCTGAAAATTGATAATTAGTTTCAATTTACTTTTCTAGATGATTCTTTAATGCGTCTAAGGGAGTCTGTATTCATCCTGATTTGAAAAATTGTCACTTAGTGTAGCAAATCTTACCCAAGTCAGACATTAATATTCATATTAATAAAGTATTTAGCCTGTGGACTAAAATGTGTATAGCCCAGGGATTTTTAGCATTAAATGTGACATGAATAATGTTACTCCTAACTTATTGTTTTTCACATTAACTTTTCTTTAATCTTACTTTGCCATTCAAATTATTTAAAAGTTTGTCTCATTCACTAATAGATTCTTAAGGAAGCTACGGGCCTTTATGTAAGACTACAAAGTTTGAAATATGTTGGGGTATAAATAATGAAATAAATTGTATCCTTTATGAGACCTCTGAATAAGCCTAGACCCAGGAAACCCTGAGAGCTTCATCTTTTGCCCAACAGCTTCCTTGGAGTAGACCCGAACCTGAAAAATCCTGCTGAAGCAGGTTCCAATCAGGATATTCAAAACATCAGAAGATCCAGTAAAGGCTAGGTCCTGGAATTACATGTGGACATTATAATGTGGGACATGAGTTACCATTTTGGACTGCTGACTCACTAAGTGTCAATGCATGTCAATGCCTTCACCTCAGGGTTGCAGTGTCCTTTGAAGAAGAAGAGCACTATGTAACCTCTCTTTTGACATCCTCCAGCATTCTCTGCCTCTGATGAAATAGATGCCAAAAGCCTTAAGTTAGCTAGCTAAAATTTCTAAATTTCACAACGAACTTCAAGTTACCCAGATCTGGTACTATTCCCTGAGACATATAAGATATATTTGTGAGTAATAAATTTGAATAGCGGTCCTAGCCCATCAGTCCTCTATTCTATAATAGCTGAGTATGACTGAAATACCACATCAGTGATATACCTGGAGGCTAGATGTGTGTCCTCATGGTGGGAAGTTACAAAATATCTGGATGAAAGGAGTTGAGAGAACCTTGCATGGTGGGTGATTGGTTAGTGCTGCAGTTCTCTCTTTCTGTTACAGTTTAAGAGAACTAACTGACTGCCCATAGCATTTGTCTAAAACAGTTTTTCTAAAGTATATTCCACCCAAGACTCATCCAAGAAAAAGTTTCTATGGCCAAACACATTTAAGAAATAAGCCAATCCTTACTACTTCAAGGGTGGTTCATAATCAATGCCTTTGTTTTCCCAAAGGTTCTGAGAAGTTCTACATGAAGAAAACTTACTTAACTGAGTTTCCCAAACATACTGACTTTTCCCTAAATTGTTTGTACCCTATGGAAGACAATCCTCTTTGGACAACCTCGGTTCCAAAGTAGATACTGCTGTAACTCAGCATGAACATCAGCTCCAGTTAGTCCAGCCCTCTCCTATCAAACAGCACTGGGGATGCAGCTCACAAACCATTCATACACCTGGTAGGGGAAAGGATTTACCAAATATGCCAAATCTGGATGGTGTCATGAGAAAACACCCACTTCATCTACCTCTTAAAAGACAAAAAAGACAGTGTTCACTGCCTCCACTTGCCTTCTTTCCCCAGGACTGAAATTAATCTACCGTGGATCTATAATGTGTTTTCCCTTCCTCCCTAAAAAGAATCAACAGAGGCTTCTGACACAGCTATGCAATTACCAAGGAAATAATGCTAACAGGAAGTAAATCGTAGTTTATAAGAGCTGTTGGCAAGAATGGTATTTACTATGAACATTTTCATTTTTGCCTTAAGCACTTCATTTTTAGCATACATATATTTACTAACCATAATACCAAACAGCAAGAAAATCTCCTTTGAATTCATAGGTAAGATATAATTTTCCTTTTCCCATTTGCCCATCAATACTGCCCTAGATAGTGTGGATTATCCCAGTCTTCCAAGCCACCACTGAATTGCCTGTTTCACTTTTCTACCAGTCACCCCTTCCTCAGTAACCATGTGAAAAATAAAGTTGTTCTTAGTTTGATTTGGTAATATAGTTGTACAGAGTGCCAGAGAGAAGTAACTTAGGATAAATAGATATCCTTTCTATTTTCCCAAATACCTTTTAAAACTTTCTGCAAAACCTAAAGCATGGTTATTGAAGAGGTAATGTAGAAGTTAAGAACTATATAACAAGAAGAGAGCCATGCAAAGATCTAAAAGTGGATTTCAAGCAGAAGGAAACTTGGGTGCAAAAGTCCTGAGCTAGCAACAAGCAAGGCTGGATCCAGAGTAAAAGCAAAAACAAGGGTTAGCCAGGAGGGGAAAGGAAAAAGGGCTGAAGCCAGAGAAGCAGTTCACTTCACTGCTGAAGGCAACATTAACCACTCAGGATATCAATAGCAATGTCACACTTCACCGGTGTGAGGTGCAATGCCAGGTGTGCACACACCATCGCGTGTATGGAATGACGACACGTGTGTGCAGACTTTAAAAGGCCATAGGATTAATCTCTATAGGCTGATGATGAAGAAACCCCCCAGTACCTACAGTTGCCTAACTTCCTTATTTTTTCCCACTGTTGTCCTTCCTCTTCGCCAGTCTGCCCCAGTTCACTCTGCTCTGGCCTTACTGGCCCTATACTACCCCATCCCCTGTGTACTCTGCACTTCAGGGCTTTGTATAGCTCTCCCTCCTCTTAGACTGCTGATGCCCAGATACCCACATGGCTCCCTTCTTCACCTCCTTTAGGGGCCTGCTCCAAGTTCATACGCAGAGAAGGCTTCCTTGGCTAATCTATCCCAAATAGCACCCAAAACTCCGTGTTTTTTTCCTTTACCCTCTTACCATGCTTTTATTTTTCTTTTTTAGCACTTGTCACCTTACCGTATCACCAGCTGTTCATTTGTTTATTGTAACTAATTCAAATGTAAAATGTATAATTTTGGATGAACCGGAAGTTTATGCTGATCAGTTGGGTCTACAAAGACACTGTTATCAGTGCTTTGCTACCTTTATTTGAAATACCCCTCAAATGCGTTTTTTCTCTAAAGACCAAGTGTAAGAGAAATAAGCACTTCCTAACGCAAATGTAAGGGCAACTGAGTGAAATTCATGATGCCAACCACAAATCATCCATAACTGGTCCAAACACCAGCTCGCAACTACCCCATAAAACTGGCTCTGTGTTTTAACTTCCCTTTTTTCCTGACATTGTCATCTCTGAGTCATTTCTATTGCATCCTGTAGAGACTTCTTGAATTTAATTCATTTTTATTATCCACATTCAATCATTTCCACATTCTATAAATTTCAGCCTTGAAAAGGGCATCAGCCTTGTACAAAGCATTCTACTGGAGAAACCTCACTATCTCTTTTGTTTTTCCCCTTTACCTTCTGCATTTGCCTGGTTCTCCAGGCCTGTGAACACCACCTCTCACACCATTTACATTAACATTTACATTTACATACACTGTCCTTCTCCAGGCCCTTGTTCCCCTTTATTTGGTTATTAGAATGGCTTCCTAATTTACTCCCTACCTCCTATCCCTTGTCTAACCAATTTATATTATTAAAATACAATTTTAAAAAACTTCACATGATGTGATCAATGGAGTTCATAAATGAATTGACTACATTTTTAAAAATCAGGATTACTATTGTGAGATTAGTGAAGTGATGAGGTTCCACAGGTACAGCTGGCTGGTGGGATTCCAGGGATCGGGCTGCCTGATAATACAAAGCTACCTCAATTCTGGCCTGTATTGAAGTCACATGATAGTTGGTGTGACCTCTGGCTTAAATATTAGTAAGTGTGTGATGGGCAGAAGGAGGATCCCCCCAAAATGTCCACATCCTAAAGCCTAGAAATTGTGAATAGGTTAGGTTACAATGTAAAGTTGAATTAAGGTTGCACATGGGATGAAGGTTGTTCATAAACTGACCTTAAACTAGAAAAATAATCAGGATTACCTGGTGGGACCAATGTAATCACAAGGGTCTTTTGGGTGAAAGAAGAGGGTCAGTTAGAGAAAGATGTGGCTGGGATAAAAGGCACAGCGAAATGCAAAGTTTCTGGCTTAGAAGATGGAAGAAAGGGGGCCTGGAGCCCAGAAATGTGGCCATCTCTAGAAGCTGGAAAAGCCGAGAAGAATGATTCTCCCCTAGCGCCTTCAGGAGGAATGCAGCCCAGCTGACACACCGCTTTCAGCCAACTGAGACCAATGGCTGATTATATAGAAATGTCAGGTACTAAAATCTGTGTTGTTCAAGCTGCTGTACTCATGGTCTTTCGTCACTGTAGCAATAGAAATGTAGTATATGTGTTTGTAGGTCCTGCCACCGGTAGGAATTCCTGAAGGAAAGGAGCATTGAATCAGGGCATGTCACTGTTGGTAGATTACCATTTCATTGGCCAGATCCAGGGACATAGGCCAGGAGATGATGAGGGTACATATTAACTAAATTCCCTGCTTCCTGGAAGTTTTCTATTGTTACCTTCTCTTCCATACTCCTCTGAACAGAAATAATTTAGCCCACCACCAGGGAGGACTGAAGGATATCACATATCCATATCACAACAATATTTAAAATGTAATGCTATATATTATCACTGGCTTTTACTATAAGAAGAGTTGCTAATATTTATTGTTTATCACATGTTAGGCAGGGATATACTAAGCATTGTATACAGACTAACATATTTCATAGAATAGGCTTACGAAAGTTCTACTTATCTTAAATTCAAGATCACTCTTCCTTGATACAGCAATGAGCTGGTTATTTCTCTATGTGAATAAATTTCAACAGATAACCCATTATGTTTAATGAGTGAAACTTTGACTAAAAAGTCTTTCTGAATTTAACTCCCATCCTCCAGGTTCTTTATTGGACTATTCATTATTCTCTAGGCATGACTTACGATTTTCCAACTTCAGGTATATCTTCATGTCATCCTTTCAATTTAAGATTCCTCTCAGAGTTTATTTACTTCTATTGAAATCCTACCATCACCCATGGTTAACTTTAAGTAACACTTCCTTTTATGAAACACTTCTTCCATTCTAAAATTTCATGTGCTTTGTTTGAACCTCTTCTAAGACAATGATCATTATTAGTGTTTTATACTTATTTTTATTCTCAAGCTTCCTTTCCTTAAGTGTCAATGGCTTTATAGTTTTCTTTTGCAGGGTGTCTTGTTTCTGTTACATGATCAACAATTTGTCTCATGCATAACATACATTGGTCACGAACCAACTTGACTTAGCTAATAATAATAACTGACCAACATTTGCTGTTTACTGTAGAGGGGTGCAGGCACTGTTCTAAGCATTTTACTTATACTAACCAATTTAATCCTCATGACAATCCTATGAGTTACAATTGTCTTCATTTTACAAATAAGACCCAGGAGGAACAGAAAGAATAAGCAACTTGCCCCTCACTATTAGCAGAGATTAAAATCCAGGTGACCTAGATCCAAGGTTTTATTCCTAAATTGTGATAAAATATAGCCTCCCATGGGTATGTTTTCTTTGCATTTTCTTTGGTCTTCATAATTTTGGCCAGCAAAGTGTCTTTAACTTCACTTATCAACATTTTAAAACCTGAAGATTTCACATAAAAATCCAGATTTCTAGCTTCTCCAGAGAGGATGTGTCTTGGGCCAAATCTTCACATGGCCACAATGACACAGAGGTGAATTATGATTGCCCCTTTTAGACTAGAACCATGGAAACAACAATGGGCATTTTCCTTTCTTCACTTGGATCAAATATTAAGATACACAGTTCCTAGATCCTAAGGGCATCTGAGTTTGCCAGCCTTGGTGTCTTGGATAGCATCCAATAATGAGTCTTCAATTTCTCACTGGAATTAGGTAATTACAAAATTGTGTTTCATTAAGGAAAAAGAAAACAGTTGTTAGCACTTAAGCATAATAATTAGAAACTATAGATTTGCATTGGCTTTGGAAAAAGATTATACAAATAGTTTTATTAATAGAAAATAATCATCACTAACAGTTAAAAAAGAAGTTTTCGTTTACAAGATAATGCCATTAATGGTAATCTGTTGGACTTAAAAATGCATTTTCATGGCTCAAGAGATCTTCTTGACAAAAACTATGCATGACAATGAAGACAGCTAGTAATAAATATATATATAATATAGCCTTGTTGTATAAATGGAAATCATTTGTTTTGATAGCCATTGAGTTGTGTAAATTGATGGAAAAAGAAAATCACCTGTGTCCAATATTACCTGAATTATTTTAATCAAGAGATAGAGCACATAACTAGTCAATGAAGCAGAATCTTCCACTATTTTAAAATTTTCAAGATCTGAATAAAAGCCCCTATGTCCCACTGACAGCCTACAAAGAGGTACACTTAATTTCTTCTAGATTAATGTACAGATGTTGTGTAGATCTCTAGATTTAGCATTACAAGAATTTAATCTCTTCCCATTGATTCAAACTCAGAAAATTGCATACCTGCCTGAAAATGTCAATATCATTATGAAAAAACAAATTAATGCTTCATATAATGATTAAAAACATCAAAGGAGATGAAACCAAAAGAAAAAGCCTGGAAATGGAATAAGAGTTTATTTCATTGCTGCTACTTCACTGACAGTGT
Source organism: Noctilio leporinus (assembly GCA_004026585.1). Classification (NCBI taxonomy): domain Eukaryota; kingdom Metazoa; phylum Chordata; class Mammalia; order Chiroptera; family Noctilionidae; genus Noctilio; species Noctilio leporinus. The sequence goes on along the minus strand of PVIW01000350.1, from coordinate 520,469 downwards.
TCCTAATTATACATTTCTAATTTTCCTTAGTTTCAATAATCAGGTCAGCTTCCTCAACCAACCCAGCAATACTTAATTTCTCAAATAAAACCATTACTCTGAAATATCTAGTCTAACTGTTTGAATTAACATTGCAAAACAGATTGTTAAGGATAAAGCTTCTTAAAGAAAAAAAGAGAAAGAGAGAGAGAGCCCAAAAACAACTATACTGACTTTTTCTGACACAAATGAGCCTGTCAATGTAGAATAGAAATAAAAATACCAAGGAAATTAAATAGCAAAATATAAAATGTCTAACTGAGCTCTGAAACCCCATGATCTTCAGAACACAATAGGGAAATAGCAACTCAAGACAATTCCCAGCTTTCTGTATAAGTATGTATTCAATTCAATGTTATTTACAGTTCATCAATTGCTCCTGGCATACAAACAGCTTTTCCAGGGGGTCAAGTTGGTAATAGAAGAAGATTATAATGACAATAGCTGAAGTATTAAAAATACCTTTTTATAGTACAGTTTGTACGATAGTATCTTATTGTCTATCTGCATTAGATTGAAATTTCCATGAGGGCAAAGTTATGCCTATTTTGCTCTCCATTTGTATACTCAATACTGAACCCAATGCCTGGCACAGGGTGTTTTAGATGTGTCTGTTGCATGCCATGAATGAACATTGGTAGTGATGTTGGGAGAGATAAGTACATGGAGTACTAAAGAGTTTCTGTGAGTAAACCATATTTCTTTTCAAAAATACAAATTAGACATGATTAACCAGAATGTTTCACAATTCAGACAGACATGAGACATGCTATTGCAAAAAGCAAAAATTCTGTTCATGGAATTTGTAAACATTTAGTGCAGAGAGGTCACTGTGTGGAAAAGATTTCACCAGTGTCACTAAGAATATGCCAATATTTACTGAGGCCATGTCAAAATCCAGAACACCCCGTTTATAACCACACAGCACACTAAGGAACAGTGTATGTCTTTGACAATTCATTAAAGATAGAATTTAATTATATGAATCAAAGGAGGCTCAACTGCAATGAAAAAAATACTTATTAAGCAGTACTCCATGGAATGAGAAATAAATTTGTAATAACCACATTGTAATTGAACCTTACTTAGTATTTGCGGGGGGTTTTGTTTTGTTTTTTTGAAGATGAGAAAATGATTAATATGTCGCCCAGCCTTATAAACTGTGTCTGTTCTCTTTGGATACATGAATAAGTACAATTTTTTTATATCAGAAAAGTATTTCAAGTAGTCCACCTGAAAGATACATGGGGTAAGAGCTTCCTCTACAGGTCAGTTTTGTAAGAGTAGTTTTACACCTCTATATTTTAATTCTGAATTTTCTCAGGACCCCATTTCTGGCTTCCTCCTTGCTTCTGTCATGCCCATGACTGAATTGTTCCAGTAAAAATGGCTTCAGAACAATTTTAAGTCTGTTATAGAGTCAGTCTAATTTTCCATTTTTCTCTAACAATTCTGCATTCTAGGGAAAGCACTCCATGGCACCTGTGGATTTTAATGTACTTTGGTGCAAACACAAGTAATTGATTTAATTACAGCTGTTAACAAGGGGTAATCTGTAGTGGCCATCGACACTACATTCACATGTACCCACACATTCCTGTAAGGCATTGCATGAAAACTACTTTGTTGCTGAAGTGAGAAATCTAAACCTGAAAGGCTAGAAAAAATTTTTTTCTCCAAATATTCATCAGAGGTGTCCCCACTTGAACACAGACTCTCACTTTGAATTGTTATTGAGTAGACAGGATAGAAAGTATTAACAAAAATAATCTCTGCCACTTTAGAGAGAGATTTTTATTAAACAAAGTTAGCTCCTATGCATTAAAAAGAGAAAGAGATGTTCTTATTAGACATATTTTTGGTAAACATAGTAAGCTTTGGGGTGAAGGAGGAGGTTCCATATTATTTCTTAATATTTCTAAAATGGATTATTTTGTAATCCCTGAGAAGTTATTTTAAGGATCAAAAGAATACAATCATGTACTAAAATCAGAAATCTTTCAGACATATGGTTATTTAAGCTCCATTTGAATACTTTCAGGGACAAAACAAGTACTTCTCCAAGAAGCTATTCACTCATCATTCCAGTGAGTATTTAGCCAGGGCTACAGTAAAGTTCTCCCATTGAATCCAAATTTCCTGTCAGTCATTTTTCCTTAGGAGCCACCTATAAGACAGCTCTGTGGATAGTCTAGGGATACAGTTCTTCATTTAAGGAGGTCAGCTCTACCTTAATCCTTCTCCTCTATAGCCTAATCTCCAGCCCCTCAGAATACCCATTAATGATTAATGAAAATTTTTTGACCTTTTGAAACTGTGACAATATCCAACCTTGTAAGCTAGTCAATAAATTCCAGGAAGTGTGCTAGATCAGACAGTTCTCAGATACAGCAGGGGTTTGCTGCAAGTGGCTTTCTGGACTATTAGCTTTGTCAGTCCTATTGTGTTTGTCCTAGTTTCCAAGGTAATGTGAGATTTGAACATATGGGTTCTATGTGTTTTTGATTATATCCGAGTTGTTCCCTGTCAGGTCCGACCTTGTTGGGTCTGAGACCACTAAATGCTGACAGCAGGGTAGGCCCTGGTCTGGGGGCAAAAAAAAGAACTTGCACAGAGCCTTTAGGAGGGTTTGCTTGCTTTATTGAAGCAGCAGGATTAACAACTGCAGAGAGTACAGGCGTTTCTATGCCCACTCTCCTGCTTCTGCGGAGGCTGGGCGCTGGAGGGTGCTGGCATTTCCACGCATCTCCACAATAGCAGTGCATGCACTGAGCTTACAGCAAGCCCTGCCTTATATACACACTGGGACAAAGGAGGCTCTATGCCAAAGGGTTACACAGAGGGGTGACATCAGCCTGTTCAAAGTCGCTAAGTCAATTATCTCTGGAGCCCAGAGTTCCGGAGGTTCCAGAGATAAGATTAACTCCAAGGCTAACTCCTAGGCTGACCCTATCGGCAGATCCAGCCATGTATAGATAGGGGACTTCCTTCCCCTGACAGTCCCTTATTACAAAGTGCTGCATAAGAACATCTTTGCCCTTAATTCAAGCTCTTCTCATCTCAGTATTATACTCTGAATCATCCACCTGAAATGCACAAGGTGCAACAGCTTCCTCTCACCAGTAAATCTACCAAATTCTACAAAGAATCTTTTTTAAAAGAAATTTGAAAAACAAAAACAGAAACAACCTCTCTACCCTGTATCCAACCACCATCATTCACTCCAAACCGTAAAACAAAAATTTCAACACATGTTTGGGAGGCAAAAAACATTTTGGGTGTTTAAAAGGCATGACAGCAATTGCCATCACTTGAAATGTATTTCCTAATGTTTAAAGTCAGAAAGATAAGTCATTAAAATTTAAAACCACTTGCCTGAGGGGGGAAAAAAAAATGTACTTCTTGCATTTTTATTTGAAAGATAGATCATAAAGTGTTGGAAAATTTCCTAGGCTTATTTGCATCAATGACATATCATGGAAGAAGAGCACTGGCTGCCTTCCATGTGTCCACCCCACAGTGTGTGGAATAAAAGTATTGAACAAGTGAATCTTACGAACAATAGAAAAGTCATCTCTTCCTGAACAAACTAGCTCCTCCCAGTCTCTTGAGTGAACTGAGGAGTAGGTTCTGTGATTTTTGTTGTTGTTGTTGTTGTTGTTCACTCTCAAAGAAAAGGTCCTCTGGTCCTTTAGAACCTTGAAATAACTACCTCATACCAATCATGGGAATATCTGCCTATGTTTAATAGTCAAAAGTTTGTGTATTCATGAACCTCTCCCCACTATCAGCCTGCATCAGTCCTGTTGCCTATTGTGCAAAAGGAAGACCCATACTCTTTCCTCTCTTTTTCCCTGCCTGTTCTCCTCTTCTCTTTCCTCCCACTCTCTAGGCTGCTTTTGGTTGTCAAACACAGGGAAGGAAGAAGGTAGCAGGAGAGATAAGCATCAGGAAAAAACAAATTCAGTGGCTGCCTAATTAGCTAGTTTCCTTTGGCTAAGGGAGATGTTCAACGTTGCCATTTTCTTTGTGGCTTCTTTGGAGATCTCTTTCTCATCATCTCTACAGATCTCTCACATCCAGTGGGCATCTTAAAACTTTCCTTTGGCCCTCTGGTTTTCAAACTGCTGCCTCTGCACAGATGTGCTCCACTGTTGGTGGCCCACTGCCTTCTAGGTGTTCCTCTGTTGTGTTCGGGCAACTCCAGGTCAGCTTGCTCTCCTGCTTGATCTACATCAGGTCCACAAGCCACAGCACAGCTTCCCACTCATAGTCCTCTCCTTGTTGCCCCAGGCTCCTGAACCAGCCCCCTAACCTTTTCATTTCTCTAGTCTGAACTACGCACCTGTCCATTGTACTTCCAACTCCAAGGGTCATCTATCAAGGTCCCTAAGTGTTTTCCTTCAAGCTCTCTTCACTATACTTGAACTTTCTCCAAGAAAAAAAAAAAAATTACTTAATTTTCATCTTCTTCCCCAGCTGAATTCCTGGCTTTCCCTTATAGCATCTGGAAGTGGGCAGCAGAACAACTCTCATGCCCTCTTGAAGGCCCTGCATCAGTGGGGCTAGCTCTTTACTTTAGACTGTAGACATACTTTCCGTTTTTGTGCTTGTTTCTTTCAAGACCTTAGGTGAAACCAAGATAAAGAAGGGAGGGACAAAAATGTCCCATTTTAGCAATATTATAAAGGTGGGACCTAAAAGAATGACTGCCATATCAATAAGTTCTGACTCACTGGTTGGCATAGATGATTTGACTTGATTACTTTCTGTATTCACTTCTTTTTCCCTGTTGTCCACTAAAATGTATAGCATGAAAAAAAATTCTGATCCATTTTTATATAATAGCTTGAAAGACACCAAAAACTGGAATTGCATATAGAAAATGCTAATTTCACTACAGATAAGTCATGTGAATGGCTGCTTTAAATAAATGCATTTGATGCAACATTCGTGAAAAGGGAATGAATACAAAACTTCCTAATTTTTATTTTTTTGGTCTGTTTTTAGGCAGAGATTATGAAAAGGATAAAGTCTGCAAGGAATTTGCCAGTCTTGGGAAAGATGGCTTCGAATCTTTGTAAGTATGAGGTAGTCACTCACCCTCTTGGTACTTGACCTTGAATGAAATTTCCTGTAACTGCAATTCAGCATAAAGGGCTGAACTAGTTTCTGCTAAGATTAAAATAGAGTCCATTGTCAACAAAGGCAGAGAAGTCAGACAAATGGAGGGCAAAGTTTCATTATTATGGTCTAAGACTTTGTTACTGGTATGTTTATAAATGAGTTAATAAAGAATAAGTAAGCATAGTTTTCTCAGGTAAATTAAAATGCAAATAGTACATGCTAGGACTGGCAAACAAAGGCAGCAAAGTACAAAACAGGTTCACTTAGGAAGAGTCAAGAGAGGGAAACGTGATGTGGCTAGTTTAAAGGAACCCTTAAATCCAACTTGTATTGCTTTACAACATGAATTTACTTAGAACAAAAATTACAGGCAACCTCGTATTCTCATTAGTCAAAAAATATGCACAATATTCCTTTAAAAAACCAAACAGATTTTATATTTTAATGTGCAAATGTGGAAAAAATTCTAATTAATATGTGGACTTCATTTTTTCCCTTCAGATCAATGGTCCTATACAGCAGAAAGTTTCCCAGTGGAACATTCGAGCAGATTAGTCATCTTGTGAAGGAAGTTGTCTCCTTGACAGAAGCCTGTTGTGCTGAAGGGGCCGACCCTGGCTGCTATGACAACAGGGTAGGTCTCCATGGCCTGGCCATGTGTATAGTGTTTCCCTGAGAGAAGCCAAGATAGGTCTTTAGTCCATGTCTTAGGGAAATCCTAGACAGCAATTCCACATTCTCCACATTGCAGAAATATAAGTCCTATTACTGAAAAGCCCAGATTTATTCTATTGCAATGAATCAACTTTGCTCATTAGTCCTACAGGTTCAAATGAGAAAACGGGCATATACTGACTCAGGGAATGAGTCTAAAATATCGTGTTTATTTTAAAAGTCTATGCAGGCCTTTATGTGGCCAAGCCTGGTATTGACTGACCCAGAGCAAATTAGTGTTGGCCTCAAATTAATGTGTTGTTCAAAAGTTGCCCTATATACTTAAACTACCAGGCTTTGGGTTTTCTCCCTTGATGTATATATACATAAATTAAAATGTTGAAATGACAGTGTTCAAAATACAGAGAGAAGCTGAAAAAAGGTAAAACCACACATGTGTCTAGCAATTTAGTAATGTAGTCATTAGACCTGCGGCAAACGGGATTGAGATACATCTTGATAAAGGCCTTTACAGGTAAATGTCTCCCTGTTCAAGCTGCAGAAATAATGCTCCAAAGATCTCGCTAGACTATAATATATGCAATGATTGTTTTAACTGTTTATTGCTTTATCTGGCCCTTCACTGCTTTTTAAGAATTTTATAATTTTTTTTTCCCATCACTAAGTCCAATAAAAACACTTCAACCAGACCTACTAAACCACCTTAAAACAAGCATCAAACTACCAACTATGATCAGAATAACAGTTTCTGTATTTGCTAACCCATGTCTTTTTAAAGATTTTTTTCTCTTTTTAGAGACAGGGGAAGGGTGGTAGAGAGGGAGAGAAGCATCAATGTATCAGAGAAACATCGATCAGTTGCCTCTCACATACTCCAACCAAGGCCACACACCCACAACCCAGGCATGCGCCCTGACAGGGATTACAACAGCAGCCTTTCAGTTTGTTGGACAATGCCCAACCCACTGACCCACACCAGTCATGGCTGCTAACCCATGTCTTGATTACAGAGAAGCTACAGGTGTATAGAGGTGGATCTCAAGAGAACAGGAATGGTATTGACATTGTTTGCCAACCACCTTCCTCTTTCACTTATTCAAAGCATTCTGTAAAAAATGTGTTGATGCTTTTCCTTTTTAAATTTCTTATTTGAAAGGAGGTAATAAAAAAAAACTGAGAAGTTGGTAGGGAGTGAAATAGAGTGAAAGAGGAGAGTTGCTGGACAGAGGATAAAAAAAAAAAGTTCTTAAGAATTATTAAGGTCCGAGAGTCTGATGGAAGGAAGATGTGAGAGAGGATGAGAGACATATTCCTTTTACCTAATGAATTCATCATGTTGCTTGCTTTCATTGATAGGAAAGAGCTTTAGAGATTTTCCCTTGAAAAGGTGACTAACATGTAAAATAAGTATTATTTCAAAGTACTTTTCCCCATGTAAATCCCAAAATAATTTTTTTTCATGACGACTATTTCTATGCTACATTTTCATCGTAATTTTTTCCCAAAATGAATATTTTGTTGCTATAATTGCTTTGGTGGTCCTCTTACCATGGGTTTAGTCTGTAATAGTTTATCAGTTTTGAGGCAATAGATGAAGTTACACCAATGGTTTTCAACCCATGCTCCACATGAGAATAAGCTTTGGGGAAAAACAGATCCTAAGGCCTCATCTTTGATCTACTGTTTCAGAATTTCAGTGTTGTGCAGCCCTAGGCTTTTTTTTTTTTTTTTTAAATTCTATAAGAGATTTTAATGCCAATGCAGGCTCAAGAAGAATTGGTTAAGAGAATGCAAACCAATATAGAAGACTAAAGCAGGTAGCAAGAGTCTGCACAGGTAATAAAAGCAGGGGAGGAGGAAGGAGGAGGCCCTCATTCCCTTTGGGGTATTTGCAGCAGAAAGCAAGTAGGAGATCATATCAAAATGTTTGGAAATGACCTCCTTTATCCACAGAGATGTTGCTACCCCTGTGCAGAAACACTGCATTGGAGGATAAAACTTTTAATGGCAACAATCAAACACAGTCCATTTATTAACAAAGATTCTGTTTTTGTCCTGCTGGGAGGGAAGTCATTTATTAATATAAACAAGACCTTATACTTGTCCATAACTATGATTATGCAACTTGCCAGGTAAACAAATCATCTCCTGGAGACTTTGGCATGGAAAGTTTGTTATTAATGAGAATTTTAAAAATTAAGACTAAAGATGTTACACTGAATAGAGAACTACAAGCCTGGAAATTTGTGTGTATATATACGTATATAATGAGTTTGCCTCTTATTCTTCTCTCTAGACATCAGCATTATCTGCTAAGTCCTGTGATAGTGACTCTCCATTCCCAGTGCACTCGGGAACTATGCAGTGCTGTGCCCACCAGGGCCTTGAAAGGAAGCTCTGTATGGCTGTCCTGAAGCACCCGCCACAAGAATTTCCTACCTATGTAGAGCCAAGTAATGATGAAATCTGTGAGGCATTCAGGAAAGATCCTAAGGAATTTGCTGACCAGTAAGTTGCTTTCATCAGAAGGAGAACTTTAAAACATAAAATACCAGAAATGCATCTACTCTACCCCCCCTGCTCTAGAAAAACACCTGTTCTACAGCAACCTGGACAACTCCCAATACAAGAACTTGACTTTCATCCAAGACAGCCCATCTCTGTCACTGTTGACTATTATAAATGCCTTTCTCAGACAGAGATAAAAACCGTCTTTCCCAAACTCCCACCCAATTGGCCCTACCTCATATTTGAAGCCGAATTACTTGAATCCCCTGTCCTTATGACAGATTTTAAAATATTTGACAGCAGCTATGGAGATTTCCTTTAAGCTAATGATCTTAGCATATTCTACCTGATAGTTTCATTGCTATGCACATTTTTAATATTTAATTTCCACTAAAGCACAAGAAATACACAGCTATTTTTTTCTTCACATTCCAAGAAACAATTGTGAACATGACACATGTTGCACTACATACATAAGCCTATTATATTCATAAGAAGGTAGATTATATATAGCCTTGGAAGATCATTTACATTATCTTGGAAGATCATTAAAAATAAACAAATATGGAAAAATCAATTATATGAAATATATATATACAAAAAATCAAAATAGACATATATACAAAAAAATCAAAAGCAATGGCACTCAAATGGGCTTTAAAAGTGTAAAATCAAGGTCACAATTATAAAAATTGGTTGGCTTGTTCATCCCTTTAATTTTGCCCAAGATTTTAGAGTGCTTTTTAGGTCTATGGAGGCTTATGCTCCTACAAAATTAAAAATATTTCAATAAGTAATGAAACCAACACATAGCAATTGTCAGAATAGTAAATAGAGATAGATAATAAAAGGTAAATCCATACTTACATTCATTCAATTAAATTAATATTAATAAGCATCTACCATGAGCCATACACATGTAAACACTAAGTGAATAAAGGGACAAATGGCCTCTTCTCCTAATCAATCCATAGGGATACTTAGAAAAGGCACTATATTTCTAATAAAAATATTAATTGAAACTAACTGGTAGTATAATCCTTTCTGTAAATCCTTAGTGCTTTTAGATATTAAACTGTAAACTAACTTAACATGTATCCTCTCTCTATCAAAATACTTATGAAAAAGTAGATTCTGATTCCTACAAATGGTTTGACCAATGCTCTCTTCCCTCCACAGGTTTATGTATGAATATTCCATTAACTACGGACAAGCTCCTCTGTCACTTTTAGTCAGTTATACCAAGAGTTACCTCTCTATGATAGGATCCTGCTGTACCTCATCAAGACCCAATCTATGCTTTTTGAAAGAGGTAGGTTTCACCTATTAAACAATTATGTTACTTTTTTCTTCTATTAATGCTATTCCTTCTTAGAAATTATAGAAGCTCAGGTCCTGAAATCAGTGATTTCTAGCATACTTTTTTTTGTTTTTGTTTTTGCATTTTGTTAATTGGAAAAACAAACAAACTGCTACCTCAGGGAAAGAAATGATCAATATTTCTTTGATCAGAATTCTGTTTTGTCATCATCATCAACAACAACAACACAAAAGTCATGGTATCATCAATAGTCTTTTTTTTCATCCCTGCACACTACTTTCAATGGATCATAAGTGTCTAACAAGATTCTCTCATTTATTTTCTAGAGACTCCAGCTTAGATATTTATCACTTCTCACTATTATGTCAAATAGAATCTGCTCACAATATGTTGCTTATGGGAAGGAGAAATCAAGGCTCAGGTAAGGATTAAGCACCACCAGTATGTTTAGCTGCTTGGTTCTGCACTATCTACAATATTAGGATTCTTTAAGGAAGTGCTTGTGTTAGAAGATATAGACTCTAGACTTATGCTTCAATAATCATCAAAATTACAACCCAATTTTTTATACAGAATGTAAACAATAAGAAATAAGGCTATGTTGTAAAACATGAGATTTGCTCTTAGCCTTTTCCATAAACTCATATGGGAAAACTGAAACACCACTAGAAATTATTTCCTCAGGATTCATATTAGGGTACAAATACAAAAGCAAAAATAAATTGAATTTTTCTATCATCTGTTATTTGCTTTGTTCATGTTTGTCTTCAGATGAGACTTCTTTGAAACTTGTTATATGAAGCTTTGTGCTATATGAGAATAGTATATCTCTTAAGCATTGTGAATTTACATCAATTACTTAACTACTTTTTTTTGTAACTTTCACTTTTAATTTCGTAGGGCTACTATTAATTCCATACTTAAATTCTGACACTTTCTTTTTGTACTTCTCTTTTATCTCCTCAGACATCTAGATTTGGCAGCTTTATTTTATCTTTTTAGCCTTTACACTCTCTTTAATTCCTTCTACTATGATCCACAAACATTTTTCCTTTAATGGAAATAAAAGAATTAAATTTTTTGTTGGCACCAGTTTCTAGGCTCCCTTAATAGGAATATAAACTACTTTCATTAGTTCTTTAAAAATAATTTCCATTAGAATGACTCAAAACTAAATGGCATTTTCTCAAGACCTTCACTTTAGTTTTCCTTTTGCATTATGATAGTGTAGTTGGCAAATAAATTTAGGAATTTATAATATAAAATCACCTATAAGATATATCTACCATAATCATTAATTTTTACCTGTATTAGTGTCTAGGAAATTACTCATAGGAAATAGCATTGAACATGAACAAAGATTTAGCTACAAACATTGCTATTTTTTTTTATATGGAAAATAAATACAGACTTTCTAAATATCCCTAGAATAAAGAGGATACTACAAAACATTACTAAAATTAATTGAAGAAGATACAAAATAAATAGGAAGATATTCTGTGCTCATGGATTAGAAGAAGTAATATTGTTAAAAAAAAAAATGTCTATACTAGCCAAAGCAATCTACAGAGTCAATGCAATTCCTATCAATATCTCAACAGCATTTTAATTGACAGAAATCAGGGGGAAAAGTCATCCTAAATTCAAATGGAATCTCAAGGGACTCCATGTAGCCAAAACAATCTGGAAAAAGTAAAACAACGTTGGAGGCCTCATACTTCTTGATTTCAAAACATACTACAAAGCAACAATAATCAAGATGCAATAGGAGTAGCATAGAAAGATATACAGATCAATAGAACAGAATTGAGAGCTCATAAATCCTTACAAATTTGACAAATGATTTTTGATAAGGGAACCAAGACTACAAAGGAGAAAAAAAAAAAAAGAGACAGTCTTTCCAACATACAGTTCTGGGAAAATTGTATAACCACTTGCAAAAGAATGAAATTGAACTCTTACCTTACACCATATATTAAAATTAATTTAAAATGAATTAAAGACCTAAACATAAGAGACCTGAAACTATAAAACTCCTAGAGAAAAACATAAGGAAAAATTTTAGGATATTGGATTTGGCAATAATTTCTTGGAATTAACCCCAAAGCACAGGTAAGAAAAGCAAACATAGCCCAATGAGATTGCTTCTAACTTACACTTGTGAGCACTAAAGGAAACAACAGAGTGAAAAGGCACTTATGGAATGGGAGAAAATATTTGCAAGTCATATATCTAATAAGGGTTTAATAGCCAGTATACATAAGGAACTGCCACAACTCCACAACAAAATAACGAATAACCTGATTAAAAAGAATTGAACAGAGAATTCTCCAAAGGAGACATACAAATGGCCAACTAGCATATAAAAAGGATGCTCAATAGTACTAATACAGGAGAAACACAAATCAAAACCATAATGCCACTTCATACCTATTAGGATTGCCGCTACCAAAAACACACACACAGAGAAAGAAAATAATAAGTGTCAGAATGTGAAGAAATTGGAATCCTTGTGCTCTCTTGGTAGAAATGCAAAATGGTGAAGTCATTATAGAAAATAATCCAGTTTCCTCAAAGAATTAACAGAATTACTATATGATCAAGCAATCCCATTCTGCATACAGGGTGAGGTAGAAGTTCATATGGAAAAATAATACAATAATTAATAAATAATACAAGAATAAATTCTGTTTCATGTACTTACAACTTTAAACCTACTTTTTCCCCACCGTGTATATATTTCTAGGAATTCAAATCAGCATCTCAAGAGATATTTGCACATCCATGTTCATTGCAGCATTATTCATAATTACCAAGAAGCAAAATTCACCCAATGTCCACTGGTTAACATGAACATATAAAAAATGTGGTATATGCCTTTAAAAAATCCTATCACATGCTACAATATGGACAAACCTTGAACACATTATGTGAAGCGAAATAAGCAGTCACAAAAGAATCAATACTGTATGATTCCAGTCATATGGAGTACATAAAGTAGACAAAATCATAAAAACTGAAAGCAAAACTGTGGTTGTCAAGGGAGAGGGGTGTTGTAGTATTGAATAGGAATAGAGTTCCAGTTTTACAAAAAAAAAAAAAAAAATTCTAAAGATTTGTTACAAGAATGTGAATTTACTTAGCATATCTGAACTATACATTTAAAAATAATTAAGATGGTAAATGTCATGTGTTACGTGTTTTTTACCACAATAAGTACTTGATGACATAGAACATAGTATTTCTGATACATTAAGTGAAAGAGAAATTTATCAATAGTGTAGCATAATCCCTTATAAAATACTTAATGATGTATGAACCTTATAAAATATTTATAAAATATTTAAAGGTTTCCCATCAAAACATCAACATCTATTAACCCTGTGATTAGGGCTATAGGCCTTCATTACTTACTTTACTTATACTGTAGTTTGTAAGCAAATACACAAAAACATTTAAGAAGATTGCATAGATCCCCCAAAACACCACATTGGGCTTGTGAATAGCTATTAGTGTTTTCTTTATTACCATTTCAGATTTAACATTTTAAAGGCATGCCTTAACTATGCATATCTAGCTAGAACAGATGCTGCATATATGCAAATACTGAAAATTAGAAAAGGTGTCTTTGAGAATGACTGAATTTTGAGTAGCCGCTTCAGCACAGATGTGCTCCATGAAGCTGTTGAAGGCAATGAGTCAAAACTACGGTATTATTTCTCCAGTGTTGGTTTTCATAATGAAACCAGGGAAACCTGAGATCTGGAGTCAGCTAACAATATTTTTCAACCATTTAGTCATCTCATAAAATTAGCCCAAAAGGCACCTACTGCTGATCTGGAGGATGTTTTGCCACTAGCTGAAGACGTTACCACAATCCTCTCCAAGTGCTGTGAGTCGACCTCGGAGGACTGCATGGCCAAGGAGGTAAGAGAACCCCCATCAGCAACATCTGCCACACACCCAGTGGCAAGCAGTCTTCTAAACTACTTGTTACATGCATCCCCGGAATGATCCTCACATGTATCTGATGAAACTTAAATACACTAACTCCATTTTGCCTATGAGGAAACAGAAGATTAGCAAGGACCAATAATTCGAGTCACACAACTAGTAAGTAGAAAAATCCACAAAGAAAAAGTTATCTGATTCCCAGGAATGTACTGTACCTGAGCCCAGCACAATATCCACCGGCCATAGATGGTTATTTAAGTTAATCATAATTAAACTTAAATGAAAATTCAACTTCAGTTCTTCAGTCACACTAGCCCCATTTCAAACACTCACTAGTATTAGTACAGATACAGATAATTTTCATCATCACATAATAAAGTTCTGTAGACAATATTGCAACAATTACACTATTAGAAGATATTATTTTTCTTATATTGAATACCTGTCATAATTTTATCATTTCAGCTTTTTCACCATTTTCCATTTACATAATACTTTCAAGCAGATATGAATTTGAACAAGTACTTTTGATAAATGTCATCCTCCAAGTTTACAGACCTCTTTAGTAACAATAACATTGTGCTGCCTGGTCTTTCCGTTAAGAATACGTGTATGTGTTAATAGGTGTTTTTCAATAACCTAACTTATAAGGCTAGTAGGCCTCGATCTTTCTCTCTCTCTCTAGGTAGATAGGTAGGTAGACAGACATAAATAGATAAATAGGTAGCTAGCTAGATAGAAAGAATGAATGTACTTCGTCAATCTCCTAGATATACCTTATTTCATTTAACCAGTCTTTTGTTACTGGGTTTAAGTGTCTCAGTTTTGTTGTATTTTAAGTAATGCTGTCCTTAATAGGCTTACATCTAATTTATGAGGATGCATCCTTGTATGTCAAATTGTACGTTTTAAGAATTTCAGTACATGTTGACAAATGGCCCTCCAAAAAATATTCTGTCATTTTACTTTCCAAGAGCATTCCCACTGACTTATATAACAGTCATGAGCCATGCCAGGGCTCATAGGCCTATGTAAACCTTCCTTGTTTTTAATTGGACCTATCAGAAAACTAACAATGCATAAAATCACAATTACTTTTGTAGCTGCCTGAACACACAGTCAAAATCTGTGACAACTTATCCACAAAGAATTCTAAATTTGAGAACTGTTGTCAAGAAAAAACACCAATGGACATTTTTCTATGTGCATACTTCACTCCGGCCACTGAGCCAGCCGAACTGCCAGAAGTCGAGTTGCCCACTGGTAAAGGTGTATGTGTCAAAGAAAACACCAATGCCATGGATAAGTAAGTAGAGCTGATCTATAATGTTGTTGACAGTGTTGATATTCATTAGCATTAACTTACAAAGAAACGTAGATGGGGGAGAAGTGGTAAACCTGTACCTGGCTTTGCTAAGAATAAAGATAAATACATAATGAGTTGCATCCATTGTGAACAGTGTATGCATATTCATGGCATAGAATTAGTTCACAAGTAGGTTGAATTAGCAGGCCATAAAATCATTTACAAATAACAGAGCAGAATTTAGACTGCACTGAAACTCTGTATTTGTCTAAATAGTCATTGTTTTATAAATGCATGGACAGCAATTGGCTAAGATAAGGAAAGAATTTACACAAATCTATTTGCACAGAAAAGCCACTTAAACTACCTACTTGATGCTTTATATAGCGTTGACACATTGTTGACCGGCAATTTCATACAACAGCTAATGCAAATGCAAACACAAGTAAACTTATGTAACAAACTACAACCATCTGTTCATTAATTGCATTATAATTACACAAAGAAAAGTTCCACATGCATTTGAAGTAGGTATGTATATATTATATAGTATGTGACTATATATATGCAGGGGAACCCCCCCTAAAAAACCTTGTAGTACAGGCTTCCCTCTACTATGTGAGTGTTTTAGGAACCCATTTGTATCAGTGTACCAGCTGGCGTTGTTATAAGAGGCTGCGTTCAGCATCAGAGAACTTTAAAGACTCTTGCAGCACATTTGCCCATTTCACGATGAGTGACTTATGAACACACCTGTCCACACTATGCTGAGTATTCAGCAGTTTTTGACTAAAAATGGTATGATCCCGGTTATTCACCTCCCTGTTCACCAATCTCACCCTGAGTGACCTTTTGGATTCCTCTGATGAAAAAAGCCCTCAAAGGGAAACATTTTGCTCATATGGAAGAGGTAAAATAAAAAATGGCAGAAGCACTAAAAGGCATCAAAATTGGCAAGTTCAAACATTGTTCTGAGCAGTGGAAAACAAGTCCCAATAAGTGTATTGCATCAAATGGAGGGTGCTTTGAAAGTGACTTAAACATGTAAGAATAAACAATTTTTTATAATTCTGGATTTTCTGAGTCTCCCTCATATAGTACATACAGAACTTTAGTTCAGAATGAACTATTCATAATAACTTCAAAGCAATTATTAAAAACTTGCATGTCAATGAGAATACTGTTTTTAACTCCCAACCTGTTGATTTGGACTCAGTTTTAGCTGAATCTTTTATTTTTAATGAAAGGTGCAGAAACCAGGTGCTCTGCCTTTGTTATAGATGTCAAATTTCATTATACAAGTATACTCATGAATGGTAAAGTGCATCATCATCTTTCTCTTTCGTGCCAGGTATGTGTTTGAACTAGCTAAAAGGACTCCTGTTCCCGAAGTGTTTCTCAGTAAAATACTTCAACCAACCCTGAAAAGCCTTGAAGAATGCTGTGATAGTGAAGATTCTAGTGCCTGTTTTAAAGCTAAGGTATCTTTTGCTTGATTTTGTCCTCAACCTTGGTCTAGATCAAAGGCTGACAAACTGTACCTATGGGACACATCTGGAGTGGTTTTTTATCTGACCTGTGAATTAAAATGATCTTACATTTTAAAATGGTTTTTAACAAAAAAAGATAAGCATTTCATGACATTAAAATTCTACAGAAGTTAAATTTCAGTGTTCATACAGAAACCATGTTCATTATGCATTCATTGTTCATGGCTGCTTTTGTGCCAAAATGACAGAGTTAAATAGTTACAACAGAAACTATGTATGACCTACAAAGCCTAAATTATTTTCATCTGGCCTTATGCAGAAAGTATTTGCCAATGTCTGGTGTAGATTAAACACTCATACTAATATGTTACATGGAATCGATTGACTGCCTCCCAGAGCAGTGTTGAATATTTTTTTATGTAATTATTTTCTTACAGAGCCCTCAACTGAAGAAAGAACTATCTTCTTTCATTGACAAGGGAAAAGAACTCTGTGCAGATTATTCAGAAAACACATTTACTGAATACAAGAAAAAGTAAGAGACTTGTTCTAGCTGTGTCCTCCAAATTTGTCAATTTTAGCTTGGAATTATGATTTGAAAGCATAGTTGAAGATTGAAGCTGTGCTAAGTGAGCAACAAAAAGAGGAGGTTCAATTAAAAGCTTTTTTAAAAAGTAGTTAAAAAGCAGCTTTTTAAAAAGTAGTTAAAATCTATTATATGTGTAAGAAATAGTTCTTTTCTGGTGGAAAAATGTCATGTATATCAGGTGAGAGGTCAATTTGAACACAGCCAAAACTGTATAAATTACAGATCTGTAGGGACTTGATTGAAAAACCAAAATTAGTCTGTAGTTTATCAACATTCTTGCCCAAAAGTAATCTGTAGATGTTGCTATATACTATAATTTAAAAACTATAAAACTGCTGGAAAATGTTATCTAACTTAAGAGCCTATTATCTGACAAGATGACCCAAAATTTCAATTTAGTATCATCCATAACCAGTATATATTCCCTATGAATTGTAAATATAAATGTTAATTGGTCATCCATCATGTTGTACAATAGTTTATTTTTTTCAATAAAAAGAAGGCATTTCTTTCCAAACAGATGTTAACATTAAAACAAGGAGCCATAACAGTGAAAGTAGTTTTACTGGGTTCCTCGTAAATGCTTCTGTTGAGAAGACCATGTCATTCTCAACTTTATTAAATATTTTTTAGCTTTGTCTCAAATCATCTGGAACAACACAGGCCTCCAGCTCCGGCACAAATAAAACTCCACAGAAAGACCTTTCCAAAGAATCTCCAAAGTTGGACACCTCCTTCAATGACCACCATGAACTCATCCTTAGTAAAACAGTGAAAGCCTTGGGTTCAAAATTGTTAGAGTTATCAGAAAATTATGATTACTACAACAGTATGAATGAAGGTAGTATAGCCTAATGTGAAACAGATAATGCAAGATTAAGTCCTCTTCCAGCAGTTTGGAACTCCAGGATTGAGTGGGGCAAATGGGTCATAATTTATATAATCCTTATTCCAGGTGAACATGCAGTAGAACTAATATTCAGGGTCATGAAATTAGGGAAGACTGGGGCTACCCGATCTAGGTATTTGAAATCCCACCCTCCTTTCTTCTCCCATCCTCTTTAGTTCCTTCTGGTCTCACTCTCTTCTCCTTCCAGCTGGGGCCAATCCACTTCAACAATGCTTTTAGGAGCAAACTAGTCCCCCTGACAGTCTTATCCACCCCTCCTATCCGCAGCATTCACTTGAATAAATGGATAAAACCCCAACTCTAGGTAAATTCCCGTCTCTTCTACCCCCAATGCCTACTACTGGCCTGGCAAGTATTCTTGGAGAAAGACATAAAACCAGGCTGAGTTATCCACCCTGAGAGCAAGGTCATGGACAGTTCAAACTGGGAAAGAATCAAGAGAATCCAAATCCTAGCACCATGTTGGGAGGAGGTGGAGGGCTGGTTAATAGCAGAACTAAAAGCAAGAGTCCTGGGTCCCTGACGGTGTGTCAGTTTTCCACATAGCTGAGGAGGCAGACACAGGGGAAATTGTACAAGTGACGAAGTTTTATAAGGGAAATATCCTGTAAGGAGCTTGAAATTTAGAACCGTAGAGAAGATGAAAGGTTCAGAAAAACAGAAGAGGAAATTATCCAAGATGATATAATTGAGCGAACGAAAGGGGAAACGCTGGAATTCAAATTCAGCAGCCATTTGTACGTTAACTTTCATGATCTTAAAAGAGGCATAGATTTTACTTTCTATTCTCAAGTTGAGTTGCTAAACATAGTTCCGCCGGCATATGTAATTTTCTTGAGAGGGGCAACTAGTTTTATTTCCAATTTGTGTTGTAACAGATCTGAACTGGCTACCTTTCGCATTAGAAACGTTTATACAGTAGAATATACCCAGTAAAACCTAACCAAAAAAATGTTCTTTCAGGCTGGCAGAGCGGTTGAGACAGCAATTCCCTGACGCCACCGCGACGGAGATGGAAGAGCTGCTGGGCAAGCGCGCAGACTTCGCCTCCAAGTGCTGTTCCATCAACTCCCCTCCCCTCTACTGCGACTCTGCGGTAAGGGACTTGACAATCCGCTGGGTATCACTGCACAGTATTTTTAAAGATGGATGCACTCAGACTTACTCATTTCTTTTTGTGATTGAAATAGCATTATGCCTTTTCCTGGTAATACTAACTTCATTGTCTCCACGATGAAAGTGAGAAAAGCAGCTGTTTTTATGTCATGCTAATTGCCAAGCAAGTCAAGACAGTTGAGAAATTTAGGCAATTTCACCCTTAACGGGAAAAAAGTGAAAACAAGTGGCAAAGTATAGCACAGTGTTTTTCAAGTTGTAGGTTGTATTAACAGCTTTTTTTTTTAGAAAAGAGAGAAAAAGAAGACAGAAGTATTTGTTCATCTGAGTATGGTTAGCTATTTTGTAAAAATTTAATTTCATATATTCATATATGTATATGCATATAGTTAACATTCAGTAGACTGATAATGAGATACTTTTTTAAAAGATGGATTATAGCATATCTTCTCTTAACTATAAAAATTATTTAATTTTGCTTTAGTGTTACACAAGAAAAAGAAATGCAACTTAATTCCTAAAGGTCACACATATTTCTTTGCCATAGGTTATTTTCTAAAAGTTAAAAAATATATTAATATCAAAATGTTGGAGTCATTTTTAATTGTTTTTCTTTTAGACAATATCAACTGGTTTCCAACTCCAAATGATAAAGAAATTTAGGCTCACATTTTCTAATTTCCTTCCCCACTCTTCCTAGTTAGTCCTTGGGTTCACCTTTCTTTAAATAGGATTCCACCCCTTGCCCTAGAATCGTCCAGTTCCCATTTCCTTCCTTCCCCACCCCATCTGTATATTCCCTTCTCCCTTAAGTGTAATTGCATAGTTGCCAGATCATTTAGCTTTTTACCTTGTGAAGTTTCAGCCAGAGCTTGTATTTTCTCTGATAGTAGGTGAATTAGTGTATCCTTTTCACCACATCTGAGTGTATTAGTTTTCTCCTATAAAACTACCGTGTAGCTGGTACTTGGTGATCTATCTTTGTGCAGACTGAAGGTGTGAAGGAGGAAAGACCAGTCTAAGCTGTGTGGATTTCATTGTTAGACCTGATCTGTGCTTTCTCTAACATTTTGTTGCACTATTTTCTACTAGGATTTCCTCCACTGTGTCAGTTTCTATCCTTTCCCACAGGCAGATGTTTGTTAGCCTTGTTCATATACATTCAGCCTATTTGTTCATATCATCCATTTGACCTGTAGCTCTTTAGCAGTCAATTTAATTGTTTAGAAGAGTCAAATGTAAGGACACTTTATATCACTATCCTGCTAACCTGGGGATATTAGTGACAGTTCCAAGAATTCTGTTGTCTCACCCATTCCATTTCTGGAGTATAGATGCAGGGTTAAGATCAACTATGCCACATCAAAATATTTATTCCTTTGTCTACCTCTTTCTGAAATTCATGATATTAATTTACATCCCTCCCCCATGTTGGTGGCAGCTGGGATTTTTTGAGTGGGTTTTATTATTGTCTGTCATTTGTTTGAGAATAAGCATTTATGATACATTTCTGACTCATTTTTTGCACATAAAATAACTTATGTTTAATGTAAATGTAAATACCACTTAGGTTAATGATATAATACCAATTAGAAACTTTCACTATAAGTTAAAGAATGCCCGCCCCCCACAAGAAGTCATGTGAATTTTTATTCATTTTTTTAAACATGAAAGCAACAAGACCTGGTTTCATTTTATTGTTTTATTATTTCATTCAGTTTCATTTATTATTCTATTACAGCACATGGAAAGTATCCAAGAACTTAATTTTAAAAGTCACAAAAGTTTAAATGTAGGACGAAGACTATAAAATAATCTAGTATAATTTTTCACTCAGTAATTCCCTTAAGAGATCACTCAGCCTTCATTTAAATACCCATACTCAATTTTCTCCTAGAGGTAGCCTATTTCACTGCCATATAGCTTCACTTATAAGAATATTTTTCTGAAAATTGAGCCATGATATCCTCATAATTTCTGCTGAGTCTAGCCTGGCTTTCTCTATCAACCAGAAAAAGTCTATTCTCTGTTCCCAATAGCAGCTTTTTTTTACACTTGAAGTTGACTTTCAAAAAATTAGGCTGTGTATTTTTTAAAGTCTTGAGATATGCCTATCAATTCTCTTAATATTTTAGTGAGCTTTTATTGATTTTGTTTTTTACTAGTACCTAACAAAGTTGTAATCAGTATGACAAATTGTGCTACATCATCTTGTTCAGTTTTCTTTATACCCTTAGCAAATCTGATTTCTCTTCCAGTTTCTACATTTATTTTCTAGTTCCAAACCTAATTGCTAATATTGTTTGTAACAATTTACAGTCAGAATTCTAGATGAAATGAGTACAGTAGAATGCCCATTCTTTAAATTATGCTAAGAAATAGAGTATTTTTATTAAAATTCAAATCAAGTAAAATTCTGAACAACAAAAAAACTGAAAGAGCTATAGTATTGGGATATTTTTGTCATTATTGACATTTAAATACTAAGCATTATACAATTAAATTGAGCAGTTCCTCCCTTTACAACCAACCTGCTTTGGTAACATAACAGGTAAATTTTGTTGTCTTATCCCAGAAAAAATCATCAATAGAATTTTTTTTTTTGACAGTCTAATTCAGGGTTTGAAAGCAGGGGAAAAGTCTAAATATGTTTTTACATTTTGTTAAATATGTCACTTTTGTAACTCTTCCCCAGTCCTATTATCTCTATCTAAATATATATACCCTTTCCTGGCCCTGGCTGGGTAGCTCAGTTGGTTACAGCACCATCCTGATACACCAGGGTTATGGGTTAGATCCCCTTTATGGTTATTTTATACAAAAATAAATGGATGAATGCATAAATGGGTAGAACAACAAACTGATGTCTGTCTGTCTCTCTCCCTCCCTCCTTTTCTCCCTTCTTCCCTCCCTCTCCCTCTCATTTCCTCCCTCTCTAAAAATCAACAAAAATAAAAAATACACACTTTCCTTTCTTGACATCATACAAGGCAAATATCTTTATGCACAAACTGCATGCGTCCTTCAATCATCTTGCTTTTTCATCTTTTTGAGTTGCTTTCTAGTATATTTTTCATTTTAACACATTGCCGTTTAAAAACTATTTTCAACTACCATGATCAGGTGAATTTTTGTTTTACTTGTTTTATAAGCAGTAATTTATAGCAGTGGTACTGTCAACTAGCCAATCTTTCAGTAATTACTAAAGGAGAGTGAGATGAATGGAGCTGTTGAGGCACTTGGGCACATTTGATTATTTAGGGCACTTGGAGATTAGACCTTCTGGTGTCTCTATTAACCCTTTTGATTTATTTTCTTTCCCCAGTGATCTCATAGCTAGGTAAGCAAGATTATCTCTGCTTTCTGACTTCATGTTCAGGCAGATTCTGATAGAATAGCACTTGCTTTAAAATTCTCAATGCATTAAAATGTCCATACTACCCAAAGCAATCTATGGATTCAATACAATCCCAATTAAAATACCAATGACATATTTCACAGATATAGAACAAATATTTCAAAAATTTATATGGAACCATAAATAATCCCAAATAGTCTCAGCAATCTTGACAAAGAAGAACAAAGTAGGAGGAATCACAATACCTGATACCAAACTATATTATAAGGCCACTATAATCAAAACAGTCTGGTACTGGCATACAGACAGGCACATAGATCAGTGGAACAGATAGAAAGCCCAGAAATAAACTCAAGCCTCTATGGTCAATTAATATTTAGCCCCTTCAATAAATGGTATTGGGAGATCTGGACAGGGACATGCAAAATAATGAAACTATACCACCAACTCACACCATACACCAAAAAAAACCTCAGGATGCATAAAAAACTTAAATATAGGTTGCAACACCATAAAAAGCCTAGAGGAAAACATAGGCAGAAAATTTGCAGATATCCCATGCAGAAATATTTCTGCTGATAGATCTCCCAGATCAAGGAATATAAAGGAAATAAACAAATGGGACTAGAGCAAATTAAAAAGCTTCTATACAGCTAAAGAAAACATTGGCAAAATGAAAAGGGAAACAACAATATGAGAAAACATCATTGCCTATCGTATCTAGGACAAGGGTTTGATATCAAAAATATATAAAGAACTCATACAACTCCACACCAGGAATACAAACAATCCTATTTTAAAATTGGTAAAGGACCCACACCCCAGGACCTCACAGATGGACCCCCACTCTGGGGATACCAGCCACCCCTGGGCATGGTACCCAGCACATGCAGACACTCTTACCTCGGTGCTGTGGTTACACAAATCTGCACCTCCTTGGACAGCTGCAGCCACCAGATGTGTGTTTCAGTTCCCATTTCAGCTAAGAGGTTGTCATGAGGGTCACCATAGTTTGAACTGGACTTTAGGAGCAGGAATCTTGTGTCAGGACATTGGCCAGAGGTGAGCTATCATGACTGCTGGAGGTACCACCTGGACCAGGTCTTTGGTGCACACTGCCCCCTGCTGCTGAGGATCTCTGTGGGTAGTCTCAAGCTGAAGACATTGGCTTCTACTGCCCATTGGGTAAAGACACTTGGATGACATTCCCAGGCCCCACAGACAGCCAGTGGATAAGTGGATGGAGCAGCTTTTCTTCCCTAGAGAACCTCAGCTCCTAGGGCCGCCAGCCCCTCAGCTCCACCACAGTGACTTGGTAAGGGGGACCAATGCCAGAAGACAGGGGCTGTGGACCCCTCATTCCCTACTCCATGGCCACAGCTGCCCAGCTGGCAATAACACTAATACACATTGACCTCCCATTCCCGGCAGGAGGGCAAGGGGTGGGGTGACTTCCCTGGCTCTGCCCCCCACTGCAGATGGAATCACTTATATGCCAAAAAAAAAAAAAAAAAAAATGGGCAATGGACCTGAACAGGCCCTTCACCAAGAATGACATTCAGAGGGTTCATAGACATATGAAAGGTGCTCAACATCACTAGCCATCAGAGAGATACAAATTAAAGCCATGATGAGATACCACCTCACACCTGTCAGAATGGCCATCATCAACAAATCAACAAACAACAAGTGCTGGAGAAGATGTAGAGAAAAGGGAACTTTGGTGTATTGTTGGTGGGAATGATGACTGGTGCAGCCACTATGGAAAAAAGTATGGAATTTCCCCAAAAAACTAAAAATGGAACTGCCTTTTGATTCAGCAATTCCACTGCTGGTATTATACCTGAAGAACCCTGAAACACCAATTCAAAATAACCTATGCATCCCTATGTTCATAGCAGCACTATTTACAATAGCCAAATGCTAGAAACAGCCTATGTACCCACCAATGGAAGAATGGATCAAAAAACTGTTACATTTACACAGCAGAATATTATGCAGCAGAAAGAAAGAAGGAACTTCATAACACCATGGATGGAACTGCAGAGCATTATACTTAGTGAAATAATCCAGGCACTGAAAGACAAATATATGATCTCACCTATAAGTGGAAACTAATGAACAAAAATTTAAAAATGAGCGGAAGAACCAGAAACATGGAAATAAGGAACAAACTGACAGCAACCTGAGGGGAGAGGGAATGGGGAAAATGGGGGGAAAAAAAGGGAAGGGTCTTATCAAGGAACAAGTATAAAGGACCCATGGACATGGACAACAAAGTGGGGATTGACTGTGGGAGCAGGGCTGGGAGGGTGGGGCAGGGGAGAGCCATGGGAAAAAAATAGGACAACTATAATTGAAAAAGCAATATAAAATTTTTTAAAAGATTAGATACTGCAAAAAATTCTCAATGCTTAGTATAAATATTTGTCCCACTTGTACTATAACAGTTGGATTATAATTTATAATTAAATTTCCTTGTTCTACATTTACTTGACAATTATTTTCCTTAAAAGTAAAGTCTACTCATTTATATCCAGGGATCCATCTCTATCTGCCATTCTAAATGTACTTGACATAGTCACTCAAAGAGTGGCAACAGGGGCTTCTGAACTATATTTCTGTTTCTTTTGTGGTAACCTAGCCTTATTCTCACTCTAATCTTGAAATGACAAAAAAGTAGAACAATCATGGTAATTTTCTTTTAGCTTCACCAAGGCACTCTTTATTAAGGTCCATTGGTTGCAGAAAAATATACTCTTGTAAAATTAAAACCTGAAATTATCTTTTCTCTCTCTCCACAATCATTCAGACAGGGCATGCCTATGAACTCTTTTGTGCACTCATTACTATGCTTCCACTAAGGTGTCTCAACAGCTGTCTAGTGGGCATCCACTATGATTTTCCAAAACATTCCGAAAGCCAGTGTTTATGCTGCAGTTGATTATTAAAATATTGAAAACAGAAACAAATGTGAACAATCAAGTGGCCACTGGGCAAAAAGGAGACTGACTGCCTTCTCTCCTCTCTAATCCCCTCCCTACCTCCCCCTCGTTCTTTCTCGTATGTTATAAAAAGCTGGCATATTCACTAGAATTTCTCTCTCTCAGGTGACTGGGTTTGTGACAATGTCATAGCTAGCATTTATTAAGTCAATTGGTTAAGCAGAATATTAGTAGCTATATATATATATATATATGTGTGTGTGTGTGTGTGTGTGTGTGTGTGTGTTTGTAGAATAATCTAAAACAGTTCTGAATATTAGGTACCATTTTTAGTCTCCTTTTATAGATGGGTTGAATGAGATATACAAGTTTACATGATGTTAAGAAAACTTAAGTGTATTCTCCCTGTCATTGTCAGGCTTCAGCCCTAATTTTGTTAATAACAAAAGCAAAATATTGATATCAAAAGACTATTAATTATTGGTACAAAGTCCAAAATTATTGTTTAAAAATAGCAAAAATAACACCAGGTCAGCAGTATTACTGAATTTCATGATTACAAACCACCTTTTATTCTTCTATGATTCTTTGCTTTCTCATTCTAAGTTATATTATGCTCTCCTACACATACCTTAAGTTCTGTGTTTTTCCAGAAATTTTTTCAAGGTCTTCTTCACTTTACATAACATTAAATCTTACTCAGCTGTTCTCATCCATGGACATGCCTTTATTCTCCAAATCTCTACCTCCAGTCAGGACCCTTCCCTGCAGTACCAACTATTTTACGCAAATAATTAAGGACTTTATTGCCCACAGTAAATTGAAAGTTAATGTGGCCCATATTCCCCTAAAAACCTCCTTTAATATTACCTAAACTTATGACTATCATTACCATTCATTTATTATCCAAGATAAAAACAATGATCCTTAATTTCTTCTCCTTTTCCATATACATCCAAACATATTCCAAATCCTATCAATTCTAACTCTTCAATATCTCTCAGTCCACCCCCCAACTTTTTCTATTTTATTGATACTTTAATGGAGGCATTCTTTTTACCTAGATTACAACCTCCCTATTGGTCTCTTATCACCAGTCCTCCACATTCCCATCCCTGCACTGATGTCCAAATAACCTTTGTAAAACACAAAGTGGCCAATAGAGTCCTCTAATTTCTCTACATTGCTTCTCAACTGAAGTTTAATTTTTTTAATCAAGAGAGTTTGGAACATTGTGTTCCTCTCTAGCCTGATCTATCATTGATCCTTATTCTTCCTGCTTTGGTCCTTCTATATTCCTTACAATTTTCCTGAATACATTAAGCTTGCTCCTCCTAGATTATGCTATATTCATTCTATAACCTGGTTACCTTTCATCAAAATTCAAGATTCAATTTAGATATCATTCTGGACTCCTCTGGCACTCAAACCCCTTAACATCCTGTGAACACTCAATAATTAGCCCTTTTTTTACTTGTCTATTTTAGAACAAGTAAAACTTGTTCTAAACTCTTCAAGGGCAGAGAGCCTTGTAAAACTAAATAAATATGAAGGATGGCCAATAAAAGTTCAATATAAAACTGCATTTTAACAAGAATCACTTTCTCTAATCAAGGTTTAAATTGTTTACCTTCATAATTAATAGCCTGCAAGTAAAATACTTCATGAATAATTAGATAACAATTTTTTAATTTCAGATTGATGCTGAAATGAAAAATGCCCTGCAGTCCTGATGCATATGTATTACCTTAGGTAAGTACTGTTTTTAAAGGCAGCAAGAAAACACAGCTTTGTGTAATGTATTTTAAAAATCACAGAATGGGAAGGACACATCCAAATTATTTACTTCAACTATTAGCTATTCAAGTTTATTTTATAGATGAGAATATTAAGCTTCTGGAAAAGTTAAGGAGCTTACACAAATACACACAACCAATTTCTAGCACACCGAGGACTAGAATCTGGGTCCCTGGCCTGGTACTAGATCCATCCTAACCTCACATCTGAAGTAATGACAGCATGGAGATCATTTCATGGACTTGGGTGAATTCAATAGGAAAAAATAGGAGTTTAAGATGGAGTCTATCAAGTCTTAAAGATGACACAGTGGTGTTCCTAGAAGGAAAAAGGCATTCTTCAAATTAAAGCAATACTGTGGAAATATGATCACTTGCTTCTTTCTGATTATTACATTTTCACCTATTTAAAAATACCTGAAGATATTAAGAACATAAAATAGTTTGGACAGAAATTCCATAACTTAAACTGAAGATGACCTCAACTTTGTACATTTTGACAACAACAAAATCTCTTTAGATTTAATTGCCTTCATTTTAAAGATAATGCTGCTGAGATTTAAAAATTTATGAAAATAACAGTTTTTTGTTTATCATAGATCTTAATTGAGTTGAGAATTTTCAATGATGCAAAATTTTCATTTTGCTGATTTACTGACAACTTCCCCCCGAATGATACAGATGCAAAAGCTATTGACAAATGAAATTAAATCATTCCATCATATTCAGGTTTTCAACTTTTAACTACTCAGTAATCTGAAACAGTAGGGAAAAAAAAAAAAAAAACAATACAAAACACTAACACTCTGAGAGGAAGTACAATGGGGATGGTCAAGAAAACTCATTTCTGGAATTCGCCAATCTGGATTAGAATACCCACTTCAGCTATCTATCTTTGTGAACCTGAACAAGTCAATTTTAACTCCCTAAAGCTTGAGGCATTTTTTATACAGAAAAAAATTACAGTATCTCCCTCTCAATATTGTAACGACTGAGATGATGTGTATAAAATGCATAGAAAATAGTAACAGGAATAATGTCCAAGTTGTTCTCCCTGCGGCTGCTGCTCCTGTGATTTTTCTCTTACTGGAGAAAATCAGCGGTCCGATGGCAGAAGTGGCCCATGCTATGTAGTGTGAAGCAGTTCCTATAACTATGCAGGAGGGGAGCAGCACTAAAGCCCAGGTTTCTATTTGACAAAAATGGACAATAGGTTCTTTTAAAGAAGATACATGAAATTTTGGGGATAAAAATCTCCTATCCAGACCACTAGTTGCAAGGACAAGAAGCTAAAAAATACCATGCCCATAGGGAACAGAGCTTAGTCAGTGCACTCTGCCACTCAGCCTTCCCTCGGCACCCTGCTCTCCTGAGAGAACTTTGACTTGGGTGACAACTAGGACCTCACGCAATTCTAAGAGGAAACCACTTCCTTAGTTCCTGTAAAGCATTAAAACAACTCTGGCTGGCCAGCATTTCTTTTCAATGAAAGCCTGCCCCTCTTCAGAGATTTGAGTAGCTTACTTACAAGAGAAGAAGCCTTCGTCTAGGTGCTACCATTGTAGGTACACCTAAATTCATGTCTTCTGGCCAATAGTTTGATGCTATTTCATTCCCAACTAACATCTTATTATAAATCCGAGTTGTCTTCCTCACAGTTATTGGCCCCCTTGGTCAATTTTTCTCTAAGCCCCCAAATTGATTGTGGACATGTTTGCATGCCCATTGGAGAATTACTATCTCTTAAAGAAGTCCCACAAAGCCAGTTATCTTTGTATTTCCTTCAGCTTTAGAAACAATTAGTGTTTCCCAGGTTGCCAATGGATAGAGAAGTTGGCTTACGCTGCAGAATCAGGTTGAATGGAAAATACTTTCAATACCAGAATGCCACTCAGCACAGCCAGGTGCTCACACAGAGAGAAACCTCACTCCAATGCATAAACCTGTTGAGAACAGTGAAAGTGAATTTCTTGCACTGTGCTGATAGCGTTATGATACAACTCTGCTGTATTGTCTTAGATAAGGTGAAAATCAAGGGGAAGACTCATTTGCCTCATTACCAAGTAGGTGATTTGATAACAACTCCTGTTCCGTTTCACTAAAGCACAACTACTGAACTGTTACCTCAATCTCCTGACTGGCAGTGGGGAAGGGGAAGCTCATTTACTATTGTCACTGCTTTTTTTGCCTTGGTAGTGAGGATTCACTTTGATAAAGCAGGAAGTTACGCACATTATTGAAGAAAAAAACATGTATAAGGTACCTTAGTGTAAGTGATGCCTTTATATGCAGGTCTTAGGAATTTCCTACATTTTTTGACTCTGAACGAACTCATTAGGCAGGCCACGGTGGATATATGAGGCATGCTAGACGGGTTTATCCTTAAACATAAAAATAACTTGACTGTTAAGCTGCATTATGATTGTTGCCCAGTATCTCTGTTTTTCTAACTTTCATTTCCATTATTTTCACAGATCTACAGCTGGAAGCACCCTGGAAATGGCACCTGAGGCCTAACACAAGCAAATCCATGCTCCTGGGGGCACAGCTAGGTACTCCCCAATTTTTATCAGCCACCGTATCTTTGTACAATCATAGGCATGGTGATTTGTTATCAAAATAAATTGAATATAATGCAAACCACAAGTGCTCCCGAGGACGGTGTTACGAGGCTGACCTTCAGCACAGTTCCTGCGATTCTCCGAAAGGCACGCCAGTGGGCAGCCTTGGGGTCAAGCCCACAAGCCCCTGCGTGTTTTCTCTAAAAGGTTCACAGCTTTAAGCTTCCACTTGACAATTCCCGACGCACTAAGCTCCGTTCCTTGATTGCCTCTCAGACTTAGGTACTATTAAGGACAGGTTAGCCAGCCTTCCGCCACAGGTAGCCTAAGGTGGCTCACTTCTAAAATAGTCCTGAGAGTTCCTTTTTGCTCCCAGCTGCAAACTGTATGGCATTCATTTAGTAGTATCTGCGTTGCCAAAAAAAAAAAAAAGTCTGAACAAGTTTATTTTTGCTGAAGACTCAAGAGCAATTTATTGAGTCGAAGTTCTAAACACATCTTGATTTCCACTTGACTTATAGGATGTATAGAATATCATTCATAGTGTATGCATCTTATACACACTATAAATGACATTCTGTGTGCTTCCTTGCCCATAGAAAATGAAAGTGTTCAAACTTAACCCATTTTGCTTTGAAAGAAAGCTCATAATTTCAGCATAATTACCTCTCCGGAACCAACACAAGCCAAGGAAAACCTATAGTTATAGTTAATTGCCTCAAGGAATTTGAGTTCATCGAACGGTAGATGTAGAGTTATCTGAAGAGATGAAACATTCTATAGCAAACATAACTGGAGTCACATGAACCAAAATCATCCCTGGTCATTCCTCAAGATTTTAAGTCCCAGTACAGAGTATTTCACTAACTAAGGCCAAGGTTAAGTGCCCAAGACTTTAGCTGCCAGGAACTGATAAATAAAATGCCTGCCTCCTGCAGTTTCTGCAGAAGGTATAGTCCTGCCTCCCATAAAGATTTCAGAATGGGAAATTAACCTCAAATAAGGAAGTTCATTAAATGCCACAAAGTAACAAAAGCAACAAACTATATTTAGGCAACATTTCTGATTTTTAAAATTATTGTTTACTTCCAAAATTATTTTGTTGAAGTTTCAACACCAATGCTGAGATGTATTATGATAAAACATGAAGAAAATGAGGCCCCATCAAAGCAACAGTGTTAGTAAACACTAACAGTGTTAGTAAAGAAAAACACAGAGACTTAGCTTTCAATTCCAGTATCTACGCAAGGTTAATGGGAATAATTAAAGAATGTGTTCCCTAATCATACTGGTTTTAGAAACAAACATAGTATTGGGTCGGCTAAAAAGTCCATGACGTTTTTTACATAACATGAAAGATATTTTTCACTTTCACCAATAACAATATTGATTTGGATATTTTGAGTATGTCAGCTATCTCCTGCTATTGGCTTCTAGTGGGTGGAGGGCAGGGGTGCCGCTAAACCTCTCCCAATTCGTAAGACAGCCCCACAGCAGAGAATGATCTGGCCAAAATGTCAATAGTACCAAGAAACTTTGCAAACCACTTTTGATATATTTGATCAGTGATAGCACCTTCTCCACACACTGCATGAATCCTTTTTTACGTTTCAGTTGCATTTTTACCTTTCTTGAAATAATAAGGCATAATATGCCAATCAGGTTGCGTATTTTTTTCCATTTTCAATATTAAAATGGTTGCACAAAAGTTCACCAATTCTGATAAGCTTTTGTTAATGCAAGCTGCTATGACAGCTGCCACAATACAATCTAACAAAATTGTTTCAGATGAAGTTAAAGGTAACTAAGCACTGCTGGAGCCCTCTAGGGAGAAAACACAACAGACTTTTCGGCCAACCCCACGGATCTCCCCTGCAGAGTCACAATTTACTGTATACAATTTACTATTTCCTAAATTTAACCGTGACCCCTCTCCTTTGGGAACCACCCAGCATTATTGCTCTGAGAAATTACTTTCGGAAAACTCTGCTGTTCTTAAGTAATTACATTTATAAATTGTTCAATAACTACTATACACTAGTCCATTTTAGTCAAGTATTTTTATGCCTGAGCAGGTAGTACTAGGTGACTTTTTCTGTCGCGAAGCAATCAATAAATATTACATAACTGGTTGAAGTAGCATTTTCATGATTCCCCTGGATATATTTTACAGGGAACTCTGTGAACACCTTTTACCAGTTTTATATATTAAGAATCACAGACCCAAATGGTTCATTGTTTTAGTACAGAAGTTTTAATTTTAGACTTTATATGCATAGTTGTGCCTTCATTTGTGCCATTATGTAGGAAGGGGAAACCTTTTGAGAAGACATTGTCCAAATCTAAGCTAACTTCCTAAGTGCTTCCCAACATTAAAAAAATATATATTTTTGCATCCCCATCTCCTCTCTACATAGCTATATAAATCATCAGTTATATAAATAGTCCTCAATTTTTTTATACCTTCCATAGCACCTTCTTTCAAACACCTGGGTCCTCATTATGATTAAAACAAACAAAACTGTACTTCATTTCTAAGAATGACATTTACACTGTATCCATCAGGATTCTCCAAGGAAATAAAAATAATAGGAGACAGAGAGATGGAGAGATTTATTTTAAGGAATCTGCTTACCCAATCATGGAGCTGGTGAGTCTGAAGTCAGTCAGGGAGGCCAACATACCCATCATCCAAGTAATCGTTACTTAAAGGCAGCTGGTACTAGATGTTAATCACATCTATGAAACATCTTTAAAGCAATGTCTAGACTGATGCCTGACTAAACAAATGGGCACCATAACCTAGTGAAGCTGACACATAAAATTGAAGCCTCACACAAACCGTCTGTTCTTTTTGTTGTCCTTTACAAGATCGAAAGTCTTTCAAGTTGCAGGACTAACTTCCTGTGTTTTTCTGGATTCCTAAGCCGTCCCACGGGAGATTCTTAAACCATCACCTGAAAACTATTCCCTTAAATGGTCTACACAGGATTAGTGTATTAATTAATGTTTCACCTGGAAATTCTCGAAAAGCAAAGCTTTTTACTTTAACAACATGACAAGGGGAAAGAATTTCTATTTTGTCATTAATTCAACAACAATATCTTCTAATAAAGCAAGAATTTAATAAACTTGAGTTTACCCAATTTGGAGATAAGTAGATAAAATAAAACAAAAAGCTTCTCAGATGGTCTTTTAAAATTTTTATATATTTGTTTTTAGAGAGAAGGGAAGGGAGGGAGAAAGAAAGGGAAACATCAGTGTGTAGTTACCTCTTGTGCACCCCCAGCTGGGGACCCAGTCTGCAGCCCAGGTATGTGCCCTGACTGGGAATTGAACTCGTGACCTTTTGGTTTGCAAGCTGGCACTCAATCCACTGAGCTACATCAGCCAGGCAGAAGGTTATCTTTTTATGCCTCTGGTTTCCCACTTTGTGTACCTCTCCCCACCACAGAAGCCTCACCCCAACCCAGCTTTTACATCAATGGGCCTCAACCCAAGCTGCACGTTAGAATCATCCAGAAGAATTATGGAGGGAAACCAAACAAAACACAGCAGTGCCCAGATCCCTCTCACAGGTTCAGATCCAATCAGTCTTAATTGGAAACTGCGGTGCAACCAAGCCTGCCAGTCACTGCTTTAGAAGCCTGGCACCCTCACCCAAATTAAAAAACAAAAGCCTCTGAGATCAACAGATTAATCACCTATTGGCTAAGTGACTATATCACCCAAGAGTAAATTTCCAACACAGCTTTATCTCAATCTGCTAGTGCATTATGAGAATTTTGTCAATTGTAGAATGAAATGTTTGTCTTCTATTAAGGAAAACCCCATAGATAATCAAGTCAAAATGTGGCCTTTCCCAGAGGCTAATTCATCCTTCCCATTTCTTCCAGGCCCTGAAATACCCTCTTCTTCATTCAGCCCAGAGGGTACCTATTTCATTGTTCCTTCTCCCACACTCACCAGCCCTAAGGAGGCTCCTACTTTTCATTAATTTAAGCTTTTGGCTAATTCTAGTTTGCAGTTAATGACAGTGCCTACTAACACATCCATAGGTCAGGAGTTTAGGATTCCTATATCGTGTCTGCCCTAGTGAGAGATTTTCTTAAAATGAACTAGGTGCCTGTGTCTTCCCTCTTCAGTGTCAGAAGCGTCGCTGTAGGCTGCACCATGAAAAGCCTCAGGAAGGCTTGCGGGTTCCAAACCAAAATCTTTACCGCCGCTTTGTGGAGAGAAGGTGTAAATGCACATGGCTGTGCAGAAAGTTACGCTGAAAACCACACCTGAATAAAATTGACCTGGAACAGGCTTACTTTGCACTCTATTTAGGGCAACATGAAAAGCTTGAAGCCAAGTTAGCAAAACACAGAATATTCCATTTTTATTCTCAGGGATTTGTAACAACTGTGTCAGTTCAGCAACTTCAGACACAAGGGCCAAATGGTTCATCTAACTTGTTCATTTAACTCCTAAAAATGTTAATAAATGTGAGAATATACTTACTCAACTTATTTTTATCTCTAAAAAGATAGCATCAGAGATGGAGCACAAGCACCTTCTCAGTGTTAAACTGTTGCTAAGATTAGGAAAGAAAAATGTAAAAAAATAAAAGTAAAACTTCATGGTTACACACTGTATTCCTTTACAAAGAACTTTCCTACATTATCTCATCTAATTTTCATCACAGTCACCTGAAGCAAGTAACCAGGTCCTAATTCCCCTAGTTGACAGACAACACGGGCTAGATGAGATAACAGCAAAACTGGATCTAACAATAACAAACACACTTATCTACTGCTTAGTAGCTCAACGCTAAAGTGTTTAAATGTTTGCTTGTGAATCTGGGGGTCACCTAGGCTCAGGGGTTCTCCTGCAGTTGCTGTCAAGCAGTGGCTGGGGCACGAGACCATCCTGAAAGCTTTCTCCTTCATAGCAGCTCACCTGGCCTGAGAGGAATCAAACCACTGGGGTCTAACACCTGGGCCTCCTTGGGCATCTCGCCTCTTCAGGTGGTCTCCCCGCTGCAGTCAGACCTCTTACCTGTGGCTGAAGGGTTTCAGATGGTTTTGCAAGACACACAGAAGTGCTCCTGTCTCCACAACCCATCCCCAGTTTGGCTTTTCATGGTTTCAGTTACCTTTGGTCTGAAAGTATTACCTGGGCATTTTCAGAAAAAATTCATAACTTTTAAATTGTGCACCATCCTGAGTAGCGTGATGAAATCTCACGCTGTCCCACTGTGTCCCTTCCTGCCTGGAAATAGTTCCTCTGCCCAGCGTGTCCATGCTGTCTGCACTCCCCACCCCTTAGTCACCTCGTAGTTATCTAGGTTATTAATTCCTCTGTCCCCATATCACAGTGCTTATGTTCAAGTAACCTTGACTTTACTTAATAATGTCCCAAAGCTCAAGAATAGTGGTGCTGACAATTCAGATATGCCTCAGAGAGACATAAAGTGCTTCCTTTAAGTAAAAAGGTAAAAGTTTTCAACTTCACAAGGAAAGAAAAGATATGCTGAGGTTACTAAGCTCTACAGTAAAAACAGATCTTCTATCCATGAAATTGCCTAATTTATAAATTAAACTTTACCACATATGGTATGAATATACGCATAGGTAAAAACTGTATGTATAAAGAGATTGATGCTGCCCATGATTTGAAGTACCGCTGTACTGACAGAAGTCTTTCCACCACCTTCTCAAGCAGTGCAAAGACCCAAAAACGTTCAAGTGGAGAGGAAATAAAAGTACATATTTTTATGCATAGGAGCATCAAATAATTTGTGGATGTTTTAAAACCACCATCTGTACATTAGTTTCATTGACCTCCATGAGCTGAGTGCTACTGCTGCTCTCCACATTTTATCCACGTGGAAGTTGAGGCACACTGTGGTTAAATTATGCTACCGAGGATAAGAGCTATTGAGTTAGCCAACAGGTCAAGATTTTTTCATAAAATAAAAGACACATTTTTTATTTCCATTAATGACTATTGATTTGGCTATTTTGAGTATGTCAGCTATCTCCTGCTACTAGCTTCTAGTGGGGCAAAGGCCAAGGGTGTTGCTAAACATCTTCCAATGCCCCACAGCAAAGAATTATTTGGCCAATATGTCAATAGCAGCAAGAAACTTCACAAACCACTTTTGACACGTTCAATCAGGGACAGCACCTTCTCCATTCACTGCACAAATCTTTTCTGAGCATTTCAGTCGCATTTTTATTTTTCTTAAAAGAATAAAGCATAAACTGCTGAAAATGTTGCATATTTTTTCCATCTTCAACATTAAAATGGCTGCACAAAAATTCACCAATTCTGACACCTTTTTTTTAATGCATGCTGATATGACAGCTGTTACAGTACAATCTAACAAAATTGTTTCAAATGAAGTTGAAGACAACTAAGCACCACTAGGGCCATTTTATGGAAACAAACTAAACTTAGTGTTTGGCCAACTTAATCATTTGCACTGTTGGGGTTTTTAAATCTAGTAGTTTGACTCCAGATCCTATACACTTTCAAGCTCTATACATATCCTAGTGACACTGAAATTGGAAGCTGAATATGCAAGGAGGGACCCCAAAACACAGAATTTATTTATTAAAAATTGTGTATTCATTTTTACGTGTTCAAATTTCAATCACCTTCAAAGCACCCTCCATTGATGCCATACACCTATTAGGACTTTTCCCCACTGCTCAAAACAGTTTTTGAAGTCATCAGTTTTAATGCCTTTTAGCGCTTCGGCTGTGTTTTGTTTCACCTCTTCCACATGAACAAAACATTTCCCTTTGAGGACTGTTGGCACCCAGGGAAACAAAATAGTTGCTAGGGGGGCGATCAGGTGAAGGGGGAGGGTGGGGCACAGCAATCATGCCATTTTTAGTTACAAACAGCCAAACGCAGTGTGGTGTGGGCAGGTGCGCTACAAATCACCTGTCATGAAATGGGCAAATGAGTAGAAAGAGTCTTCAGAAAAATTCACTGAAGCTGAACACAGCCTCTCACAACACCACCAGCCGGTGCACTGACACAGATGGGTTCCTAGAACACTCACCTAGCAGGGGAAGCCTGCACCACTAGGGGTCTGCCCGCCAGAAGATAATTCTGTGTTTTTGCTTTGGTCCCCGCCCTGTACATGGCAATTCTGAAAGGCATTTCACTGTCAACCTTAATTACCAGGTTTAAAAAATTAAAACAGCTTATATTTCTATTTCCATTTTTCCCATTTTCCCAAGAAAAGGCTATATTTTACAAAATACATTATCTTTTAATAAACATTACTGATCATCTTGTCAGCACTTACACAGTCCCCATTCTCAGAGTAACTCCTCTCTAGTAGGAAAGATGGACACGTATACCAACAAACTAAGGAGTGGAAGGTGCAGAAGGAAGGGAAACCCTGGGTGAAGATGGAAAGGAAACTCAGTGGGAAGTTTCAAACTTGGAAGACGAGCACAGGCTCTTTAAGGTGATCACTGCTCTCTGCTATCAAAGTTAGATGCAGTGGCAGTTACTTTGTGATGCTTCTTGTGCCATGCAAGGGACACCACCCTCTGTCACTTCACTTCCTGCATCTCACCAGCCATGTCGGCCTTCCTGACATCTGGGAATTACAGTCCAGAGGACAATGAGGATACTACATCATTCACAACTAGCCTCTGGTTGTAAAGTCACCATAAATTGCTTGGTTCTATACTTCTTGTTTACTTTAAGAAGAGGTGGGAAAGATGACACATCGAATAATAATAATTACACTAAGTCATGGTACCACCTGTACACAGTCAGACTCTCCACTACCCACCTGGGCAAAAAGGGAGGCGGCAGGATACGTCTTCAAAGGCCCTGGACATTTTGTGCTTTGTACTTAATCTCCCCTGTTACTCGAACTCTTCTCAAGGTTTCCCATTTTCTGATAACAATGCATCTGTGTTTTTATTATTACATTTGATATGTTCATTCAGTCTTCAAATTGGGCTTACATTTTAAGCCATTTTAATTTGGTATTCTGTCTCGCAGAAAAAAGTTGTTTACTTAAAAATATACATTGGCTGAAAGCAGAAGCCAAAGGACTCAATATATAGTTCAAATTTTAGAAACACGGGGGAGGGAGAAATATTTTGGGACACTAGGCCCTCCAAGGGATCAGACTGCAGCATGTGGACATGTCCTCTCTGCCTGGGTGTGGGGCCAGTCAACTGCAGTGACCTTACCCACCCTCCAAGTTACCCCTGCTTGAAACAAATTCTTTCAAACCTTCTCCAAGTCAGTGCCCTTGAAAATCTGACACTGACCCAAAGCCATAAAAATAAATAAATAATTTAGACCACAGGTACTTTCTTAAAAGCCAGCCTTGTGAGGAATGAGGCAAAGGCCTTTAACAGGGGTGAGATTCGAAATAGTTAACAATTGGTATGGCATAGATTCTGACTAATCCAAACAGGACACTGGACAATACAGACAGGTGATGATCATGAACAAAATGGATGGGGGAGGGGTATCCATCTGAATATTCTCGGGCCATTAGGAAAGATAGCAGTTGAACTAATTTGGAAAAGCCTTGGAGGAAGAGAAGGGGTGCCAAAAGATAAGAGTGAGGGAATCCAAGATAAATTTTACTCATGTAGAAATTTCTTAGATCAACCTATTTGTCACTGGCAGTGGCCAGGCAAAACATGAAAAAGCACATCTAAGGCTGGAGAAATTATGTAAATAGAACTATAAGTTAAATGCAGACTTGCTAAGCCGAAACAAAATCACCCACCTTTTTTAAAAATTACTTTTTCTATCAGTAATCTGATAGGATAAATAGATATTAGTAAAGTCATCAGATGAAAATAAAAAACTAATGGAAACTCAGAATAAGGCCAAAGGTGCTGCAAACTTAACACAGAGGGGGAAAAATAAATGTTAATCTACAATAAGTTTTTCAATTCCAGTTTATCCTATATATGACCCATTGTCATTCGTATATTCCCAAATGTGTGACATCTAATATATGAAACTAACAATTATACTCATACATTATTCTAATAGATTATGTAAAAAGCAGAGAATTACAGTAATTGTGAAGAATTATCAGTCTTCAACTCAAAAGACTGAAATGATGAAATCAGTGACTGATTTTAATTCAAATAAAATCAATACTGCCATCAATTTGCAATTATATAAAGTCAATTATATTATGTTCGTTAAACAGCTATATTTTAAAATCATTGCTCTAAACAGTTCCATGGTTATATAATGTAAACACTGAGAAAACTTTTCTAACATGTTAAAAATTTTGAAAGTCCCCACAGGTGTGGCTCAATTGGTTGGTCATTTTCCCACAAACTGAAATGTCACTGGTTCGATTCCTGGTCAGAGCACATGCCTGGGTTGCAAATTTGATCTACGGTCAGGGTGTACATCGAAGGCAACCAATCAATGTTTCTTTCTCTCTATTTTTCCCTCCTTCCTCCTCTCTCTGAAATAATTTTTTTTTTAATTTTTAAATTTTTTAAATTTTAAGAAAGCATCATTATTGCCATTAATTTAGGATAGATTACTATTCCTGAAAATAGATCTTCCAGATATTTCTTCTATTTCTCAGCTATTCATTAAAAGCAACCATGAAGCTACAGTGTTCTATGGTTTAAACACTTAACTAAAAAGAAGAGAGTTCTGTTTGCGAGTCTATGATACTCCAACTCATTAGCAGAGTACAGTAGAACCTCGGTTCTCTAATTTAATTTGTTCTGGTAAGCTGCGAGAGAAGCAATTTGGTCAAATTTTGAATCTCCTCTGCTAATCTCCTGAGAGCTATGTGACTGATCATACATGTATCAGCATGAAAGGGTTGCTGGGTAGAGAACAGAGACCTAAAGTTTTAGAACCAACTTGTTTTTTCCTGTGAATAACTTGGTCAAGAATCGAATGGTTTGAAAACCAAGGTGTTTGGTCACCAAGGTTTGACCATATAGGAAACATCAGACAAAGGACATACCTTCTACCCAGAAATATTCAGGCTATTGGAGTACACTAACTAGCACACTTCTGTCCACCTGGCCCTTCCTTTGTGTTCCAAGTGCAATGAGGCCATTGCTATTCGTCATTTCTCTAATCACAAGGATCCAAGGCACAGGAAGGACAATAAATGACCATTTCAACTCCACTCT
The DNA here is from genome assembly GCA_004026585.1 of Noctilio leporinus. Classification (NCBI taxonomy): domain Eukaryota; kingdom Metazoa; phylum Chordata; class Mammalia; order Chiroptera; family Noctilionidae; genus Noctilio; species Noctilio leporinus. The sequence goes on along the minus strand of PVIW01000350.1, from coordinate 480,614 downwards.
CTCTCTCTCTCTCTGCACACCTATGAAATTTGAGCCTTTTCTGCTGCTTTTATGAAATACAGTTCTGTCGAGCCTGCCCAATCAGAGATGGATGTGTGCAGCTACCAATCCAGAACATAGTCTGTACAAAATAGGAACAAAGTTTATATCTTGTTCACCTCCTCTCCTTATAATAAAAGACTGATTGTGCTCATTGAATAAAATTCTAAGGACATATATTGACATTTTAGGATTGGGCTCTTTTTTCTATATGCATCAAGTAAACACGTTATTATTATTATTTGATTTTACACTCAATCATAACACAACTTTAAAACAACCATGCTGTCCACAGTTGGTGAGTTTTCAACACAAGGTGGCCTACATTCCTTAATCACCATCCTCAGTTTCCAGCCTCTGTTTGAAGTCACTACATTCTCATTTCATAGCCTGGCTGAGGAAGAGGGAGCTTGGGATTCAGATACATATTACACAGATAGAAAAGAAAAAAAGGCGACCAAGAGGGCGACGTCTCTCTTCTCATAATTCACAGCTCATTTTCTTCCCCAAATAGAAAGCTCTCCCTTGTATCATGTTAGGCAACAATGATACTTCTTCTGAGTTTAAACAAAAGAAATCATATTTTTCTTCAAAGCTTAATGGAGCTGGGCTGTTGTGGATCAGTGGATTGAGTGCCGGCCTGCACTGAAGGGTCGCTGGTTTGATTTCCAGTTGGGTACGTGCCTGGGTTGCAGACCAGGTCCCCAGTGCGGGGCATGCAAGAGGCAACCAATTGTTTCTGTAGCACATCAATATTTCCCTCCCTCCCTTTCTCCTCCCTTCCCCTCTCTGTAGAACTGAATCCATAAAGTCTTTTTGAAAAAGCCTAAAGGAAACAATAGTACTATGTCAATATCTTCTTTAAACCTGAGAAACACAGCGCTACTACACTTTAGGGCACCATATTTTAGGGGGCTTTCTTCCAGCCTTTGTCCGGCCAGGACCTTCCCCAATGGGCCAGGCATCCATAAGGCCAAAGGGACATGTCTGCCTAAGAATCCACTCTCTTCCTCCTTCCAGACCTCATTCCGGATCCCAGAATTTCACACAGATTCCCAGCACCTGCACAGGCCTCCTCTCCACATAGACGGTGCTGTCAGTCGGCCAAGCGGCAGTTGTTTGTAGAGCATGTGAATGAAGTTTAAACATGTGGGCCAAGGTCTGCACATGTGTGTGTGAGATCATCTTAGCTGGACAGAGTTGCTACTGGGAAGGAAACGGGAAAGGCCACGCATGGGCTGGAGACAGGCTTTCTGCACTCTACCATATCCTGTTACAGAATTCACAGGAATCTAAGGACTTAATAGTTAAACCTGGATTTTCTCAGGTGTTCTGAAGGTATATGAGCCAAGTTAGAAGGCCAAATCATATTTTATTGATTTAAATCTTGTCATCTTGATTTCAAACTGTCAAATAATTAGACGCATGCTGTGCGGGTTCCATTGGTACTATACCATCTGGGGCTGCAGCTTCAAGTCAAGGCTGCATTTTACAGGTACTGAAATTGATCAAGTAAGTGACTTCCTCCCTTTCACCTCTGCACCAACACACCCCACAGCCTCTCCAAACAGGTTGAACGACAGCAACCCAGGCTCATCAGAATGGTGCCTTGAAGCTGCTACTGGCACTCTCTCCTCCAAACTCAAGCCTAGAAAACTGTAAATAAGAAAGAAAACTAAACTGATCTGAGGAACTAATAATAACAATAATTAAGAAAACCCTTGGAGAGTCTGAAGGCTGGGGAATCCCCCGAAGGTGGTCTGGAACTTGAGAATGTAGTGGGAAGAGAGGGTTAATTGCAATGGATTCAACCTTGGGCAGAGAAAGTTGGAAGCAAGCTTCTAAAATCACTCATGCATTCAGAAAAGTTTAATCTCTAATAAGTCATAAAATATAACCTGAATAGTGAAATATAGTTCCTGCTCTTGGAGTGACTGACTCACTATCATAAAAATATCAATTCTCTTCAAATTTATCTATTTATTAAATGAAAATTCCACATTAATTTTGTATTAGTCACTCAAAACCCTTATTTCAAAATGTATGTAGAAATAATTACATTACAAAAAAGAAGGCTAAAAAGTTAAGAAGTAATATGTAGAAATGTGTATAAGCAAATATTTAATAAGATATAATACAAGCCATACAAATAAAAAACAGTGTAATAATATACAAACAGTTAAACAATGCAGTAGAAATCCAGGTTCATTGTAGAAACTTAAAACATTATAGTAATGGCACCAAAAATCAATGTGAAAGGTTGTATTATTTTGCAGGTTGTGTAGAATTTTTCTACCAGGTATAGAAAAATTAAATTTGAACCCTATCAAAAAGAGCATACAAAAGTAGACTACAAATAAATTAAAGACTTGCCCTGGCTGGTGGCAGAGTGGATAAGGCACCGACCTATGAACCCAAAGGTCGCTGGTTTGACTCCCCAGCCAGGGCACATAACCAGGTTGCAAGCCAGGTTGCAAGCCAGGTCTGCAGCTGGAGGCAGGTGAAAGGCAACCATACATTGATGTCTCTCTCCCTCTCTGCCTCTCTCCCTTCTCCTCTCTCCAAAAATAATAAATAAAATCTTTTTAAAAAATTAAAGGCTTTAAAGTAAAAGATTCTTTGGAATTAATAGAAAAATATAGATAAGTGTATTCAGAACATGGGAACAACCTGCTTAAAAAATTCAAAAGAACAAATTGTAGGTAAAATATTGATGAATTTTACTTTATCAAAGTTAGGCAGTTCTGTTCAACAAAGAATACCATGGGTCAAGTTGACAGACCCATGCAGATTAAAAATATATTTACTATTCTAAAACTAACAAGGTATTAAAATATAAAAAGAATAACAAAATCTACCAAGTTCTGGGTCAGGGTAGCAGGATCAAGCAAAAAAGAAAAAGGAAAATAAGAGAGAAAAAGAACTCATGGACACAGATAACAGTATGGAGGAGGCAGCATAGAGATGAGTGGGTGGAGGTGGAAGGGAGTATGGGTGGTAAATAGTAATGGAAAAATACAATTGAAATAATCTAAATATGTGTGTGTGTGTGTGTGTGTGTGTATACCTAATACCAACAAGCCATTAAAATATAGAAAATATAACAAAATCCACATATAAAAGTAAAAATTTATCAAATTTGGTGGGTGATTAAACTATTCTGTGTGATATTATCATGGTGGATAAAGGGCTTTATGCACTTGTCAAAACTCAATGCAAATAGTGAGCCTAGGAAAAAAGGCAGAGAATGACAAGAAACTCTAAATATACTAAAAATGTATGACACAACTTCATCAAAGGGGTTGGAGGGAAAGGTGTTAACTTTTAACTTCAAAATAAATGAAGTTTGTTAGACTAAAGGCACAAGGAGTTGAAAAATAAGTACTATACAACAGTCAATAAAGTTATTTCCCATGGGGGTTACATATACACATATACTGAAATTGAACAACTAAATAAGTAAATGGAAGATAGTAAGAACCAGATTTCTGACTGTTGGAATGCAAATTTATGAATAAGTGAAGGAGAGGGAATGATCCATATGATAATGGATTAGAGTGGAAGACAGCTGAACAGACTCATGTTTAATTTAAAATATCTATAGATGATTACATATAAAAATAGTTATAGATGTGTGTATGTCCAGGGGTTAGTATGCACACATATACTGTTGCTTTGTCATCTGAGAGGGACTAAAAGAAAAAATAATCCAGGAGCAATAAACGCACTAAGCACCCAGATATGTTTATAACACTCTTTCTTCTCCAATAAAAGGATCTAGGGGTCCTTGATAAAATGACTATTCTAGGACTAGAGAAGGAAATATTCAAAATGAAGTGAGAGAATCATATAGTGCTAGAAAGAATGGAAGTACTCAAAAGAAGAAAAAAAAAAAAATAGCACAAAGAGAGGGGTAGGTCAAAGGAACATAGGAGCCAACATAAGAGTTTCTAGTGGTCAAAGTTGGAACAAAATAGGCATAAAGCTACTGGGTTATAACACAGAATATAAATGTTTGTAAATGAGTCCATACTGATATAAATAAATGAAAGAATAAATTATTTAATGAGAGGTAAGAGATAAAACTGCCCTAGAAGAGCAGTACAAATTAATTTCATAGATATTTCCCCCTAAGAGGAAACAGTTCTTTTATGTGGTCTTTGCGAAGTGACTTCCTTCCAAAGAGTGCATATGTAAAAGAGGAAAAAAAAGGAAACTTTAAGTGGAGAAACCTGAAATATACTGATTCAATCAGGCTATCAAAGTCAACATCAACAGCCAAAAATCATGTAGAAAGCCATGTACACTTGATAGGATAAAGTTAAAATGAAACTTTACTTCTGTAGTCTTCTTCCTAAAAATTCATAAGCTCAATTTATTAATGAGAAAACATAAAATATCAAAAGGGGGTCATTCTACAAATATCTGGACCAATATTTCTCAAAATTCAAGATTCTTCGAAACAAGGAAAGTCTGAGAAGCTGTCACAGCCTCAAGGAGCTAAGTACCCATGAAGAACAACTGCAATGTGTGCCCTGTATGGGATTCTGGACCAAGAAAAGTACATCAGCAAAAAAACTAAAGAAAAATATGAATAAACAATGGTTCATTAACTGCAACAAATGTGTCATACTCACATAAGATGTTAACAGGGGAAACTGTATGCAGGAGTGGAAGGAGGGAATACAGGAACTCATCATACAATTGGCTCAGTTCTTTTTCTAAATCTAAAATTGTTCTAAAAAATAAAGCTTATTAATTTTTTAAAACGCAGTTCGAAAGTAAGGAAACCCAAAGGCTTACAAACATTTCAAAAGATAATCAATTTCATTATCAAAGGAATGCTAACTAAAACATATATGAGACTGAGTAAACTTGGAAAGTTTTATAATTCCAAGAGCTGGAGATTTGGGACTAACAGAACCCTCAAGCACTGCCGTTGGAATGCAGCCTCTGTATGTGTCCTGGGAGGAATCTAGAAGTTCTCAGTCAACTATATATGCAAGGTCTGTCCAGAGAAAGGTCCAGCCATTGCTAATATAATGAGAACAGTTTGCATGACATTGATGTAACCTGGCAGCCAAGGAGAGTGGACTGGAACACACATGAGTGCACAATGTCAACTTCACTCTACTAGTCAGTGGGGACAGTAGATGCCATTGAGTGAGCCTGTGTACTGTGTGGCCATTGCATTCAAAATGACTGAACAAGTAGAGCGTTGAATCTACATTAAATTTTGGTTAAGCTTGACCATTCCTCGGCAGAAACTATGCAGATGATTCAGAAGTCCACAGCTATGGGCAACTGGTGATTGGCAGCTTCATTACAATAATGCCCCCACTCAGGTATCATGTCTTATGCAGTTTTTGGCTGAAAAAATCAAATTGCCAGGTGACTCAATCCCCCTGCAGCTGATATTTGGCACTCTGTCAACTTCTGGATTTTCTCAAAACTAAAATCATCTTTGAAAGGGAAGAGATTTCAGACCATTGATGAAATTTGGGAAAATACAACAGGATAGCTGATGGCAATAGGGAGAACGGTGTGAGGTCCCAAGGTGCCTACTTTGAAGGGGACTGAGGTGTCATTGTCTTGTGTACAATGTTTCTTGTATCTTCTTCAATAAATGCCTTTAAGATAAACAGGTAGAATATGAAGGATGCACACCATGGAATATTACACAGACCTTAAAAGTACCAGGATATGTACATATAAGAAACACAATGATACTTTTTACACATTATCATTCACATAAATTAAAAAATGCATACGTACAAAATGGAATTGTATATTTAGCAAGAACAGAGACAATGCAAGTATACACATAAAGAGCACATAGAATGGTTACTAGTAGGGAGAGAGAAGTGAATAAATTAAAGAAGAGCCAAACCTTACCTAAACCAAAGACAGTGATATGCATTAACTGAAGCATATGATTAACATCATTAACTAACATTCTGCACTTGAGATCCAATAAGGAAGAAAAACATATTCTAACTCAGACATGGAAATAATGTCTTCATTATCTTAAAATGCTATGCTAGGTCATTATCCTGGTATAGTCCAGATCCACACCGTCCATGACGTTTTTCAAGACCTTGCTCATGGTCTGTGACAATAGTTGAGGGAAGTAAGGAGATTATAATGTGATATTCTGAGGAATTCTCTCATGTAAGTCTTCTGGGGCTCCAATGTCCATGTCCCCTTGGCCTAGGCCCAGCCTGTCACAAAGACATCACTCTCAGGGCAGTTGTGCCTGTCACCTCCCAGCCAGGGTCCAGTAAGGCAAGGATGACGCCAGAAGTTGGCATTGTCCAAGTATGGTTGAAGAGTAGCTTACATCGTCATTGACTCTTGTGATGCTGACCATTTCTAACAATAGTTGAGAAAGACAGAATATAATGTCCCCCAACTTTAGACTAATTGGCATAGCCCCCACACAGGAGAGAGGAGAGCCAGAATCCACACATTCAGAGGAAACACTGCTCTTCCCAAGAAATGGATGAACTATTCTCCAAGAAACAGAATTGGTTCTAAGTGGATAGAATGGTGATTGGTTTAAGAAAAACATTGTTTGATTCACAGTGCCTCTTAACTAAGACTAGACTTGGGTTGCTTCAAGATCTCTAAATGGAACCCCTCAAGAAAATTTTAATAGCTGAAAAATATTGTTTACTATGTGTCAAGCATTGTTTAAAATACTTTAACTGAACCATCTCATATTCTCACACACACACACATGCACATACACAAATAAACCTCTATGAAATAGTTACAATTATTATGCCCATTTTATAAATCAGAAAACTGACACATAAAGAGATCAAGTGATGGGCTAAAAGCTGCCCATTAGTAAATTGTGATGGAGCTGTGATGGGAGATGGGCCTCAGGGCCCATGTACCCAACTTGTATTCCCCACTGTCTCTGCCAACAGGCATGGTGGTTAAGTGAAAAAGAACAATGTTTATGACAAAAGAAGCTTTTCATTGTTTTGTCAGAAAGCTATTTTCTAGTTATATATTCTAATAGCCTCATTCATTTATATATTTTTGTTTGAGTCCAAGAGTTTTTAATTTTTTCTTTTCTTTCCTTCTTCTTTTTTTTTTTTTTTTTTTTTTTGGTATTATTGTAAAATTGCTGAAAATACAGTGGATTGTTAAATGTGTCCAGCATCCTGAACATTTTAAGATTATAAGAAATAAGATACTTAATAGTGACTTCCACCTATGAGAATGGCTTAGAGGAATATATCCAGAAAGTATAGAAAACAGGTGAAAATCAAGAAAATCTCCCAAATCTCTCATATAGCCAAATCATCCAAAAAATTTTTAAGAACTGCTTTTTCCCTAACAAAAGCCTATGTTTCTCTCTGTCCCAGTTCCTCTATTTTATTTTCTGAAAAGAACAACAGTTCTTAGAAACAAGAAACATCCATATGTGAAAGAAACAATGACCAGTTGCATCTCGCACACCCCCAACCAGACCCTGGCCCACAACCCAGGCATGTGCCCTGACTGGGAATTAAGCCAGTGGCCTTTCAGTTTGCAGGCCGGTGCTCAACTCACTGAGCCACACCTGCCAAGGTAGTAGTTCTTTTAAATGAATAGTTCCTATTTCCTAGGTATTCTGTACATTGTTTCAGGCAAAAGAATTAAGAAATAAATTATAAAATGTGACAAAGACAGGAGACTCAACTATTTTAAGTTATTTTCCATTTAATGCATAGACTCAACAAACCAATTCTGAAAGAATACGTGTAAGTTCACTGTGGTAGATCTTGTATGCTCCCTGATAGGCAAAATCAATTTATCCAAAGAGAAATAAAAATCTGTTTTTGAAATAAACATCTTTGAAACTTATTAGAATATTTTTCTACTGCTATGACTATCCTGACTTAAAATTTATTTTTATAACATACAGCATATACTCTTTTAACCTTTTTAAATGTTATTAACTTAAAAAAAAATTACTGATCAGAAGTCTAATGCCATTCAGTGCATTTCTAAACTATCATTAGTTATCAAGTGCCCAAGAAAAGGAACTTGATTATAGTGCTAGCCTAAGAAAAGTGATTATAAGTAGTGAGAGAGGGACAGACATAGCCATAAGCCACACAGAATTGAAGGTACAGGTATATGTCCATATTACACATACCAGTTTTCCCTTCCATTAATATAACTAAGAATTGACTCCCAAATTACTAAGTTGAACAATATTATATGCACTAAAACCCTCACAATGCTTTAGGAGAATACTTTGATTTTTGTCTCTGACTTGAAAGGACCTTTCCTTTTTCATTGGTGGAATACCACCAAAAAAACAAACAAAATTGCAAGTGAAGGGATCAGAGTTTTGTACCACTTTCGCTACCTTGCATGACCTTGGAGATTTCATTCAGTTTCCCCTTTCTCCCATCTATAAAATGTTGGCAATAGACTAACTCTATAATTCCTTCTTCATCCATATTCTCTGGCAAGTACACTTGTGCGGTGTGAATTTTTAAAAAAATATTAATTACTCAGTTGACCCACTAGATGGTAGCAGATTCCTGGTGTCTGTGTAATTGCGGGCAGCCAATTCTGAACATCTCTAAATTGTACCATCAAAAAGTTAATAGGACTTGGCATTTTATTGTCAGAAGACTTGAGTTTTAATCTCAGCTTTACCATTTATTAAATTGTATGATCTTACTCAAATAAGCCTTTTGTGGTTTCTGACTCCTACCATAAAATCAAAGGCACCTTCTAGACCCTTGATCTCCGATGTCCCAGCCTCTAGAACTGTGAGAATTAAGTGTTCTTGGAGCACCGCCCCCCATAGTGTGTTTGTGATAGCACCCCAAACAGGCTGAGAGAGTTTCCACATCTTTCTTTCCAACCATCAATAACCAACTTGAATATACAGGCACAAATTCCACTAAAAAAAGTAACAAAAATTACGAAGTACCCAGAATATTATGTAAAAGTTTGTATAAAAAAATACATTCTTTACTGAACATAAAAGAAAACTAATGAGAATACCATTGTCATTAACTTACACATTACAAAATTTCAGTTTTTCTTCAATTCAGTTCATAAATTCCAAACCTCTGAAACAATCCTGTATATATAGGTAATACACAAAAAAATAATACCCGGTTAGGAACTAGAATTTTATTTATTAATTTCTTTTTATTTATTTTATTGAATTTATTGGGGGTAACATTGGTTAATAAAATTAACGTGTCAGGTGTACAATGCTATAATGCATCATTAATATATTGCAGTGTGTGATTGCCACCCCATTCAGCACAGAATATAATTTATTCAAGGATATTACAGATGTATATGCTGATGATTATCTGTGTAACAGGGTGAGTGCTGTGAAGACATCAGAGCTGTCAGCCAGCAGTGAGTCACAGAACACAGCCCAGCCCAGGTCAAATGTGGTAGAAGATGCAACCCAGATGCTCAAGAGCAGAACAGGTGATACAAAAGCTGACCCAGCGATGAGCTAGGTCTAAAAATATCCAGCATCCTGTAGATGTTAGCTGAGATGAGGATAAGAACCTAGAGACTTAGAAGCACTTCCAGTTCTGAGGCTGATAGAGGTGTTGAAGAAATGAGAAAACAAAAGTGATTGCCCCTTTAATGAGGCAGTGTTAAGAATCTATCTGCTTACACCACTGATTCTTTATTTACCAAAGATGATTTAGGGCCTCCAAAATAGCACGTACGATAAAAATAGTTCTTAAATGAATAGCCCACACTTAGGAGGAGTAATGAATACAAAACAGAAGAAAGACAAAAGGAAAAAAAGTTGACCTCCAATTGTATATTCTTTAGCTCAGGAAAAATTCTCCCAATACAGACCACACTACACTCAGCTCACTGAGGGCAGAGACCAAACTTGGCCTACCCTTTTGATCACCAGTGACCAACATATGACAGAAAAATGATTCCTGGCACACATATGTTCTCAATGACTGTTTGCCTTCATTACTGCTGTTGTGGGTGATACAGCTGAGTATACACCAAACAAAACCTTGTGATAGTGTCCTGTTGAGTGATCAAAGTGCGGAGCCAGAAACCTCCTGACCTTTAGCCCTCTCCTGACCTTTAAGCTGAATGCATGTACAAGCAACAAAAGAATTCAACTCCTGCCCCCAAACAAGAACTAAAGCCACCATATAGGTTTCAAAAGAAAATAGACTTCCTGCATTCCCACTACATTTGGTGGCTCTGGCCCCCTGAACACCATTCCCATGCATGATGGGTTCTTTAGAACTGCTTCAGAAACATGGTGCAAATAGCCTAGAATTCAGCAGACCTGTAGCCCAGGCCTGGTCTTGGCATCTACTAGCTGTGTGACCTGTGGAACAAGTGAATTAATTGTGTTTTCTCATAAGTTAGAATAACAGCCCAACTGCAGTAATAACTGTTCATCTCAGCAATTATATTCTGATTCTAAGCTGATTGTGAAAAAGAGAAAATTGGATTCAACAGGGCCAGCCAGTGTTCCTGATCTTTGTAAATTCCCACGCAGTCTTTTACCCTCCCTAATCCACATACTTTTCAGTGGGTGAACAACGAAACTGCTTACAGGAGATTTGCTGGTGACATAAACACAAGGAGGATTCCAGCAAATTACATATAATCATCTTTCCGTGTGCCTTAGAGCAAGCAGTCTGTACTCTCATATGCTGCTGAATTGGTTAATTTACAATCTAATTGTTTTTAATAGCTTAAATTAAAGCTGTAAAAATACAAGTTTTCTTACATTTTATCCAATGAATTTTATATGCAGTGGTTTTTTTTTTTACATTTTATTCTTATTTTGTTTAATTATTGATTATACTATTACAGTTGTCGTAATTGTTCCCCCTTTGCCCCCTCTACTCAGCACAACCACTCCCTCAGACAGTCCCCCTACCATTGTTCATGGCCATGGGTCATGCTTATATAGAAATTCTTTTGGCTACTCCACTTCCTACACTGTACTTTACATCCCCATGTCTATTCTCTAACTACCTATTTGTACTTCTTTTTTTTTTTTTTTTTTTGAGGGGCTCTTTTTTTAAATTTTATAGTTGATGTATTACATCCATCCCCTTTTTACTCCCCTCTGTCCCCTTCCCCGCACACCCACTCCCCACCACCAAAGTCAATCCCACTTGTGGTCCATGTCCATGGTTCTCCATACTAGTTTCTTGACTAAACTGCTCCCCTCCTTTGCCTCCTTCTCCCCATCCTCCTCCCCTTTGCCCACTAAATGTCTATTCATTGTATTCATGTATCTGGTTCTGTTTTGCTTATTTGTTTGTTTTGTGCATTATTGTCCTGTAATGGGTGAGATCATATGGTATTTGTCTTTCAATGACTGGCTTATTTCACTAAGCATAAAACTTTCCAGTTCCATCCATGTTGTTGCAAAGGGTAGGAGTTCCTTCTTTCTTTCTGCTGTGTAGTATTCCAGTAAGTGTACCAAAGTTTTTTGATCCACTGATGGGCACTTAGGCTGTTTCTAGCACTTGGTGATTGTAAATAGCGCAGCTATGAACAGAGGGGTACATAGGTTCTTATAAATTGGTGTTTCAGGGTTCTTTGGGTATAATCCTGGTAGTGGAATTGCTGAATCAAAAGGCAGTTCCATTTTTCATTTTTTAAGGAAACTCCATAGTGTTTTCCATAGCGGCTGCACCAACCTAAATTCCCACCAGCAGTGTACCAGGGTTCCCTATTCCCCACATCCTTGCCAACACTTGTTGTTTGTTAAATTGTTGATGATTGCCATTCTGACATGTGTGAGGTGGTATCTTATTGTGGTTTTAATTTGCATCTCTCTGATGGCTAGTGATGTTGAGCATTCTTTCATATGCCTTTGGGTGCTTTGTATGTCTTCCTCAGAGAGTTAGTTATCTGTTCAGGTCCTTTGCCCATTTTATACGCAGTGGTTTTTAAGATTACTACATATGTCATAAAAATGATGAAGAAATTAGCAAATGTTGACAAATGAAACCATCAGCAGACGATTGAGTAGAAAAATAGATTGTGCAGGGAAAATTCTATGGTCTGTTTGCAATCCTGTGACACTGAGGTTGATGGTAAATGGGGTTCCTGAGTAGAAAAGAACTCATCATTTAAAGGGGGGCCTTCAAAGAAGCCAGGGTGGGGCAAGGGCAGGGGATAATAAGTTTGGGAGCTGAGGCTTCATATGAAATTATGAAGAAGAAACTGTTTAACTTTGATCTTCATATAACTCTCTATCACCATCTATCACTACTATCACTACTATCATCACCATCACATCAGGGCACTAGTGTCCTCCACTAAATTAATTGCAAAGGTTCATCAGTTCAAAGTACATAATGTTCCAATCTAATAAAAATGTTCTATCCAGTTCCAGTTAGGAGTAAGATTGAATACGTACGTTCTATCCTGTATCTCTCACTGAATATAGCCAAAAACCTAGAATAATGCATAGAGCAGCTATTTGAAGACTCAAGGCCAGTGGATTGGGAAAGAAGGTAAGATTTGGGGTACTACTGAAAGAGCAATGTATTTACTTTTTTTTTTTTTTTTTTACCACTGGTATCCCCTGGCCTAAATTCCAAGCACCCTAAAATGTAGAAGTAAGCACAAGAGAGGAGTTAAGAGAATAATTTCCAATTGATTTTGAGGCCAGCATTATTTTCATACTAAAATCAGACAAAGAAAATGACAAACAAATATCACTTGTGAACATAAATTTTAAAATTCTCAATAAAAATATTAGCAGATTTGATATAACAGTACAAAAAAGAACAGCACACCATGACCAAGTGGAGTTTATCTCAGGAAAGCAAGGCTGGTTCAATATTCAAAATTCAACCAATGTAATCCACCATATCAACCATTTATAAAAACTTTAAAAATTCAAAAACTATATTAATTAATGCATAAAAGCATGTGACAAAATTCAAATTCCATTGATGAACCTCTCAGCAAATGAAAAACAAAAGGCAACTTTCTTAATACCACTAATACTATATTTACTGTAAAAGAATTAACATTTTCCCAAGAACAGAAATAAGCAAAGATATGACTCTCACAACTACTATTCAGTATCATGATGAGAGTCCAGCCAAAGCAATAAGGCAAGAAAAAAAAAAAAGTACATTTAGATTGCAATGGGGGAAATAAAACTTTTTATATTTACAGATAACAGTTGTCCATGTAGAAAATCTCTAGTGATCCATCAAAAGAAAAAATTCTTAGTACTATTAAGTGACTTTAGCAAAGTTGCAGTATATAAGGTTGATGCACAGGTATCACTCATACTTTTATGTACTAGCAATAAACAATTGGAAAGCAAAATATTTTAAATGATCATTTATAATAACTGCAAAATGAAATACTAGGTCTAACAAAGGATGTGCAAGAATATACACTAAAATTTACAAACAGATGAAGGAAAGCAAAGAAGATCTAATAAAAATATAAACATATCATGTTCATTAATTTAAAGACTCAATGTAGCAAAGATGTCAATTCCCTGAATGATCTATTAAGACTCTCCTATGCTTCTTGTGGGACATATTATTAAAGAAGCAGAGTGAGTACAAAAAGAAAGATGAAGCATCTAGAATATGAATATTATAGACTTGCAAATGGCAAATATATTAGTTTTCCATTCTTACAAATTAGCACAAATTCAATAGCTTAAAATGACTCAATGTGTCATCTCAACATTCTGGAGATTGGAAGCTAAAGTCAAGATGTTGGCAGGTTTGCCTTCCTTTATGAAAACTCTAAAGAATTCTTTTCCTTGCCTTTTCCAACTTTTAGAGACTGCCTACATTGCTTGACACATGACTCTCTGCCTATATCTTCAAAATCAGCAACATTGCAGATCCCTGTGCCTTTCGTCTATAAGTGCATTTCCTTCTTGATACTTCTACTTTCTCCTTCTATTTTTCAGGGCACTTGTGATTCCATTGGGGCCACCCACATAATCCAGGATAACCTCCTCATTTTCAATTCAACTGATTAGCAACCTAAATTCCCCTTTGCTATGTAACAACATATTCACCAATTCTGGGGATTAGGAATTAAAGATCTCTTTGGGGGAGGTGACATTATGGTTTAGAGCATAGCAGACCTTACTAACTGATGAATTTTAAGAACCTGACATAAAATTGAAAAAGATATGGAGATTTTTAAGACAAAGCTGAAGCTAAGAAAGAACTTCACAGATAGGCCAAAGAAAGCATTTATATATGCCTGAAAGTTAAAATGTTTTAATTTTGTTCTTATAAATTCTCCAAATCTTATTAATATTACTCATAGGTAAATAGCTTTTTTGGGTCAGTAACTCCATAAGCGTGCAGTTGAATTAAAAGTCCACTAGGTGTTCTGTGTGGTTAGGAAACCAAATGAGCATATCTCATACTGTAAAATATAAGCCTAAACTAAATTTAGAAGTGCATCTTAATATCATACATGTAATCAGAGAACACAAAAAGGCATTACACATTGATGTACCTGGAATAAAATGAGTATGATTTCATTAGTGAAGGAAAACTCTGGAAAAAATAAAAGAATAGATAGAAAAATATAATAAACAAAATTACTCTTACACAATTTGTATTTTTCAAGAATAATCATTTGATTAATCATATAACTATGACCACATAGGGTAAATGGAAGAAATATTTGTAAGGACAATACCCTTAAATATAGGGTACAACAAAAGTAGGTTTACAGTTTTGAGTATGTGAAACACCAAGTTCACTCTGGTTTTTTTTTTTTTTTTAAATTTTTAAAAAAAGATTTTATTTATCATTTTTCAGAGAGAGGGAAAGGAATAGAGGCAGAGAGGGAGAAAAACATCAATGTACGGTTGCCTTTCACCCACCTCCAGCCATGGATATGGCTGGAGACCTGGCTTGCAACCTGGTTATGTTGCCCTGGCTGGGAATCGAACCAGTGACTTTGAGTTCGCAGGCTGGCTCCTTCTCCACTGTGCCACCAGCCAGGGCCCACTCTGGTATTATTATTTAATATTATATTATTTTTCATCTAAACAACTATAAACACATTTTTGTCCCTTCCTCTATAAAAACATCTCCACTTGGCAATAGCTCATGAGAAATGTAGTTTAGAATTCTATTAGATAGAGAATGCCTATGTTGCTTTTCAATAAACTATATTGACAAGTGTATCTCTGGTGAACAGAGGCAGCAATGATTCTCAACATTTATTCCACAGTGAGTACTCATGAGAAATGATGGCATATATATATATATATATATATATATATATATATATATATAAGATTTAAGCTCAATGCTCTATACAGATTTCTGATACCACCCATTTTGTCACTCCAGGTAAGAAAGTTGACAGTCTGAGAATTAAGTTCATGTTATTATAAGCATACACAAGAACCTACTAGCTCCTTGGATTCTATTTTTATTTTATTATTTTATTTTTTAAATATTTTGTTTATTATTTCCAGAAAGAGGGGAAGGGAGAGAGGCAGAGAGGGAGAAAGACATCAATGTACGGTTGCCTTTTGCCTGCCTCCAGCTACACACTTGGCTAGGGACCTGGCTTGCAACCTGGTTATGTGCCCTGGCTGGAAATTGAACCAGCAATCTTTGGGGTCTCAGTTCAGTGCCTTATCCACTGTGCCACCAGCCAGGACAGATTCTATTTTTAATACCCAAATATTTACTATCTGGGTCTCCATTATGTGTGACTACACGAAGTCCAAACCCCTTCAAGTCCTGGAAATTCACAATAGAGCTTGCAATCTCCTGGTTGTGGCTATGCCAGGCTTCCCTGTCATTTTTCCCCACCCCTGTCAACTCATAGCTTCTCTTCATTCTGATGAAGTTGTCTCTGCTTTGTCTCACATCTGAACAAGACACCACCTTCCTCTCTCCAAAACAGAGCTGACATGAGACTTTATTCCTCAAATGACTTCACTAAAGGAATTCTGCTATAATATCAGCTACCTTCAGTTGGGTATCTTTGTTTTTCCACTGATATATCTGAAACAGCTAGAATACTGCCTGGTACAAAGTGCATGCCCCGTAAAGGCCAATGGAATAAACAGATATTTTATTTATTTGTTACAGTACCAAAGAGTAGGAAATCCTACTCTTTAAATTCATCAGTCGTTTCTCAGCTCCCAACTAAATTCCTAGGATCCATTTATTCTTTCTACCGAGAAAAACCCATCTTGCCTTTGTTCTAGCAGCCTGGGAGAAATCTGCCACTGCAACCACAGAAACATGGATTTACATTGCTTTGTGGAGCAGTTGGGTTTCTCTTATTTCAAATCTAGCGTTACAAAATAGGATTTTATTTTCCTTTTACGTGATGGAAGTTTCATGCAACTGTTTACTCCAAAACCAAAAACTTCTGTTCCAACGGTGATAGGGCAGTCATCTTCAGCAACACAAGATGCCAATGAAAGCTCTGAAGATCCAGGTTTCGTTCCATAAGCACTTTAAGGAATCCAGATCAGTTCTTCCCCTCTCCCACCTCCCTCTAGTTGCAGTTCCCAATTCACCATTAAGAGAAAGTAAAAAGGGGGGAAAATATGCCTTTGTTTATGGAGTGACAGAAGTCATACCTCCCCCAACCTCACCATACCCAGTGGCAAATCCTTCGGCTTCTGGTCTAGACCCATTTCCTTTCACCTCTGACCTTCTCCCTTTCTCTGCTTTGCAGCTTTGCTGATACTCCCTCTCTCTGTCTCCCCAACTTCTTCCCATTGGCATTCAAATATGCTTCGGTTTCTCTGAATTAAAAAAAAGAAATGCCCTTCTTCAATTCTATGTCCTGCTTTAGTCATTATCCTGCTTTTTTGCCCCTAACAAAAAAATATGTTGGAAGTTTTTTTCTATTTGTTTCCTCAATTCTTGACTGTCAGTACACACTACAATCTGGTTTTCACCCCCACCATTCCACTTAAGTGCTTTTGATGAGGTCATTAGCGCTTTTACCAAGGCTACCACCCCCGTTTTTAATGTTTTAGTCTTTAAGTTCCTGTATTTATTTCCTCAATGTCCTTTGTAGACTCTTCCTTTATCCACTCCCTATTCACAAGTGCCCTCCAGGTTTTGTGTGAAGGCTGTTTTCTGTTCACACTTTCATAACATTTCTGATGGCATTGATTACCATCTTCATGCTGATGGCTCCCAACTAAATGTCTTCAGGTAAAATTTCTTTCTTACTCTTTATATCACAATGCCAGCACCTTTGGAAAATTTTGATTCAATCTCAAACTCGACACATCCAAAACTAAACCTATCTTTCCCAAAACATTGGGCCCATCATCGGTCTCAGCGAATGGCACTACCATTCACTGTTTCCCTGATTGGGAAATTGCAGTCGTCTTTGACCCTTCCTCCTCCTGTTTCCTCTGTATTCCATTGCTGCTAACCTAGTTCAGATCACCACCGTCTCTCATTTATATTACAACAACTCTCAGGAAAGAGACTAAAAGTATGCCAGGGCTATACAGCTCAGGGCTACTGTCTTCCATCCTTGTTATCACTTCAGGTAGCCTACTTAAAAATAAAGCTGATACAAAGAAAGCATAACAGAGAAGTGAAGAGAAAGTAGATGCCTCTTATTACACAGGGAGCCCCTGGATGTAAGCCATGTCTAAGCCATATTGCTGAAACTTTCTAGCTACCTGAGCCAAAGTACATCATTTTTCTCTTTGATTAGCAGGTTTATTGGATTTTTGTCACCTACAATGTAAAAGTTCTGACTTATACAATCATTTGACCAGGACAGAACATATCTTTTATCCTTAAGTCTCACCTTGATGTCTGGCCAGATGTACAATTTGTTGAATGAACAATGCATGCTTTACTTCCATACTATTTTATGGGTCACTATCTAGATGCTGAAACTACCACTCTGAAAAAAACACATAAGAATCTTATTCTAATGAAATTTACACTGATATACAGTATATTAAAAAATAAGGAGTAAGGAACTCAGGTTGCTGTTTGGTATGGGATATTCACTAATTTTGTCTGTGAACCTTAGAAAAGCTGTTAAGATTTAATACAGCAAGATAGTATGGCTGAATCAAAGAAATCCTTCAGTGTTTGCCTATCAGCATAAGATATTTATATGAAAATAAGTTGAAGAAGATATAGTATCCACTAAAATTTATGTGCAAATAAACTTCAGGGCTTAAAATTCCATCAGAAAAATATTCTTTCTATAGAGCATTAAAGATGTCAGTTGCAGAAACCCTGGCTCAATATTCAAGATACAATATCTGGTACAATATTAATATTTAGAGTAAGCGATGCTAGAATTAAATCCTGGATTTAAATAAAAGCTGTGTCTGCTTAGGAAAATTTTCCAAACTTCCTGCACACTATTTTCTCATGTATAATAAAGAATTATAACATCTAATTCACTGAGCCTGTTCTGTTCACTTAGAAAGTTAGCCAGCAATCTTTGAATATTAGTTGGCTATTTGAATGCTAATACAAAATTATAGTAGCTGGTATACATGAAAATGTTTATAAGTTCTAATGTGCTATGTAAACATTAGTTGCTTTTGGCATTATTATCATTTCCGTTAAGAGCCAAGCTTGTGGGAGGGTTGGGTAGGAAAGAGTACTAGAAAGAAAAGACAGTATAAGAACTGACTTAAGAGTTAAATGGCCTTGCCCTGGCTGGGTGGCTCAGTTGGTTGAAGCATTATCCAGCACACCGAAAAGTTGCAGTTTGCTGGTTCAGTCCCTGGTTGGGATGTGTATGAGAGACAACCAATCGATGTTTCTCTCTCACACCCATGTTTCTCTGTCTCTGTCTCTCTCTCTCAAATTAATAAAAACATATTCTTGGGTGAGGATTAAAAACATAAAAAAAGAGCTGCATGTCCAAGAGTTTAAGAGGAAAGTGAGCAATGCTCACAGGACCAAGTAACAGTACCATATGGGGGGTTGGGGGAAAACTGTGGTTTCATTGCTCCCGTCTGGGGGCTCCCTGCTTCAGGATTTTCATGGTTCTCTCCAAAAAAACTCCTAATCCTCTCCATTCTGTCTACATAGCAAAATTAGCTCTTTATTCAGCCACATTGCCATTTTTCAAGGTTGGCTTTGGGAAAGCAATCTGATTCAATGATAACATTACGAAGTTGTGAAAATGTTGCTGTTATGCCTTGATGCTCTGGGTTGCATCTTAACTTCCCTAGAAATGCCACCTCCTGCTCTAGTACTTGTTACAGATAAAATTTCCCTGTAACAGTAGTAGTCTCTGCATTACATATTTTTGTTTTTGTATTTTCTAATTTTTCTATAATAAGTTGAAATTATAATAAAAATTAAGTATTACTTTAAAACAAAGAATATGTTTAAATAACCATATTCTATTAGGCAAGCTATTTCTTTTCATTCTTCATTAAAAAGCCAACTTAGTTTTTTAATGATCTAAATGAGTTTTTCTAAGGTGAGGATACTCTTTTTTAGTTTTCCCCCTTGGAAAACTAAATTAAGCATAATTTAAATCTAAGTATTTCAATCCTTGGCTAGCTTCTTTACCCACCCCAACTTTTGGAAACTTAGAACAGGTTAATAATGATGTTTTGTTTTGTCTTAAGGAATTTTTAAGGTAACTGCTTTAATATGGGCAGAAACCTTGGGATTTGGGAAAGAAGAAATTGATCAAGAGTAAAGAAGCCTAAAGTAACAGAGTTGTATTCTCCCATTTTTGAACCACTCTCTGGATTATCCTACTTACCTTTGCTATATGAATTGTTATTATTTTTATTTCAGTGAATAGCTTACTGTTAAAATGTAATTCCTAGCACAATAAACACCATGCATATGATTAAATGTGTAACTTAATTTTATTGTTAAACTTTTATTAAAACAAGCAATGTTACTAATTTTATTCTATATTCTCTAAATTTTTTAAATCTCTGACATGGCATAGCTAATTGCTCATAATCTTTTAAAAAAAGAAATAACATTGGACATGGACCTAAGGTCACTAGAATAACTGAGATGGAAAGGGGTTCAGAGCCTACACATGAAGGTGGATCTGGACCCCTGTGAGCCACAAGCAGAGAAAGCATCTATTAATTTTAGTTGATGTCGGCTCATAAGGGGTCAAAAGTCAGTTCCCAGCAAACAGAAAAGTCTATGGGATAGAGGTTTGGGCAGAGCTCCTGAGTAACAGCAACCAACAGCAGCAGCTTCACTTTGCCAGCTTCCTATCTGACCCCCTGGATTTTGATGTGGTTCCTATGGAAACAGAGACAAAACAGTATGATGTGTCTCCTCTGAACAAGAAAGCATGTAATAGGAGTGTATGGATGAGAGAAGAGAGGGTAGAAATGTTTGTTTTGGTGGGAGCGGCAGGAGAGGTAGAGGACAAAGTTCTCTTCAATAAAGAGAAGAAGAAGAACAATAATTAAGCAAAATGTTAAATGTTTGAATTCAGAAATTAAATAATTCAAATATTATTTGAGTACCACCATTCTCATTTCCCCTACTGTATGTTACCCTTAGCAAGACTAAGTAAATTTAAGGACACACAGGAAAAACTATCTTGACTATATCTAAAGAAAACAAATGTTATCCGAACACTTATTTTTCTGAGGACCTTTTAAAGATTTAATATTTAGTCACAAACACATTTTGAATAGTTGTGTAAGGGTATAGCTACTACTAAACCATCTTCAGCTCAGAAAAATACAACCCCAGGGTTTCTCCAGTGTGAGTCAGACAGACCCTGTCCTTGGAAAAGAGGAAGCAATCTCGCCCAGGACTGGTCAAGAGAAAACAGAACACAGAAATTTTATTACCCAACAAAGCCCCAGAGAGCCTGAAGCGACACCACTTAGACAGGATTTTTTAACCTTAGTCAAAAACTCCCTCAAGAAAATACAATTCTAAGAATAAAACAGGAATAAATTAGGTCTTCTTATAAAGTTATTACTTTTAATCCATACATTTAAAAAAAAGAATGAAATATAATTCTTTGTCCACATGTACAAAATTTCATACCTAATACTTGCCTAATTCAGTGTGCTTGATCCATGTTTCTCTCCATGAAATGACTGTGTAGCAATGCAAATAGTGTGATAATCTCAGAATGAAAGTTGGTACGTAAAAAAGGTAGTGAGGGTAAACAGTGACAGACTTCCTCAGGAACCTGCATTCTTAAATTGAAAATTTGTAAAAGCCAAGATATGTCAGTATGAATTTAGGGTTAAGAACAGCACATTGGTATGGAGAAAACTATTCTAGAGTAAAGATAACTCACCATTATCTTTCTGTCCTGGCTAGCAACTGAAAATTACTTAACTCCTAGAAAATCCTGGAAACCAGGAGACCAACTGTTGACCTTTATCCACAGTTTTGTTTTTATTTTTAGTACCGGCAACATGGAGGTAACAGAACAGCAAGCAATTACCCAGGATATTTAGCAAAGTTGGCCCCCTACCAAAAGTCTGGAAATGGATATTTCAATAGCCCTGGGAATTTGGACTAGTCATTTCCCCTCTCTGGGTCTTAATTCCCTCATCAGATAACAAAACCATTCACTACCCCAGAATCACTTTTAGTAATAAACCCCCCCCCAAGTTTCAGTTAGGGCACTGATGTGCCAAGCTAGAGACTGTACTTTCAGGTTTCTTTTCAGCTAGGAGTGGTCACAAAAAAGCAAAGGTGATTTTGCAAATTTTATATCATTTCCTTAAAGATGAAGCTACTTGACCTGGATTCTCTGCAGTCCCACTGGTTGGGAAATGACAGCTGGGGCCACCACCCTAGACCCAGGCGGGGAGCTATTGTTGAGGATGCAGGGCCTCCCCGCAGCCCGGCTTCCTGAGGGCAGCGCTGAGCCCAGAAGTCCCACCAGCTCTGCGCCACTTTGCCCTGAACTCTTCTGTGTGAGAGAAGTAAAAATGGCTTCTGTTATTTAGACGTGGGCTGGGTGCTCTCTGTTACATTGGCTTAGCCTACACGCTAGCTAATGCAGAGGTCCTGGACAAATAATTGCTGAAGAACGTGCCCGTTCTGAATGCTCACAAAGGTAATGGAAGAAATAGAGAAGTGTTATTTCACGACTAAAACAAAACCCAGCAAGAGCCTTGTTATCCTGCCAAGGTTGAGCACAGAAGCACATGATGAGACTTAAGATCAATTTTTAAATGATGGTCTTTTCTTCTTTCTTAACAACTCAGCCTCAGAGGCCCCTTCACCATACCTTCTAATTGCTCTGTTAATCATTTTCAATATCCTTCCAGTTTATTACCATGTACCATGACAATAGATTACCCTCACTACAAAGGCTATCTTCAAATTCCCACGGGCATTTGGTAACATTTTATTACCCCCAGGCATAATCCTATGAGAAGATTAGATCACTAGAAGTAGTTTTCTGCTGATCAGCATAACACAGCCAGGGAGGGCTTGCCTGGGAGGAGAGGGAGGGTGTGAAACCTGAAATCCTGCAGCTTACAGGGGCGAGTCAGAAGGGGCTCTGGGAAAGTCACCTACAGCTGACTTGCTTTTGCTTATGCAAGTTATCGACTGAAAAGGAACTTCAAGAAACCTCTTACAGCTTTACAAAAGCCTAGACCTAAACACTTAATTTCACAAAAATTGTACACCCATTTGCAAAATGTTATTTTGCAATCTATTGAAGTCTAAAGGAGAAAAAACACATAATGGATGACAGATGAATTCAGAGCATAGATAGTTTCCCAAGAGAGCATTTCACAGAAGAGAGAGATTTGGGCATCCAAGACCACCTAGAAAGCATTCATGACTTTGGAGTTGGGAGAAGTATATCTAGGGGAAGGACTAAAAGAATTCTAAAAACGAAAAGTGGAGGGATGCTACCTAGTGTCTTACTCACCTGCTCATCTATCTCTCATATTGAAACCAGATTATTTCCTTCCCCTGTTCAAAACTTATAAATGGTTTGCCAGGGCCGCTAGGGAAAAAATTACAAAATTCTAATGACCTACAAACGTGTATGTGCCTGAAGCCTAATTCTCTTTCTGACAAAACATTAAACCACAACCCCCACTCCTCTCTCCAGGCTAGGCATACTGGGCACTATGGGTGCCATCTGCTGAAGTTCTGGCTCCTGAAAGCTCGGAATGTGACCTTTGGAAATAGGGTCATTATAGATGGACTTAGTCAGGATGAAACATTCCAGAGGAGGGTGGACCCCTAACCCCAACCCTTTTATAAAAAGGGGAAGCTGAGACATGACAGAGATCTGGGGAGAATGCCAGGTGAAGATGCAGGCACAAATGGGCAAGATGGTTCCACAGGCCCAGGAGCACCAGGTATCACCGGCAATCCACGGAAGAAGCTCGGAACCATTTCTGCCTCATGGCCCTTCGAAGAAACCAATGCTCCCAACATAGTGATTTGGACTTTTAACCTCTGGAAGTAGGAGACAATAAATTTCTGTTGTTTAAGCCACCAATTTATGGAACTTGTTGCAACAGCTCTAGGCACCTAATACACTGGGGTTCTCTCAACTCACTGTGTGGGCCTTTGCCCATGCTCTTCCCTTCACCTGAATAGAGAAGCAGCCCTCTCTCCTCAATCCATATTTACCATAAGTGCAACAAGACCCTAAACTTCTTCAAAGCAAGGTACTTTCCTGACTTAAGTGTTTGCTTAGTATCTGTCTTTTGCATCAAGCTCTAAGTCCAGGCTAGGACTGTGTTTATTTCATTCACAACAGTATCCTCTGGGACTAGCACATAATTCGTGCTCAAAAAATAGTTATTGGCTGGGTGTCTTGATTTTTCTTTGGAATCCTCTGTTCCCAAATATTGTTTCAGAGATTCCACGTCCTTAGTATTAATTCCCACCAAAATATTTCCATTCTCATGTATATATTCATACGCCTGAGGCAGCCACATATTTCTATAATTCTTTGTTGTCATACCTAACATTTTATTTCATTCCACCACACATCTGTATAAGCAATAACAGTTGTAAGTGTACTAGTCTCCAGGAATGTTTTTAATTTGGGTCCTATATTACTGAAAAGAATTTCAATTATTTGGCATGCTAACATCCTCATAAGAAGCTATCTGTCCAGCAAAGCAGATGAAAAAAATTGTATGTGAGAAAATACTAAACAAAATGTTTCTTTTATTTTTTTAGTTAATTTTATTGTTGTTGTATTACCTCCATCCGCTTTTTTGCTCCCCTCTGTCCCCCTCCCACAAATGTTTCTTGAACCTGCATTTCCTGATGTGAAAGCTTTTGGTGAGATACTGAGATATGAGTTTGGTGAGAACTATCTAGAATCTATGGAATAGTGTAAATTACCCTCAAAACATGTATATTTCCATCTATTTTTAGAGTATGATGTTTGTAAAAGGATAAAAGAAAGAGCAAATGGTGCTATGCATGACAGTTCTACCTCTCAGGTCAATTCTAACTTAATTTAACTTTGGACTCACAAAGAACTATACTAATACTTAAAGAGAATCTACACAAATTGATCAGAAATTTTTGTAATGAGCTCTTAGTGAGTTGTTCAAATCAAGCATTTTGATTCGTCCTAAAGCAGTTTCTGAGTCAGTGTCAGTACAAAGGATATTCTCTTAATGATATAATAGCTGGAGATACTACATTATTTAGTATCCTGTCTTCATACAGAACCTGCTGGCTAGCAAATCTATTTTGAATTCCATGATATAATAACATATAGTAAGGCCTACTACTCTTGGGCACAGGAGGAACAAAGTCGCTAGATTTGTCCTAGTTGTTTACTTAGCAAATATTTCTTGAGCATTTATTCTGTGTCAACTATTGTGGCAGATGTTGCTAAGACAAAGTAGAATAAAAATAATAGTAACATAAGCATAGCTATTTTTACTGAGGGCTGACTATGTGCCAGGCACCCTACTAGGTGCTTTACATACTTTTTCTCCTTTAATCTTCACCATAGCCCTGTGACATAGGTACTACCGTTGTCCTCATTTCATGAAGAAGTTAAATCCCAGAGAGGCCTAGTAGTATGAACACGATCTCATAGCTAGGATTTAATTACAGGTACACCTGAGTCCAATACCTAAGTTCCTTTAAACTAGCTCACAATGTACAATGACTCAATAACTATAATTTTGACTCATATCCATAAAATTTAAGTTGACCTTCTGACCTAAGAATGTAAAAGTAAGTTTGAGAAAGGGGGTTTAATTTCACAGTAATACAGAAATGACATTAGTGACATTTTCTTAGAATGCGTTCGTTTATGGACCATTTCACATAAGCTCGTCAGGATTATGGTGATTTTGGCTCATCTCAAGTGAGCTTAAGAAAAACAGGAATAAAAAAAAAGGCCTTTTAAACCTCAAGTTGATCAGTGGGGTGTGTGTTTGTGTTATGTGTATGTATGTACATGCACACTCACACAAACTAAAAACAGCAAAAAAAAAAAAAAAAAAGACCTGGAATTTGAGTCAGAAAAGAAATCTGCCTTTTAATCACTAAGGTGGAAACTGAGTTAGTATACAATCTCTTAAGGAAGGAACCTAGCTTTCATGAGCTTCTCTAAGAATACTCTGATCCAAAATTTTGAACCAGAACAGAAAAGGAAAACATTTGAAGAGTCTAGAGAGAAGATGGTATACAACTACTATCTGAACTCAGAAATAATTTTAGGACCACTAGAAAATAAGAGAGTAATTGGCCTCTGTTTTATTACTGAGCCCCTGCATTCACTGACATGTATCCCTTCAGAACTTGCCTTTCATGCCGGGGGGAGCATGCATCATCCCCACTGCTGACCTACCCTTCCATAATTTAACACTCCTGGCCTCTCTCTACCTCCCTCGTTCATTTGGTTCCAGAAGAGTAGGAGTAACTTAACCCAATTGGTGAATTTCAGACAGAAACTGTGGAAGCTTTTAGGAAAATGTTCTTTCTGTCTACTCAGCTTGGGTAAAAATTGCCCTTGGAGAGGGGGATGCTTTGTTCTAGTGCAGACAAAGCTGGCCAGATGAATCTCCCAATTCTAGACACAGCAAGCACCAGGAAGCCAACCTGCCCACAGATACAAGACAAATTCTCCAATAGCTGTTTTGTCATTAAGTAAGGGTATTTTCTTGGCCCCTATCTACTGACTCTTCTTTTTTCTCAATTATCCTGAAAATGAATGATAAAATAGCATATAATTAAGTCTCTTCAAAGACCCAAAACTACAGTAGCTTGCAAGCAAGATGTGCACACATGCATGCATACATACACATATGCGCACACGCACACACACACATACACATACACACACACACACACAAAGCTTCATTTGGTATATGCTGTAAATAAAGGACAAGAATTGAATAAAAGTGGCTTAAAAATAATATTGGGCCCTTACTGGTGGCACAGTGGATAAGGCACTGGCCTGTGAACCCAAAGGTCACTGGTTCGATTCCCAGCCAGGGCACATAACCAGGCAGCAAACCAGGTCTCCTGCCAGTTCCGTAGCTGGAGGCAGGTGAAAGGCAACCATACATTGATGTATCTCTCCCTCTCTGCCTCTCTCCCTTCCCCTTTCTCTAAAAATAATAAATAAAATCTTAATAATAATAATAATTCAGTTTTTCCATCCCCAAGTATTTGGAAGGTAGTGTGACCCATTTGTAAATGGGTATATTAAGAGTTTAACTGAAAAGCCCAGAAAGATGCCAACAAATGACCAGTAACCATTTTGTAGCCATGGAGACATTTAATAGAGTAGAATTGGAATTAACCTTGGAGGACAAGTGGGGATAATTCTGAGTAGTGGAGAAGAGTTTTCTATGTAATGTTGAGACATTTTCTTTTCTAGTCATCCTATCTTTTATTTCCTTGTCTATCCATTGTAAATAAAGCAGAACTTTTACACAATGTGGGGGTTGTGACAATGTGCTTTGCCACCTCCTACTACAACAATGTAACTGACCAGCTTGGAAATCCAGGCACGTGTTTTTACTTCCAGGCTGCCCTCCCATGGGCTATTTCAGCCAACGACTGAGTACAGCAGTGATCTTAAGGCAGACCCCATTCCAGAGAGATATGTGCTGTTTGTTGGCCAAATTTGGAGTATTCCCAATGACTTTGCAAAAACTGCGTGGCACTCCATTTAACATTTATTCATTCTCTCTGTCTCTGTTCTCTGTCTCTGTCTTTCTGTCTCTCTGCCTCTCTCTCCTCTTCACTTGGGGTTAGGCTTGCACAGTGGTCTGACAGTTCTCCCAGGCTTCTCTGGGGACCTCCCTACTTCCTTTCACATAGACACTGTTCCCTAATACAACCCTTTCAAACATGTTTAGTCCTATTTTTTGGAGGACACCAAGGGAACATTTTACAGATAGCACAAATGGAGTCCATTCACATTGGAAAAGAACCAGAGACCAGCCTTAATGCTGCTTTAGGAACTAATAAAAGAAGAATTAGCTAAAGCTCTAGAATACAGTTAATGCAATATAGTTATAGCCAATGCAGAGTGGCTCTGCACTTTACGGGGTGGATTTTGAGCAATGCCAGAAAGAGATAATATTACTTAGGTTTGTCAGAATTGATGCTGCTGTTCAGTGTACATAAGTATTGGAGAAGAATCCACATGGTGTTGAGAATGAACTACCACTGCAGACACAAAACAGAGAAAAAGCACTATCAGAGACTTCCTTAGCCACATTGACCACAAGTTTTATCAGCACAACATAAAAGAGTAATTGGGGATTAATACTAGAAATGCATTATCTGCTTCTATCCCATATGGTTTCCAGAGTGAATAGACCAAGAAACAACATCTTTTACAATTTTTGTGCCTGAACAAGATATATTTTTATTTATGTGGCACTCTTCCAAAAGAAATTTTTTCCCAACCCCTCAGATTGTACCTCATAAACAACTGGAATGAAAAAATTGTGCACTTGGGCTATGTGCATTTGCAGGCTGTGTTGTCTAATATGATAGCCATTAACCACATGTGGCTTTTTAAACAAATTAAAGTACTTATATTGAATAAAATGTAAAATTTAGTCCTTCACTGTGCTATTCACATTACAAATGTGCAACAGCCCTATGTGACTAGTGCTTCTTGCATTAAACAGCACGTTTTCGTCATTGAAGAAAGTTCAATTAAACAATGATCTTCTTGAGGAAGTCCCTTAAGGAAACCTAGTTACTTGATTTTTTTTAAAGCAATTTTGCTACCTTTGATGTGGAAAGATAGTCTTTAAGGTCACTGTTCTCTAACATCTGATATAGATCCTTAAAGACTGTTATAGGCCACTAAGATTTTTAGAAGCTTCAGGGAAGGGCTTAGTTTCATTTGTTCATAATATGAGGATCAGTAACAAAAATATTTCACCGTCTTTAGTTAATCTGATATTTTAAAAATCTACTGACTAATGGAGTAGCCTCATCAGCCTATAGGGAAATAAACAATGGGCACAAAGAAGAGATGGACCACCATACTGTTGACATATGGACAAGGCACCAGCATGATGTTCAGTGTGTCTGGGAGTGCCCTGTAGCTGGGGGAAGAAACAGAACTTCAAATGGGAAGTGGAAAGGCATCATGCCTCACTCTCTGGAGACACCGTGGTTCTGCTGCTAAAAGAGTCCTCATGTGCAGGGATCCTTCTGTTAGAATTATTGACTCTGCTGGGGGATAAAAAAGCATTGACAAACCCAACTGAGAAACCCAACTGAGTTTCTCAACTGAGAAACTCCAAGACTTCCTTGCTGACATCTGGGCAATCAGGTTGCGGTATGGGTGAGCACATGACTGAGGGAGCACATTAGCTAGGCACAAATGCTGGTGTGGGAAAGCAGAGAACCACAGAACTGCACTTAGTGCTTGTACAGGCATGTCTGTCTGGGTCTTATGCAGGTACTTTCCTCATACTCCTATGACTTTAGCTAGTCTGCTGACTTCAGATCAGTTTGGTTTTATGGCTCCAGTTTCTCAATAAGACCTTTACTATGACTGCTCATTCCCCATCTAGCTTGAGTTTATTTTCTGCTGTGTTTTCCCTTTTAAAAGGGGGCAGTTTCTCCTGCTAAAGCCTTGATACATGATCATTCTCCTGCTCGCCACCTTTACTACATTCTCAGCTTCATTCTGCTCAACTCTCTTTTCTTCCCCCAAGTCAGAATTTCTTGTACTGCTACCAGTGGGTTATTTCCCTACAACTATAATTATATACAGAACAGGTTTCATGTTCTAGAAATGTATTTATATACTCAGTTCACTTTCTAAAGGATTAGGATTCTATGACTTTTTCAGTTTCATTTACTTTTTCAATCTTCATTAAATTAACCCTGCATTCACTCTTCCTATAAGTACTTATTGAAGGCATTGGGCTGGCCAAAAAGTTCATTTAGTTTTTCCTGTAAAATAAAAACTACCTTTTTCATTTTCACCAATAAATTTACTGATTTGGATGTTTTGAGTATGCCAGTTACCTCCCACATGGTATAATGTTGATTGTTCTGAATTAACACCTCAATTTGATTGCTATCAACTTCAAGTGGGGTACCTGACCATGTAACATCAACCAGTGAGAAATCTCCAGCACAAACTTTGCAAACCACTTTGGGTGCATTTGATCAGTCACAGAACCTTCTCTATGCACTGCACAAATCTTTTTCTGCATTTCAGTTGTTGCTTTCTTGAAATAACAAAGCATAATACATCAAAAATGTCACATATTTTCTTGCATAGTCAATATTAAAATGAATACATAAAAATTCACCAATTTTGATTTTTTTTACCTTTATTGTTGTTGTATTACATCCATCCCCTTTTTGCTCCCAATTTTGATTTTTTAATGCATAGCTGTCACAATACGATCTAACAAGCTTGTTTTTGATTTTGAATGAACTTAAAGACAACTAAGTGCTACTAGAACCATCTATGGAAAACAAACACAACACCAACAATTAAAAACACTTCTTGGCCAACCCAGTATATGCTGTGCCCACACACTAGCTTAGCATTGACGATACCATGGCGAGCAAGCCATGCCAAAGTCTTGAACTTAGCCACTTGCATATCAGTGAGACTAGACAAACAATAAACAGCTAGAGAAGTAAATCAAATTATTTCTAATAGGAATAATTACTATTTGGAAAAGAAGGTGGCATAATATGATTTAGAACATCGAAGGAGGAGATCAATTTAGTCAAGTTGATTAATGAAGGTCTCCCAGAAGAGGTGAAAATTGAACTGAAACATGAATGATAAGGACTCTGTTATGTAAAGACCAGGCTTTTCCAGGTAAGAGAACAGCAAGCACACAGGCTCCAAGACCTGAATGAGAGCTTGGCATGTTCATAGGGAAAAAGAAAAGTGGTGTGACTAGAACAGGATGAGAGAGGGGGAGATTGGACCAAGATGAAATTGGAGCATTAAGATCATTAGGTTCTGTCAAGGAGTCTGGATTTGCTTCTAACTGTAGAATAAGGTTTTTAAAGAGTTTGAAATAGGAGAGTGACCTTATTTGACTTAGGTTTTAAAAAGAGCTCTTTGGACAACATATGGAAAGGGACTTACAAAGTCTGGCCCAAAAGTATCGAGCCAATGTCAATATAATTAAAACAGTTTGCACGGCCAATACTTTCAGGACAGGCCTCCTATGTCAGGGTCCTAGCAAGAAAAAGAGCCACACTCAAAAGGGTTTAAATGAAGAGAGTTTAATGAAGGGACTACTTATAGAGCATGGTCGAAATAAGGCTGCCAACAAAGGAAGAGTGAATTACCCAGGCACTAGCAACAGGGAGGAGCAATTATTACCCCAGAGCCTGGAGGGACAAAGAGAAGTTAGCCAGGCCCTGGCAGAACTGAAAAGAGAGAAGATTTCTTTCTCCCTCCAATCTTCCACTAGGATATTCAGCTTTCTGGACCCAACCAGCAAGGCGCAAGAGGCAGCTATGGGGCAAGACAATTCCTTTTGTAAACCTAAGGGTCAAAACACAGTACAAAAGTTTAGAGAGTGAATATAGAGGGTGGAGTAGAGAGCAAACAGGACAGATTAAGGTGGAGCAGAGGAATAAATCTGTAAGAACCAACAGAGTACATAGGGTGATAATAAGTAGTATGGAAAATAAAGTTACGACATAGTATAAAGAGGGTTGTCCATACTAAATTCAGTTTTCTTAAAATACAAGGGTGCAGAGATGTCTACAGTACTGCACTTAGCTAGTTTTCAACGATTACTTTATTCTGCTTCAAGAAAAGAGTGTCGATGAAAAATAACCTTAGTGTCTTTTGAAAATAAAAGAAAGGAAGCACCAGCTATGTCAAAGTCATAAAATAAAAACATAACAAAATGCAGATTATATGGGAAAATAGACTTTCTTCTCTGGGTTCATTCCCCAAGCTATTACTGCTGGCCTCCCTCTTACATAAATACTCTCCTGGGTAGAAATAGGAGTTATAAATGATTGTGGGCAGGCATTAAAACTATGCTTCCATGAGAAGCAAACATTAACTTGAAAAGAATGTTCTCATAATCATAGTACCTGAGACCCAGTTTTTTTCCCACTTTAGTAACATCTTAGTGTTTTCTCCATTCTTCATCACCTTCCAAGGTCCCTTTTTGGGTTATTGAGCCCTAAGACGCTAACACAATAACTAGAGAGTGTCCTTAAAACAGAGTGGAAAAAATCTGAGATTCTTTTTAGCATGGTAATATACCAGAATTAAGGGAAGGGAGCAAACTTAGCAATATTAAATAAGGTTAAAAAGGGGGACAGAGAATCTTTTAGCATAATAATGATTTAGAACCTTGTTAATGGAGGAACCCATCTTAGAAGTAGAAAGATTACCTGCCTTATAGATGCTTTGCTCTCTTTTCCTTATCTCCTGTACTTGTGCACAAGGTCTAAATCCTTTCTACCCCACCTACAAAGAAAGTAAGGTAAAAACAAATGTTGGGGACTTGGGTTTTAAGAAAAAGAGCATGGCAGGGGGAAACAGGCTGATGGTAGAGGCAAAATCAATATTTGTTTTTGTCTGTAAGAAAGTAAGGCAGTTTGGAATACCTTCTCAGCCACAGAAAATTGTACAAAATACAGGAAACTATTTTCAGTTATTGGATAACAGGCAGCACAACCATTATGATGCCTGTGAAATGGAAATTGTGTACGGGTTGGAGGAAACCAGTTGAACTTTACTATCAATCAATGATCCGGAAAAAACCAAAGAGAGTCCAGAGCTCGCATTGGGTAAGCAGGCATAGGCTGGCATTCAGGCAAGCCAGTGTCTAGAATTTACAAGGTGACGTACATGAGTGTACAAAAATCTCATAAAGATATCCAGAAATTTGCATGAGGTTAGCAATCTGCCCATGTATAGGGTGAACTCCTATGAGGACAGACAAGAAAATTTTCTAAGGAAAAACTATCACCAGGGAATGACAGGTGAGTGGTCCCTAGAGCTAAAACCGGACCAAGAAGAGTTTGAGTTCTCTCCAGCCTAAATGGGGAGAGTAGACTGCAGAAGAGTCATGCCTGAGAGGTGGGGAAAAAATTAGTTCTGGGGGAAAAATACTACTCTACAGCCATGCAAGATAAAAGAGTTTAAGAATGAGCTGTGAAATAATCACACTAACCACAAGTAACTTGTCTTTAGAAAAAAAAATTCAAAGCTCATTAAATTAACAGCAAAAAATAGAGCCCTGGCTGGTATCACAGTGGGTAAGGTGCCAGCCTGTGAACCCAAAGGTCGCAGGTTCGATTCCCCAGCCAGGGCACATAACCAGGTTGCAAGCCAGGTCTCCAGTCAGATCTGTGGCTGGAGGCAGGTGAAAAGCAACCATACATTGATGTCTCTCTCCCTCTCTGCCTCTCTCCCTTCCCCTCTTCCTAAAAATAATGAAATAAAATCTTAAAAAAAAAAAAATTAACAGCAAAAAATATCTAGTACTCCACAACATAAAACCAGAGGTTTGGCAACCAGTTAACAAATTAGATATGTAAAGAAGCAGGAAAATGTAACACATGGTCAGAAGAATCAATCAATAGAAACCTACCCAGAAATGATAGAGAGAGAAGATTGAGAGCTTAAAATATTATCGTTCACTTTACATACCCTAGAATGCAAAGGGGGAAAATGAGCATAACAATGAAGAAATGAAATACATACGAAAGAACCAAATGGAACATCGAGATATAAAAATTACAATAACTGAAATCAAGAATCTGCTAGAAGGCCCTGGCTGGTGGTTCAGTGGATGAGTGCTGGCCTGTGAACCCAAAGGTGGCTGGTTTGATTCCCAGTCAGGGTACATGGCCAGGTTGCAAGCCAGGTCTCCAGCCAGGTCTGTGGCTGGAGGCAGGTAAAAGGCAACCATACATTGATGTTGAAACAAACAAAAAAAAGAATCCACTAGAAGTAATTAATAGTAATTTAAACACTGTAGAAGAAAAACCAATGAAATTAAGGCCATAGCTATAGGACCTATCCAAATGAAATACTAAAACAAAACAACAAAAAATGACTTACACTTACTTTTTGAGAAAATAGTAAAGAATTAACTCCTAACTGATGGAGATAACATCAGTTATCTGTCTTCCCAGATAACATGAACATAGATGTCCAGTTATTTTTTCTAATACTGAGAGGGATGGCACTGGGTGCCCTCCAGGGCTGTCTATGTGCCTTTAATCTCCTGTATGTGTGTTTCCTACCCCTGGTGTGGTGTGACTGGGCACACTAAGGCCATGTCTTCTGTTGGGATACCATTGTAAATACATAGTGTGCAGGTTTGATTTACTCTTTTAGGTGTCATCCTGAAATGTTAAGTCCAGTCTGGCTGCTGTTGATGTTATCAACTGACATTTAATGTTAATCATGAAACTGGTAGCAAACTATGCATTGGAAGCTCCCACCCAGTGCAGTTTCTCCAAATAGAGGCTTTTCCTGGTCCAAATGAGCAGGAGAGTCCTTCCAGGCTGGGGTCTTCCAGGCTTTGGGGCTGTGAGGGGCTGACGGGTCAGGGGACCTAGAGCTGCCAGCACCGAGGGGGATTGCTGCCTCTTTTTCTATTCCAATAAAGCACAGTTTAATGCACATATGCAAACAAGGGGAAAAAAAAAAAAAAAAAAAAAAACCTGTGTAATGATCTTTAGGGGCCAGAATAACCTCAATACTTAAGAGTAAAAGACTAAATGTTTTTCCACTAAGATTGGGAGGAAGGTGAGGATGTCACTACTATCTCTTCTACTCAAAATTGCAGTGGTGGTTATAGTGCAAGAGAAAAAAGATACACAGACTTGGGGAAAAATGTAGAAGTCTTGGAGTTCATAAGAAAAAAAATAAGCTACTAGTTTAGCATAATCAAAGGGATACAACATGAATATACCAAAATCAACTGCAGCTGGAAATTTAAACTTTAAAGCAATAATATATATGGTAGCATCAGAAACATGAAGTGCTAAGGAATAAATTTTTTTTAATATGTGCAAGAACTCTTTAATACAAACAACAGCACATTGCTAAGACAAATTAAAGAAGATCCAAAGAAATGGGGATTATTTCCACTTCCAATCCATATTTTTGGATTGGAAAGTTAGACAACAATTGTTTTTCTAAATTGATCTTGCATATTGTAATGATTTTTTTCTCCCGAGTATGTTCTCCAAACTAATGTCTTTCCAAATTGTAGGTTTGAATGGACCCTTCCAGACATGGACAATTGGGAAAGGGTTGACTCGGGGGGTGGAGGGGAGGGGCTGGAGGGGCAGGGGAGAGCAACATGGGGAACATGGAGGACAACTTTAATAGAACAACAGAAAAGAAATTGAAGAAGTAAATAAATTGTAAGTTTGGCTATGTAATGCATCGACTAAAAAAATCTTTTATGGCTCCCCAGGGCTTACAGATAACGCCTAAACACCTTAGGAAAGCATAGGAGGCCCTTATCCATTTTTGTTTTTTCAGCACTAGCATCATGCCTGGTGTATAGTAGGCACTCAGATCATGTTTTTGAATGGCTCCTTGTCTGATCCATTGACTGAGTGAAAAGCAATAATAAAAAGGAGTTCTTTCAAGAATGAGAGACCCAAAACAGACTGAATTTTGAAGTAAATAGAATGCCTTCTCTTCAATTGGCTAAGATAAATATAAAAAAGGCCATTTCATAACAGGAAGAATCATTAACTATTTTATTCTGGCTCCCTTTTCATTCTGGCATTGCTTCCAATCAAAAACAGCTCTGAGGAAATTGGGTTTGACCACAAGCCCCACAAATGATTTCTCGTTTCCCATAATAAACCCAAGATAGAAAATTTTATGTCATCTATTGCCTCATCCTACCTCAATCCTCAAATTCACCCCCACCTCCCTTTCACTCTCTCTTCCACACTATACAAATTTCTCCAGGGCTGAATGAAGCACTTCCAGAATCCCAATAAGGAACTCTGAGCTGGAAAGTCAGCCTGGCTCAGGGGATTGGTCCTCCCCACCATCCACACAGAGGACTGATGTCATGCCCACCTCCCAGGCCTCAAGAATTAACCGATGCTCTTTCTAGAGCCTGATTCTCCTGCATTGTCTTTGACCTGCAAGTTGGGTGTGTGTACTTCCCTTTACAAATACTTTCACAGATCCCTGAAATCACATTGGCCTAATTCTATTAGCTGGAAGGGTTTGGGAAGCCCATGAAAACTATGTCCATTGTAGTATCTGGAGATAAATGCACATGTGCTATATTCTTCTAAATATTTTATTATTTAAAACGTTAAAACAAAGTCTGAACAATAGAGAGCAACACAGACAATACGAGAAAGCTAAAATGAACTCAGGAAAACACTTGGGAGAATTCCAGAAGTTCCTGTTTCAACCAGGGTGGGTAGAGGAGGCTGGGGAAATGGACATGGTGCACAGTTGCTTGTCTCCTCCTTTGTCTTCTTAGACTGCTTTCAGAAAATGGACCTCGTATTCCTTCACACTGAAATTCTACCAAATGTGTAATAAGAATTATTGAACTTTCTCTCCCCAGGATTGGCCTTTTATCAGAGGACAAAGGTCTCCCCAGCACCACTTTGGATTCAATCAAGAGGAATTCCTTTTATGGAATAAACAAATCAGATTGGGGGGTGGAGGCAGGAACAGACATGACCTCATTTACAGAGGAACTGGATAATGAAGTGTTGATGGGAAAACACTCTCAATCAACAATGAAGGAGGTACTCAGGGCCACTTTAGCCAAAGGCCCAGGAGCCATCTTAAAGTATCCTGGCAAAGATGCAGCCAGGCCCTATTAACTTCAACTCACATATTTTGAGAGAAACTAACACATTAAGGAACAGTATAGGATCTCGATTTCACTTACAGTCTGCTAACACCCCAAGATCTTTTTTGTCGCACTTCTGAACGATTGTTTCCTACCCCTTCTCTTTAAATATGAGATAGGTTTCCCCTTCCTAATTGTGTTAGCATTCCTTTGTATCCTGTTTTAAATTTTCACCTTGGTCATTTCACCTCAGCTTGTCAGGGTTCCTTCAAACCTATTCTAATTTCCTAAGTTGTTACCTCTCCATCCAAATTAACACCATCATCCAACTCCTAAAGAAGCAAAAACTTGAATGTATTAACGGCTTTCAATAAGCCTTACAGTACTCCAAGAATAACCACAGCAAATTCAGCCTAGTTACCAGGACCTAAAGTTTTAGAAATCATCCTGGCAACAGCCTGTGTATTCACTACTTAGTAATTGGTGTCAACCTCGCACAACTCTTTCCTTCCCACTACAGGGGTGAATTACTGGCAAGAAATGGTTTGGCTGCCTACCAGTGCTACTGAAAACTTGTTACCTCAACCTTCCTCGGGTACCCCAGGCCCAGAGTAAATAAAATTGTAAGTGAGGAAAAGTAAAACAGAATGCATTTTGAATTACAAAAGTGATGCTCAGAATTTCCTCCTTTGGTCAAGAGTTCAATTTAAGTAAGGCATATGGGAAAAAAGTGGAAGGAATATTTAAAGGAAATTCATAAGACTTTTGAAGCATCTTGATTTGTGAAGCAAAGGCTGAGCTTGGGTAGAGGGCGAGGTATGGGTAAGGTGGCCAATCATGTGATATACCTGAGGTACCCAGCTAGCACCTGACTGAATGCCAGCTGGGACTCACACCAGATGGATTAAACAGATGCTCCAGGAGTTCATGTGCTTTCAGGCTAAGAACTATCTTTGGAAAGAATGCATTGTTGGCAGGAGCGCGAGGGTCAATTAAACACATGTTGTCTAAAGAAAATGTTTCGGTGTCAGAGAGAAAAGCAAGGTTGAAAAGCTCTCAGAGGGTGTTCCTGAGGTCACCCCTGACCCAGCCCTCCTGGCCCCCGTCAGATCCCCAGGGTTACTTATACAAAGCTGAGTCACACTAACAGGTGCTAGGACCCAAAAATAATTGGAAAACATCTGTTCTTAAGATCTTTTATTCCACTCTAAGTTCTCTATTAAAAAAAAAAAAAAAAAGTATTCTAGCTAAAAATGCTTCCCAAAGGCATCTTAAAACATTTGGCTCCTTTCCTTCCCCCTTCCAGACCTCTTCTACCAGTAGCCCTCTGCTGTCTGCAGTGTGTACCCAGCTGGCCTACCTGCCCCCACCCATTTACTTATTTCCTTCATGGGCTCAACCAAAGGGGCAGGCTTAGTGTGGTCCAGAGCCCACCAGGTGGAATACAGGGTGACAACTTATCCTAGTTTGTGTAGGACTTCCCCAGTTTTAGCACTGAAAATCCCATATCTTAGACCCTCTAAGTTCTGTGTAAGCCAAGATTGTTCACCCTGCTTCTGTGAGCTGACTGGGCCAAGCTGGTGATGCCCTCAGGGCAGAACTTGGAGTAGCCCAACTTCTTGGATTCATAACTTCCAGCCTCACGGGGTCTCCTCCATTTACCCAAATGGCCTATACATATATCATTGTTTTCTATGTGGGTCATGCTGCAAAAAGTTTATCACTGGTCTAGGCAACTTCTTTTCAGCACATTTAGTTGGAAGAGAAAAGTAGAGAATATTACAAACAAATAGTTTTTCTCTCCCTGTCTCCTCCTGCCCAGTGCCCTCAGGTAGAATCTATAGATTTAAAAGAAACTGAGAGGCACAGTGAAAGATTGCTCATCCTCCTTTGGGCTAGGGTTTCGGCAGAGTGGTGCATGTTCACGGTCTGACTTTATAAGGTATCAGGAGAGGGGCTGCCCATTCAGCACTGCTCAGTTTAGCAAGTCCCAGGGCAGGGAGCGTGACCCTGAACACAGAGCCCGAGAAAACATCAAGGTCTCTTAGCGTAACAGAGGACAAGGATCACAATAATTACAATATTTATCGAGGGCCTACTATGTGGAAATGCTACATGAAGAACTCACATAATTATTTTGTTTGACTCCCAAACTCTGGCTTATAGATGAGGATTAAATTTCTTGAAAACATCACTCAATGGGTAAGGCAGGACCCACCATTAAACACAAGTTGTCATTCTGACACGGAAGACTGTCCCCTGTCTGCTCTGCTGCGTAGACAGCAGCACCCTCCAGACCCGCATCCAGTGCTAACAGCAGTCCAGCAGGGGCTCAGCCACCAAGAGATGAGAGAACGCTGTCATGTGGTGTAACTGGCATTCAGACAAGACCAGATCTGCCTGCCCCACAGGGCAGAAGAGATTTGAGTCTCTTCTCAAAATAGCAGTTAAAGTGACTAGATTAAAACATAATGCAGATTATGTCTTTCTTCTGCTTAAAACCCATCTCATTGTCAATAAAAAGTCACAGTCCTCCAAATGGACACCAAAGTCCTGGTCTAGCTCATTTCTCCAACTTCACCTCCAGCATCACTTGCCCTCCCTCACTACCTCCACTTCTGAACCCTCGGCTTTTTCATTGTTTCTCAAGTAGATCAAATCCACCTCTACCTCAGGGCCTTTGCACTTGCAGTTTCTTCTAACTGGGCTATACTTCCCACAGTTATCTATGTGACCCCCGTCCTTCACTCTTATTAGATCTCTACCTCGTGTCAGCTGCTCATTGGGGCCTTTCTGACCACTCTATTTACAATAGCAAGCCCTGAATACTTTTACCACCTGGCACTCTTTAAGCCCTTTCCTTGCTTTATTTTTCTTCATACCAGTATTGCAGTGTGACTCCAGTTGGCCTCTCCTATGTATTTTACTTACTACATTTTTCTTCTCTCCAGAATGGAAGTACAATGAGGATGTGAATTATTATTTTTTTTTTTTGGGGGGGGGGGTCAGTTTTGTTTACCACTTAGCTTCTGGAATAATCAATATGTACTGACTTATTAAATTAATGAATACATGTTCATGTTATTTTATATATTGCTTTCTTCCTATAAACTCAGAATTCTGCTCTTACTCTTAGATAACTCCATCTACCCAAA
This sequence comes from Noctilio leporinus, assembly GCA_004026585.1. NCBI lineage: Eukaryota > Metazoa > Chordata > Mammalia > Chiroptera > Noctilionidae > Noctilio > Noctilio leporinus. The sequence goes on along the minus strand of PVIW01000350.1, from coordinate 441,200 downwards.
TTGACTACACAAGGTTCTAGGTGAGCTTAATGACATTGGACTCATTAAATGAGAAATAACTGCCTAAGGTTTCTATTGATTTTGGTCTTAACTGTGAGATGAGGAATATTAGATTTCCTGAGCAAAAGGGGGCCCTAACAGGAAATTGAGAATTAAGGAAGAAATAGTTTCTTCATTGAAACAGCCCTTCTAGTTACCACTGCTTTTAATCTTGTTTTGTGTGGTACTTTACCTGCCCTGGGTCAGGCTTCTTCTCCACTAAGAATGTAAATCCCTCAAACATCAATAACAAAAGGAATGAGAAAAACATGCATGTATTTAAAGGAAATCCCCAGAATTATTTTATGACCATATCATCGTTAGATTTTCCTGGCTCTGATGCTATTCCCCAGGATAGAAAGTTCAGAATCACATCATTAGGCCTTTTGTTCCATACAGCATACAGCACAGTAAGATTGATACCCAAACACATATTCGTGGATGGTTTTTCTGTAGTGATCACTAAAATATTTAGTATTTTTCATATGTGATAATGTGATGGAGCCATAGTGAATCCATGAAATATAGTTCTCTCTAGCTAGGAGATTACCATCTTTTATGAAAGCCAGAGAGACTAATACGTGGCCAGCAGGTAGGGGAGCACATTCAGGGTGGGCATGCTGGATAAATGAACAGCCCATGTCCTGGGCAGAACAGAGCCGCGCGTGCTATCCAGAATGGGGCACAACTGAAAACCTATGAATTTTTTTCTGGAATTTTCCACTTAATACTTTTCAACTGTGGCTGACTGCAGGTAACTGAAACCGAGGAAAGTCAAACTGTAGATAAAGGGGGGATGCCGGCCTACAGCAAAAAGATGAAAAGGTGTCTGTCTGTGAACCAGGAAGTAGGCTCTTCACAAGACACACCCAACCTGCCAGCACATTGGTCTGGGACTCCTTAGCCCCAGCACTGTGAGGAATAAATCTGTGTTGTTTACAAGTCACCCTGTCTAGGGTAAGACAGAAATTGGTGCTGAGAATTGGGTGCTGCTAGAAAATGTCTAAAAATGTGGACGCAGCCGTGGACCCGAGCAATGGAGAGGCCTGAAGGGTTTGAGATGCGTGCTAGAAAATGGCATAACTGCCTCGAATGGACCTGCAAAGCCGGTTCTGGTGCGAGCTCAGGAAGAAAAGGGGAGAGCGGTGGGGAAAGCCTCCAACTTCTTAGAACATATTTAAGTAAACCTGAGCCACGTGTTGGTAGAAGTGTGGACGGCAAAGGCCATCCTGGTGAGGTCTGAGATGGAAATGAGGAACACATTATTGGAGACGGAGGAAACGCAAGCTTAGCGCTAAAGGGGCGAAGCACTTAGCTGAACTGTGCTGGCGCCCCTGCGTTTGGTGCAAGGTGGAACTTGTGAATGATGAAACTGAAATGCTGGCTGAGAGAAATCCAAAGCAAAGCATTGAAGGAGCAGCCTGGTTCTTCCTTACCGCTTATGGTGGAACTTGAGAAGAAATGATTTAAAAGTAGCATTGTTGGGCCTGGCTGCAATGGGCCACACGGGCGCCCTGCGCCTGCCCCTGCCCGGAGCTTTCTCACCAGGATGCGCCTCTCAGAGCCACTGGGGCTCTTCTGCTGGGTTCTGGGCAGCCAGCCCGGGGCCCCTCGCATGTACATGCACACATTAGTCCCATAACCATTTATTGGGCACCTACTAGGTACCCAGCCCTCAGTGATTTCATACCTAGGAATGTAAAGCAAGTCAGGGGGAAAAGCGGTGTGTGTAGAGGAGGGCATTGTTAAGGAAAAAGGAAAGAGAATTTTAAAGCTTGTGAAAATTCTTAGCCTGTCTATTATATACTTTTTAAAAAATGAGAAAGCTGATCTAAAGAGAACACCAACAGTATGGCTAAGAAACTATTCCATAAAGAGATCAACATGGGGTAGCCTCCCAACAACAGCTAGTAGCTATTGTCCAGACAACAGAAAGGTGACTACGGAAAGACCATCAGTGCTGCTACTTTCATCCCAAGCCTAGAGGGCGGGGAAAAGGCGAGGAGCAAAGTGGCTTCAAAGGAGGGTCCACCATTGTCTGTGGGGCCTCAGTGCATCCTGCCTGGTGCTGCATCACCCCATGCCCCCAGCAGTTAGCTTCCTGCTTCTCGGTCCCCCTTGGTGCTGCCCTGGTTAGCTCTGAAGAGCTACCTGGGCGTGGCTACCTCTACTAAACCTCCAAGGGATCTTTATTCTTGAAATTTATATATATCTTTTCATATAATGCTTCAGGCTCAGTTATATCACATGGCCACTATAATTATTTGTAGTGCTATAACTACGTCACTGTGTAAAGTCCTCAGGACATTTGTATTTTGATAGACAAAGGGAAAGACAGGCCATGCATTAGACAGCTACTGAAGCAAGTTACTTCCTGATACTTGGCTACTTAACCACTTGCGATCTCACAAAATTTCTGGGGAAGCAGCTTAGCTGGGTGTTTCTGGTCCAGGGTATCTCAGGAGGTTGCGGTCAAGAAGTCAGCTAGAGCCGCAGCCATTGAAAGTTGTGACTATGATGGAGGATCTGCTTCCAAATTTGCTCGCATGGCTGTTGGCAGGAGGCTACAGTTGCCCAAATGCTTGGACCTCTCCAGGGGGCTGCCCGCAACCCAGCAGCTACCTCCCCACAAGGGGCAGGATGCAAGTGAGATAAACCAAGATGAAAGCTACAGTTCCTTTTACAGCCAGTCCTATGTCAGGGGTACACGCTCTCACTTCTACCACGTTCCATTGGTCACACAGACCAACCCTGATGCAAAATGGGAAGGAACTACGTTGCAGTGCAAAAACCAGAAGGCAGGGATCATAACAGGCCAATTTGGAGACCTACTACCACAAAGTGTTTTTAGGAAGCTTTGTTGATGTCCATCTGGTTCTGTCAACTAAAAACCTTGTGAATCTGGGGGAAGATTTGCATCTCCTCCAAACTTGTCTGCAGGATGAGAATATAGCACCCACCTTATCTTAGACAGACAAACAGGTGGAACTCCAAGCAGGCAAATAAAAGAGATGAAAAGGACAAAAGAACAATAGCATCACATCAGCTGAGGTAGAAGCCAGCTGTTGACTGCAGAAGACCAGCAAAGGTGTTGCATCTAGAGAAGTTCCTAGGAGTGCATGAAAGCCAGGAATTTTAACAGAATCCAAGGTTTATGAAAGGTGCAGCAGGGATGCCCAGGCATCTGATTAATGTTTCTCTCTCACATTGCTGTTTCCCTCTCTCTCTCTCCCCCTCTCTCTCCCTCTCTCTCTCTCTCCCTCCCTCCCCCTTTCCCCCTTCCCTCCCCTCTCCTTCAACAATAAGCATATCCTCAGGTGAGGATTTTAAACAAACAAACAAAAGAAGGTGCAGCAGTGATGGACTCAGCATCAGACAAGACAAGTGGGCTGTGCGCAGAAGAAATAAAAAGCTGAGCATTAAGTAACCTCCACAGACAGCAGTGTGGGCCCAATGGGGCCTGTCCACATAGCCAGATCTGGATGATGCTTTAACAGTCAAAACCAGCAAATATCAGTAACCTGCTGTTGTAATTCAAAGGATTTCAGGAAGCAGGCGGTGTCACTGTGTGCCATTACCTGCTTCTCACACTCAGTGGGCTTAGGTCACCTGGAGATACTGTTACAGTGCAGATTCTGTGTCAGCAGATCTGTGGTGGGACAGAGATTCTGCGTTTCTAACACATGCTCAGGCAATGGCACAGCTGCTGCTCCGCAGACCAAAATGAGCAGCCAGGACAGGCACGTGGTGATATTAGGAACCATCGGGGCATCGCGGCAAGGGCTGGAATCCAAGAGCCACCTGGGAATATCTACTTAGTTTCAAATCATTTCTCTTCAGTCTGACTGCCGGCTACCCCTCAGCCAGTAAGCTCATCAACAAGTCCTTGTAGATTGGAATAACTGGTTCTTCCATCTTTATAAAACAGGCTTTAAAAAGTAGGGAAAAGTCAAAAGACTAATCCTATACAAACAAGATTTGGTTTCAGAATAAAATGCTCGCTCAGGCTGGATAAATAGCTCCTTCAAGGCTAAATGCTTCCCTAAATTGAACTTCCTTTTTTTAAACTCACATATCCCTTCTGTCCTTGAAACTGCTTTGCCTCAAGGGAGTATCCGATTTCCTCGCAGTGCATCACATTTTATCATTCCTGACCAACCTGAAGTTGAGCTAAATATTTAAGGGCATCATAAATACTTAAGTTAGATCCTTAATTTTTGTAGGTATATAGAAATAAAGTATTCAAGTTTTTAACAATATCTAATCCTAGATGGGTGTAAAGGTTATAGGGGATTTAAATGTTCTTTTTTGTACATTTCTATGTATTTTAAGTTTTCTATGAGTACTGTGTGTGATTTCCATATAAACAAATATATGATAGTTATTATACATATATGCAAGTAATTTCTCTGGTCAAGCCACATAACTAAAGCCAGATTTTGTTGTCTCCCAAGATCAGAAATGTAAGCAATGTTAACTAGCTTCTACCATGCTTTAGACACAATACTAGGAACTGAGGATAAACACACACACAGGCACTGTTCTTAAAGCTGTAAGTATTGTTAAGTATCACAGCGTGCCGGGAAACACGGGATGCTTACGTCAATCCAGGCAACTCAGGGGAGTCTTGAAGAACAAACCAGAGTGTGCCCAGCCGAAAAGCAAGGGGAGGACATTTCAGGCCAAGGAAAGGATGTGAAAGACACCCTCACTGCCTAATTTTTCAGCCAATCTGATTGTAAAGCCCATTATCCTCATTAACTTGTTAGTTCATGTCAAATCACTGAGGGTTATTTCTGTGAACAATAAAATTGGTCGATTAGATTGCGTCGTTAATGAGAACCTCATGTTAATTGGGTGGCTGATCGAAAGAACATGCACAGAGAAACTAAGGTACAGCAACCTAAAAGACTTTCACCTGAGTCCATAAGAGCTTCTAAGACAGGTAGTCCCAAGGATTTATTCTCCACCCCTGATGAGAGCCAAGCCTCTGAGGGCATGCTTAGGAAAATATTTTTTTTCCTACCTTCCCAACCACAAGCACACATAACACACACAAGTGTACACTTTCCCCATCCCCTCCAATGCTACCTAATATAACATAACTTCATAAAAACAAATAGAAAAAAAATAAATTAATCAAGATAAAAACAATTCTGCTTCTGAGCAGAAAAAGAACCCTCAAAATTATGCACCATTAATATTGGTAGAGCAGCCTTGCTTTGTTTATTTATTCAACAACACCTTCCAGTTCTAGGGACTCAATCTGACTAAGACATGATGTTTACCTCAAAGAAGTTACAAATGAGAGACTGTGGCCCAGCGTGGTAAGAGTTGTGATAGATGGGTGGAGGTGGACAGTGTGCTAGGGGCAGGGGCACAGGGCACCTAAGCTGGCTTGGGAGAGAGTTGTCCTGGAAAGTTGTCTGGTTCTCTGGGAAACTACAGAGGACTGCAAACTGCTCAGTGTGGCTGGAGCAAAGGGTGACTGTGAAAGGTGTTACACAATAAAGCTGAAAATACAGACAGAAATGGGATCAGAAAAGGCCTTAGACACTAAATGAAAGAGCATGAACTTTATTCTTGAAAGCTGCAGGGAGCTACCGAAAGATTTTAATCAAGGAAATGGCATGATTAGAAGGATCGATATCATGGCAGTGTGGAGGACAAATTGAAGGGAGGCCACACTGAGACAGGAATGCTACTGTAGGACCTAGCGACATTTAATAAGTTCAAGTTAGATGAGCAAATAGAAAGAAACTGAAGAATTTAAGAAATAGTGAGGAAGAAGGTCTTCTCAACAAACTCACCAACGGTATTTACCTGGACGCCGGATTCTGAGGTGCTCAGAGTATGGGGAGAAAAATCACAGGGAAGTGCTCATTTCAAAGCAGTTTCCAGTTAGAGCAAGAAGGTGAAAGGGATGTTCATGGAGGAGGCTGAAGATGTTAGGTAGTTTGTTGGTGATAGGCCACGAGTTCTGGAGGCCACAGTTGAAAGCTCTGGAGGAACCAGATGGTGGCCTGATGGAGCAAGTTAAGAGAGATACAGAGGAGTTTGGAAATAAACATTAATACAAAGATAGGCTATCTGAAAGTCTTGAAGGGGGACGGAGGCTTGAGGTAGTCTATCTCTGATGCTTGAAGGCTGCGGTATATCCCCATTTGACAATTTAGTGTGACCGTAAAACATTTTTAAATGATAATTTAATGCATTTTGAAAAATCATCAAAAGGAGTTTGTGAAATATAATGAGCTAGCTCTTTAATCAAAATAATTTTTTAAATGGTCTTAAGGAAAATTTAGTTGCTGCTGCCCAAAATTATCATATATATTTCTAAAACATTGTATTTGTGTTATTTTAGTGCCTCTAAGAGAACAAATGAGAAGAATTAAGTATTTTTGTTTGTTAGTTTTAGTAAGAACATACATGAGAAATGGTAACAGTAGGGGTCTGGCCTGCGCAGGGCCCTCTGACCATATGCTCGGAGGTTCCCCCACTCCATTCAATGCAAGCTGGAGCATTTCTCTCAAGTTTTTCATCCTTCCTTCCAGGTTGATGTCAGCCTTTTAGTCTCCTCAAAGGACCCTAACACAAGGGTCTTAATATAAAATGAGGTGACCTGGAGTCTTCACCTGAAGCAGGCAGGGAGCTCCAACCTCCATCCTCCATCCTAGCCGTAGTCCCCAGCCTGAAAGCCCCTCCCTATTCCCGTCCAAGCTCCCATCCAAGCAGCCAGCATCAGCAGCCTGGCCCTCCTAATAAAAAGTCATAATCGTGCCCTTGAAATGGGCTCAGATATGTTTGGATAGGGAATTCCAGGCACCAAAGCACCCAGAACATCGTTTGGATAGTGGCAGAGGGAGGGTGGCAAGACATTCACATCAGCTCGTCCTCTTGACTCTGCAAACTCCTAAAACTCGTGGGAGGAGCACAGCTGGAGGAGAGCCAGGGAGGGTCTTCCAAAGTGAAAATCTCAGAGCAAGGGCCTTCTTGCCCAGGTGTAAGTGTGGAGCTGCATCCAGGCTCAGGAAAAAAGCATAGATCTTACCACACACAGACAATACAGGCTTTACAAAGAAGCCATAAGAAAAAGAGTAAGTTGTTAAAAACAAGATAGCAGGCCCAGAATGGAATCATTTATGCTGTGCTTCACTTCACCAAGCTGAGAATGAACTTGATTATAGCTCTGTCTCTCCCAGAAATGGAATCTTGTATCAGTCACAAATCACCTGATCAGTTCTAGTTAGGTAACATGCCTGATAGGCCCATGCCATCCCCTATAAGGAAGGTAAACTTGCATTTCTTTTTCTAGGCTGGGTCCAGAAGTCTGTGCCTTCACACTGGATCTAAAAACCAACTGAGGCCATATTGGGTCCTACTTAAAAACTGGATTGGGTCTAGGATCAAACTAGGAAACCAGACTGGATCCAGGATTGAACTGGTTGACTTACCATAGGTGAACTAAATTTTGTTCTAAGGCTAAACAAGCAGGTTAACTTTATCAAAGCTCATCTTGAATCAGAGTGGTCACAGTGCAGAACTTCTAACCTAGATAAGCTTATCCAGTTATGAGGTACCCTAGATAAAAAGAGGCCTCAGACAAGTATTCACCACGAAGAGAAGGAAATTATTTTTCCTCCTCTACAGTTTCTGGTAACGAGGATGAGACTTGCTGGGACAGATACCATATTCACCCCAGAGCCTACAGAAGGATCCTGGGAAAACTGGCAGAAGCTAGAAAATGGTGAAAATTAATGCTGTTTCTATCTGTGGTGCCTGGTGAAGAGAGGAACATAGCATTTCATGTTGTTCCATCCTTTCCAAATTGAGTTTGGCGGAATTAGATACTTGATTTGTGACGCATGAATTTGCTTTTGGGTACCCATTGGTTGTCAGTCTTTCCCCTCCTAAGGAGAGTTATTGTTCCCAGAAACATTTTGTGTCCTGAAAACTTGATCTGATAACATATTAGCCTATTAGCTTCAACAACTCATTTTTAAGTAATGATGAAGTAAAGTTTGACCCAGGATTGAAAAAATGATTGAATAACAGAAAAGCCTACCAATTATGTCACCAAATTAATTTATGCAAACTGGGTGATCATGAGATTTCACCAATGATACAAAAATATTTGACTATTTATTACTTAAAAACTAAAACAAAGCAAAATATTTCCTGAGAGTAAGAATAGAACAGTTGAAACTTTCTTAATTTCATAAAGCCTGACCATCAACATTCTACACCAGCATAAACAAACTTCTACTAGCACATTTGAACTGAATCAGCAGTTTTGTAAAAATTCATTTAAAAAATCAAAAGCTATCCTCTCCACCAGCAATAACTAAGTGCATAGTGGAGATCTACTCACAACAGCAACATGAACTGGAATTAGCCTTATGAGGAATGCCCAAGAACTCTATGGAGTAGATGCTCCATAATCATGCTTGGGTGGCTTAACATCTATCATTTCAATGTCAACTCAACCAAAATTCCACCAGGCTTTCCAACATACTGCTGAGACTTTTGAAATCCTCCCCCTTGCATTACAATTATATGCATACTTATTTTTTTCCCTCTCCTAGGTCTTATGTCATTTGAGGATAATAATGTCTTCTCCATTTTAAAAATTCTCCGGAGCTCCTAATAACACAAAGCTTTCTTTGACAGGCACTTAAGAAATAGATATCTGTTCCAGAGGAGAGCAGGAAGTGGGAGACTGGATGAAAGAAGATGAAAGACTTAGCCAAAGAGCATATATGTGTAACTCATGGACACAGACAACATTGTGGTGATGGCCAGAAGGAAGGGGGTGAGGGCTGGATGGAAGAGGGCCAAAGGTGAAAAAAATTGGGAACAACTGTGATAGTGTCAACAATAAAAATAAAGTTTAAAAAAGAAATATGTGTAAAAAAAAAAAACAAGGAAAGACTCTGAAGGTATTAGGTTGACCAAAAAGTTTGTTTAGTTATTTTCCATAAAATAAATGACACACTTTTTTCCATTTTCACCAATAACTTTGGTTTTTGGTTTGAATATTTTGAGCATGTCAGCTATCTCCTGTGTGGTAGAACATTGATTGTGTTCAACTAATGTCTCCATTTGATCACTGTCAACTTCAGTTAGTCTGCTGGACCATGGAGCACCATCCAGCACAAAACGTACAAACCACTTTGACACATTGATCAGTCACAGCACCTTCTCTGTATACTGCATACGTCTTTTCTTTAGTATTTTAGTTGTGTTTTTACCTTTCTTGAAATAATAAAACATATCAAAAATGTTGCGTATTTTCTCTTCCATCTTTAATATTAAAATGGCTACACAACAATTCATCAATTTTGATTTTTTAAATAATATATGTTAACATGAAAGCTGTCACAATCTAACAAAACAATTTTAAATGAAGTTAAAGACAACTATGCACTACTAGAGCTATCTCACGGAGGCGGGGGGTGAACTTTTTGGCCAACTGAGTCCATTTTCCATTTTTCATCATTTGTCTTAGGAAGAGTTCTTAAAATAGATGCATAAAGTGACACATCAAGATTGGAGAACTTTTCAATTTCTCTTCTCTTAAGAGCTATACTCTCTAATGTTATGATCAATTATATCCTCAGTTGGCTAAAGTGCTAGTAAAGGTTTGTCATCCTTAAATTTATATATCACTGAATTTTAAAAGAACTGTTTCACTGACAGTTTCATATTGATTTCTAATCCAATTTACCTTTGGGCCCTCATGTACTATTTTCTCATAATAGAAGCTTTTGGAAAATTACTATATATTAAGCAATTTTCTTTAAATATATATATATATATATATATATATATATATATATATATGCATTTCTGTTCTTTCTCCTTTTCACACACACACAAAACCTACACACCTCTATTTTATTTCTAAATTGCTTATCAGTGTCTCTTTAAATAGCATATGAATCAGGCAATGCATCTGGCAAATTACTAGCTTGTATAATGTCCATATATTTCCTCAATAGAAATAGAATCAGAATACTCAACAAAATTATTCAGTGGTACAAAGGTTATGTCTGTTCTATAAAATTTTGAAATTTTCAGATTTATGAACCCAGAAACTCATAAATAATAGAACTTGAAATTGATCTCAATATGTAGATGAGGACAGAGAGAGGTTAAGTGACTTTTTTACCATCACAAAGAAGTTGGTAAAAGAAAGTACAGCAGACTGGGTCAATCAATTAACTAATCAATCAATTAATCAGCTATCCATTGAATTCTCATACCTTTTGTGTTCTTATGATTATGCCCTTATTTATGGTAGGATAAATTTGAACAAAGTCATATAGAACAACTAGACTTGTACAAAATTATGAAGTCAATAATGTTTTCCTTTCTTTCACAAATTTCTCTTTCATGAAATACCAACCAGTTCCTCTTTCTGGATGTGTTACCTTGGAACCATTACTTAATATCTTACATGTACATTGGAGATGATGCCTATTCATAGAGCTGTTTGGTTATCTAACCATAATAATTGATGAAAAACATTTTCCTCCCTCTCTTTAAGATATGATTTCCTAGTCTCTAATGTCCTACTTCCATCAAAACCAGAAAAATATCTCTCAAACTACCTTACTCTTTAACAAACTTACACCATTTCCCAAAATTCTTTCTAAATTATTTTATTCTAAACTAAAAATTCTTTGACTATTTAAAAGAAATATTGCATGGGCCATTTGCATAAACTCCTCTATGACTATACGTTATATTAAAAATAATTATATGTATACTAAAATTTGACATTAATTTTGTTACAAATTTATTACAATTAAAAGGGTGGAAATGGTAGAAAGAGCACTAGATTGGGAGTCAGGAAACCTTGCCTATAGCTCAGGCTCTGCTATTAATCATGTCACTCAGGGTAAACCACTTAATTGCCCTCATCTGCAAACTCAGGGAGCTGAGCTAGGTGATTTCTGAGGTCGGTCCTTCACTCTAGAAAAATCTCTGTTTCTCAATGCTTTTACAGATGCTCCATCATCCTGAGATTTTTTTCCTTCTTTATACTTGTACCTTACACAAAACTATCAAGGACCTTACCATTTCCTAGAGATTGCTCTTGAAATTCAACACATATCCTAAAATCAATAATAAAAGGCTATAAAAGGAAAGAGTTATGGTTACACAAATGCTCAGCTATATGTGGAATAATACATCTCATCTAAATCATTAATTTATCACAGCAGTTTCCCTCAGAATATGCATTAAAGCGAAGTATTATAAAAAAGGATTTGAAGAGTATTTATTTTGAAGTTAGGGAAAGGAAAAACACTAAGCCAATTGCCAATGTTTACAGTAGACGTCACACTGCATCACTTTTCAAAACTTGAACATTACAAATGATGAGATACTTGGAGGCATCTTAATTTTTTAATCCCCAGAGGGTAGTATTCTCTGAAGTCATGTTTACCTGCTACTAACCTAACCGCAGCCCATCTAAAGAGAACAATTGTCATTCATTTCATTTATTTATGCATTGCCTCATTTATTCAAAAGCAATTTTTAAAAATTGAATTCCCCCCATTCAATTCAAAAGCAATTTTAAAAGCAATTTTTAAAAACTGATTCCTTTCACTTGTGCACTGGATTCCCACTCTTTCTATTCACTAAAGAAAACTGTTACAGCAATTTTCCCCTAATTCACATAAATGTGTCCCTTTTCCTGAATATTTTCCATCTACCTAAACGTGCTATAATTTCTCCCATGAAAAAATAAACTCATCTTGACCTCACATCCCTTTCAGCTTCTAATCTTCTTATAGAAAAAATTCCTCACAAGAGTTGCTGGTATTTTCAGTCTCCAACTAGTTTCTCTCCTTCATTGTCCCTTGAACCCTATTCAACCAGGCTTTTGCCTCTACTGCTTTAGAATAATAGCCCTTATTAAGGTCAACAATTACCTTCATGTTGTTAAATCCAGTAGTCAAGTCTCAGTTCTCATTTTAGTTGACATAGCAGCAGCACTTGACATAGATGATCACTTCCTTTTCCTGGAAACAGTTTCTTCATTGAGCTTCCAGGATAACTGTAATAAAAACTGTAATAATGACTAACACCAGCTAGTATTGTTCCTTTTTTTTTTTTTTTTTTAGTTCACCTGCATCTGCCATAATCCATCCAGTTTTTCATAAAAGCTGTACAAATAAATTCAACTTTGATATGACAAAGACTACAACCCTTATATCTTGTTAATCTTTGGTAGAATTCCTGCAATTCCTCCTTGGATGGAGTACTATGTTGTTACTGTGATTCACAACATTAACCAGAGTATAGTGTGGGAGTTGGGGAAAGGTGGGTGGGGTGCAGGCAATTTCAACAGCTTCCATTTGGTTTTTTCTAACAGAATGGGTCTTAGTCCACAGGTCGGGGAACCAAAGTGATGCCTCTACCACTTGCTGAGTGTAGCCATTGTGATTAATCACTCAGGAACTGAAGATATGACCACAGTTGGTTATGGGTTGGACTTGCTATAAGTTGAATGGGGGCCAGGACTCCATTTGTTTCTTGGCCCTCATATTCATTTAGCAAGTCTCACAAGGGTGCTGTGGCAGCATTTTGAGGCCTCTGGTAGCAGTATTGGCTCAGCCTTCATATCTAATAATCCTCATACAACCTGAGTATTTACCCACCTCTGGTGTACAGCATATTGGTAAATGGCCACAGAGCCCTTTGGTAATAAGTTGGTAAACAGCTTCTGGAAATGCATGTTGTTGTAATACATAGACCTTCCTTAGGGAGTCTGGCCTTCTCTTTTTAGTCAATAGGCTCAGGGCTTTCAAATGGGTAGGGATGATTTTTCTTTTTATTGCAACAGTTTGAGCCTCTGTTTGCAAAGTTTTAATACTATTTGTTTATATAAGCCAAGGAATAGCCTCATTGCTGCCCATCTGTGGTATCCCTAAGAAATTATGGTTCATCAGTCATTGCCACAGATCCCCGTAGGTCCAGGTCCCCTGGTTGCTATCCAATTGTGCAGCCCATTTCAATAATTATGCCTCTGGTGGTTAAGTGCCACCATTGGAATTCCTCTGATCTAGAATTCTATCACCTTTATTGATAAATACAAATTTAGTTCCATAGTAGCAACTTGTACCATCACCTTCCTCACGGCAGACAGCCATCACTGAGCTTAGGGATACCAATGCCCCACCCTCCACCAGTGCTTCTTTCGTTGCTTAAGTGAGGGAAGCGTCCTCTGCACATAAGGAACACAGTCAGCTGTTTTATGTAATAAACTTATTCTAGCATGGCCACTCCTTTCAGCCTTCCCATCCCTTGCTCAATTGTCTATCAAGGCAGTTATAAATCTCCACTTTATTTTCTCTATCATTGTTATCTCCAGTTTTGAGGAGTGATACAAGGAATGCTATTACCAGTATGTTAAACCCTGAGTCATGAGACAGCATCTCCACACAATAAACCTAAACTCTTCTCTCCGCAGTTTTATATTTTGCCCTTGCCCCATCCTATACTACTCCCACACACACTCTCCCAGTTCCTGTCAGTATTAGCTATGTTCTGTAGCACTTAATAATCCCCTTCTTCCACCAGCAGAGACTTATTTCCCTGTTCCTTCCATGCTCAGACTGGCCCCCCAGTTATGGGCCTAGAAACAATGAGCAAATGTGTAAACAGATGGTGAAGAGGGTAGGCATTATCTTAAACATTTTCAGGTGAAGCCTTCACACAGCTTCCAGGCCATAGTAGGAACTGTTAGCCAGAGAGAGAGAGAGGGAATATTTCTACTGACTTTAAGGGTTCCTTAAAAACTCATAATAAACAAGCTTCAATACACTAGGATTATCACCACCCCAGTTAATATCAGCAATGGGACTGATCTGTTTTTTGTCTGACCAGAAAATGGTCAAATTTCAGACTCCCATTCTGAAGGTCTGTTTTCCAGGACCACTTCTCCAAATGTTTTAGATTTGGTTTCTTAAAAAGCAGGACCCGAGTCAGGGATCTGGGTGCAAGTTATTTCCTTGGAAAGTAATTTCAAGTAACATGTTCAGGGAGTATGGAATTATACAAGGAAATGAAGGAAAATAATAAACAGTGTTAAAGAGCGGGTCATCACAGTGGGCAACATACGCTCTCTAATATCTGTAGAGTAACCCTCACAAGTGTCCCACTCAGGGGCAAGGAAGTTGAGACTTCTGACTGAAATTTTTTTTTTAAATTTTTATTTTATTGTTGTTGTATTACATCCATCCCCTTTTTGCTCCCCTCTGTCCCGCTCCCCACCCATGACTGAACTTCTGACTCTCATTGTTAGTTACTCTGAAGGAGTTGGCTCTCTGACCCACTCACGTCTACCCCCTAGCACAGGCCAAACATTTGTCTCAACCAATTAGCCAGGAATAATGGTTCTGTCCAGTCCATAGAAGCTACAGGTGAGATCCAGGCAGGCCAAGGAAGTATGAGCAGAATATTAACAATATCTGCTATACTTACACTCTCACTTCTGCCTTAAAAAAAAGTTGTGAATTGCATTTTTAATACACACAAAATCTGTAACAATTATTTTTAGTTATTGTGTCCTATATAAAAATCATTTTTTCCCACTAGTACTATGAATTCCACAGATTTCAAAAAACTGACAACCACTAAAGCATTGTTATAAAGAATCTGTACAACTCAACACCAAAAAAAAATAAAAATAGACAAAGGACCTGAATAGATGCTTCTCCAAAGAGGACATAGAGATGGCAAATAGACATGAAAAGATGCTCAACATCAGTAATTATCAGAGAAACACAAATTAAAACCATAATGAGATATCACATCATACCTGCCAGAACAGCCATCATCAATAAATCAACAAAGGTGAAGATGTACAGAAAAGGGAGCCCTTGCACTGTTGGTGAGAATGAAGGCTGGTGCAGCTTTACTCAACAGCAATTGGTGGCCAACTGCCCACTTCCACCGTCCAGGCAAAATTCCCCAGGCAAAGGTTTGGTGAAAAAGAAAAAGAATCCTTATTCAAAAGCGTCACAATTTTTAAAGAACAGCTTTCACAAGAATTAGTCACTTAGCCCTACCAGTTAAGGCTAAAAACTTTAACTCCTTAGTTACAGTTTTAGCCACACTTAAGCCTATTAATTAAGGCTAAACTAACACCTGGGTTCTCCTAGCATTCCCCGTTTTTAGTTATCTTCTATAGAAATAGTTTACAAACTAAAACAACATGAAATACAAAAGTTACAGAATTTTGGAAGAACGGCAGGCTGTTACCTCAGAGCCTGTTCTCTCTGGGATACCCAAGAATAAATCTGCCACCCTATGCCAGGCCATTGAACATAGTCAATCCTATGTTGTGCCGGTGTTTCTTCCCTCTGAAATACTTTCTGTTGGGAAAGGTAGGTAGCTGCAGCAAGGATCATTCAGGCATCCATGAGGAAGAAGAGGCGGAGAGCCAAAGAGCCAGCCCTCCTTTTATTTTCATTGGCTCCTGAGCCATTCAGCTTCTCAGTCAATCCCACCCCAGACAGCTTTCCATTGTTTCAGCAAACTCTTCCTACAGCCCCTCCTACTTCTCTGCAGAGATCTTAATCAGATGTCTCTGTATCTCAGTCACTGTGGAAAACAGTATGGAGATTTCTCAAGAAATTAAAAATGGAATAATCTTATGATCCGGTGACTCTACTTCTGGGAATATATCTGAAGAAACCCAAAACACTAATTCAAAAGAATATATACACCCCCATGTTCATTTAAGCATTAATTACAACAGCCAAGATATGGAAGCAACCCAAGCATCCACCAGAAGATGAGTGGATAAAATACCTATGGTACATTTACACAGTGGAATACTACTTAGCCCTAAAAAAAGAAGGAAATTTCACCTTTTGTGAAAGCATGGATAGTCGTGGAGAGTATTATGCTAAGTGAAATAAGCTAGTTAGAGAAAGGTCAATACCATATGATTTCACTTATGTGTGGAATCTAACGAACAAATAAACAACATAGAAGCACTCATAGATACAGAGAACTATCTGTCAGAGGCTGACAGCTGTCAGAGGGATGGGGTTTTGGGGTCTGGGTGAAAAAAAGGTGAAGGGATTAAACAAAAAGAACCCCACATGGACATAGGCATTGGTGATTACCAGGTGGAAAATCAGTAGAGAGAAGGTAGAAGAGGGTGAGAGGGGGATAAATGGTGACAGAAGAAGACTTGACTTTGGATGGTGAAGACACAATATAATATGCAGATGATGTATTATAGAATTGTACACATGAAACCTATAATTTTATTAACCAGTGTTACCCAATAAATTCAATAAAAATATTTTAAAAGGAAAAAGACTTAGTTATGGATACTATTATATATCTGTATATATAAAACTACATATATATTTGTACATAACATAATTATATGTATATAATAACTCTGGGTCATGGGGATAATAAATTGAAAGGAATAAAAACTGTATGTAGGGAAACCAGTTAGGAAACCATTATAATCTCTAGAGCATTACCCAAGGCAATAAACTACAGGTGGAATGAAGGAAGAGGAGACAGTTTTGAAAGATTTCAATGAGGAGTGAAAGAATTAAAAATATAGTTCATATCTTTTCCCTTCTTTTAGAAATGCAGGCTAAGATATTAACAGTAATCAAGTTAAAGAGAAATTATAGGTATCTTCAGAGAAGTCTAGTAGATATCCTTCATACTAAATTTTAAACAGACTTCACAGGTGATTTTCATGTTCTCCAAAGTTTGATAACACTGCATAAAATACCATACAACTAAAATAGAATTCCTTCTTAAGAGAGTTGCATGTAATCAACAGGTAACAATTCCCAGAATATCATCATTTATACTTTTTTTTTTTTTTTTTTTTTTTAAGATTTTATTCATCACCTTTAAAGAGAAGGTCAGGGAGGGAGGAAGAAAGGGAGAGAAGCATCAATGAATGGTTGCCTTTCCTCTGCCTCCAGCTAAGGACCTGGCTGGAGACCTGGCTTGAAACCTGGTTATGTGCCCTGGCTGGGGAACTGAACCAGAGACCTTGGGTTTACAGGCTGGTGTCAATCTACCCAGCCACCAGCCAGGACTACTTATCCTTTTATAACAAACATAATTATGAAGGTACTTGAATAATGACTTTTAACTTCATATAATAGACCCAGAGCAATGAAGTAAACTGGAAAATACCTAGTAATGATTTTTGTGTTGCAGGCTTAGAATATGTAGAATTCTAATAAATGGTGAAGTTTTCCTTGGACGTTTTAGGAAAATTCCAAAGTAGTGACAGCCTCTTGGAAAAAAAATTTCTATTATCCATAGCTCTATAAAGTTTTGCTATGGAATCAATATGCTAACAGGCACAGTAAGTCTAAACATACTTAAGAAAATATTTCTAAGCGTTCTAAAATAGAAAGAACTTTTTGTATATATTTTATCTCTTTCCATAAATAGAATTTAACAAACTGCAATGGTTAAGCCTTAGAGTCCAGAAAGTGAGGTCTTTAAGAACAATCTGGATAAATGGTAAAACTTGCTGTTAAACCAAATGACATTTGAATTTAATTCAGTAAATTTTCACTAAAGAAATGATGCAAAAGAGAATCAGTCCTCACATGTCAAGGATTCAAGTCTATCAGAAGCATAAGTGTTTTGAAATATTTTTATGATAATTTCTTCCAAAAGAGAAGACCAAGTTAATAATCTAAAAATAATTTTGGTTAAATTAGTGACAATTTGTGCAAATTTGGCTTTATCAACACTAATGAGTTTAAGTTGGAGAGTGAAGTTATTTACTCCACTCACACTTTTTGTTAAATTATTGAACAAAATCACTGATTAGAATAGAACCAACCAAATATTGCTATAGATTACTGATTTTATACATCTTAGTGATGATAATAAACTTTGCTAAAGCCTTTTAGAGCAATTGATGTGGCTTTCTTAAATTCTGTTTAAAACCTTTTTTTTTTTTTGCTGTGAAATAGATGAATTTGAAAAAAATATTCTTTCTATATGCTGATCATATTTTTTCTTATAGAAGTAAAATTTGTTATCTATATCAGCTCTGGTTGCTAGGATGAAAAATGTCTCCTTAAGGCTGCTAATACTTATAGCAACAACAGCTGGTGAATCCAATTTGCATTTAAATGAGCAATTCAGGACATTGTCCTTCAAGTTCCAGGATGCTTTCATAGCTTCCCTAAGCACACAAGCTGTAGTGGCTGCAAGAAGAATATGCAGTCAACATTACACTCTAAAAGCTGCATCGGTTAATGAATCAGTCCCCCTTTGAAGGACTGCTGATACACTCAACACTCTTTTGAAAGAAAGGGTCATCCCTTTTCTAACATTTGGTCTCCATGCCAGGCCATCTCCTTCTAAAGTTTCAAGACTATTCAAGGGTTAATTCCAGCAAGACTAGAATTGGCCTGCGCTATTTTATCAAATAAAAGGTCTACCAAACATCAGTTATCCGTGGTCAAGACCTGAGCCATATGATGTTTTTTACCATGAGGCCAAAGAGTTTCGGGGAAGTTTGTACCAGCCTGTGAGCATCGCTATTGGTAGCAGGGAGAGGCAGGAGTTGCATCTAATCATGGTGACACTCCTGAAGGTCTCTGCCATTGGTGCTGCTGGTAGTGAAAGTCAAACAGGTTTCATTTGCTGAAGAATATTGCCAAAACCCTAAGTAGCTATGTTTTCAAATCTAAAGATTTGAAAGAAAGTTTACAATATAGCGACACTTTAAAGCATCATTGGTGCTGGTTACCCAGCAAGAATATTGCTCTGCAACCAGGAGGGTATATAAGGAACCATAACTATGAATTACTCCCAAGTCTGGAAACCCTGTCCCTCCACAGACATTCAATAATGTATTGATTTCTATTTCCTTCTAGACTTTTTACAATCTGATTTTCCACATTAAGCTCTTTAAACCAAAGTAAATTTCAGGTCCTTTTCAAGGTAAAGCACCATATTTATTGTTGTACTTATGCATTTCTTAACCATTTAATACATATAAATAAAACTGTGCTCCCATTTTAATTAGGGTTTATCTTTCTCTCTCTCTCTTTTTTTGCCATGTTATTAATGAAAATTTTGAGTGTTGTGAACTATTTTCCCCATGAGCCCTGTGGTCTTTACTGAACAATTTTGCCTAGCACTTCCATTTTGAGGAATGCATATACTGTGTCATGTTATAGAACTGAAGATTGTGTTTACCCTTCAAAGAAGACCTCTAGCAAATACAACTCACCTCCAAATATTTAGCATGACAATTAGCTAGAAAAAATATATAGCAAATGTGATTAATGGTTTGCCAATAATGAGAAATAGGAGAGGGAGGGAATGAAGATTTCATCTTTATGAATTGAGGTCAGGTCCTCCTTCTGGCCTGCACACTATTTAATCAACAGTGTACTTAAATTTTTCTCTTAGGCATCTTGCAGTCATTTCGAATGAACTGGTATGTCTGAAACCGAACTCTTCATTTTCGCTCATAAAACTGTCACCTCTAGATCCACCATCTGAGTAAACTGTCCCTGTACTCTCACTCTTTTTCTCACTCAGGCCTGGGCTTTTCTCATCCTGAACAACTCCCCCCTCACATACCAAATGCATCCAACCCACCAACAGATCTGTCAATGCTATCTCCCAAATGCATTTCTAGTCTCTCCACCTTCCATCTCCACAGGCACCATCTGGTCTATAGCTCCTTGAAACTGCCATGTCCCCACAATTGTGCCCCTACTGTAAGTTCTCCCTAGACAATTTTGTGTGGGAGACTAAAATCAGGCCACACCTCTGACTAAAATTCAAAGGCTTTCCATTGTAGGTTACATAATCCACAATTTCCTTAAATGTGGTACGACATAGTCCCAACCCACCTCTTACATCTCATCTCATGCTGTTTCCTCTTCCCCACTCATCTTCATTCCCTGGTTCCTGAAATCTGGCTTAATGGAGCCAAGTCTCTTGCCTCACACCTCCACTATCCTGTTCCTCTTATGAGCACTTCTTACCTGTTTAATTTTAAATTCTCTATTTCCCACTAGACTATGAATCCTATGACATCAGAATACACCTCTATTTTGGTCACAAAATTGTGTAAAACATGCCTGGCACAAAGGACACACTTAAAAATATTTGTAAAATGGCCCTGGCTAGTGTGTCTCAGTGAATTAAGCATTGGTCTATGAATCAAAGGATCACTGGTTCGATTCCCAGTTAGGGCATATGCCTGGGTTGCAGGCCAAATCCCCAGTTGGGAGTGCATAAGAGGCAACCACACATTGATGTTTGTATCCCTTTCTGTCTTCCTCTTTCCCCCTCTCTCTGAAAATAAATAACTAAATAAAATAAATATTTGTAGAGTGAATAATCCCCTTTTGAAATGTTTATCACATTATGTTTTAGATGTTGGATTTGCTGGGACTATAGGGACATTTGATCTTTTGTGGCAGACATATAATCAGACAATTATCATAATAGCAATAATCAGCATTTTGACAGTTTGTGAAGTGTTATGCATTATCACAATTTGACTTTATAATAATTCTATGAGGTTGATTCAGTTGTATCATTATCCACTCCACAGATGGGTTTGTGATGGGTTATGCATGATCAACATTCACATTTATAACAACTCTATGAAGTTGATTCATTTGTATTATTATCCACTTCACAGATGAGGAACCTGATGCTTAGCAAGGTTGAGCAATTTCTTCAAGGTTACACAGCTAGTCTATGGCAGAAGTTTAATGTCATGTACTCTCTACAAAGGCAGAAAGGACTTACCTGTCCTTGGGGGATTTGGGAAAGATTTTACTGAGAAGGAAAATTTAATCTGCATCTTAAAAAATGAGTCAGCGGTCTTCTGATGGAAACAAATGGTGAGGGTAAACCAGGAAGAAGGAAAAGCACATACCAGTGAGTAAGACAGCATGGCAGATTTGTGGTAGGACAATGAGGTTGAAGGAGCTGAGGCGCTGTCTCATGATAGAAAGTACCTGAAGAGCAATCAGAAGAAATAGATTGGAACAAGACTGAGAAAGTCCTGTGTTAAATCTATTTTTATCAAGAAGAGTCAATGGTAAGTTTGGTCTAGCTCACATAAAAAATATTGCAGGTAACTTTCTCTCTTAAAGTGCTGGGTCCATAGATTATACTACAGAGAAACACAAGGGCCAAAATTATTAAAACACATGAATAATTAAAGATATTAGAGAGATCCAAGATGGCAGAGAAGTAAGTAGAAGTCACACTAATCTCCTCCCAGGACCAATCTGGAATTACAGCTAAATTGTAGAGAAATCATCTGGAATAACCAACTGAACACTAGCTAGAGAGAAGCCTTATAACCACAGACAGGTAGAACAAACCACTTCACAAAATGTGGTGGGTACAGTGTAGAGGAGATATGAGAGGGCTGCCTGGGCTCCCGTAGGCAGCAGCTAACGTGCTAGAGGGATATTTCAGTGGCTGGGGAGTTTCCCCTGAGAACTGTGGGGTCTAAACCCCAAGCTTATAGCAGCGAAGCTAGAAAGGAATTCAAATAACAGCCATCTATGAAAATTAGTGGGGTTTCTGTCTGCCAGGGAAAGACAGCTGGAGAATCAGAGAGCCTCTTAAAAAGCCAATGCATAGGATAAGGTGCCGGCCTATGAACCCAAAAGTTGCTGGTTCAATTCTGCAGCCAGAGCACATAGCCAGGTTGTAAGCCAGGTCTCTAGCCAGGTCCATAGCTGGAGGCAGGTGAACGGCAACCATACATTGATGTCTTTCTCCCTCTCTGCCTCTTTCCCTTCCCCTCTTTCTAAGAATAATAAATAAAATCTTTAAAAAAAAAAAAAAGGCATGCCCTGGCTGGTAGCACAATGGTTAAGATGCCGGCCTGCGAACCCAAAGGTTGCAGGTTCAATTCCCCAGCCAGGGCATATAACCAGGTTGCAAACCAGGTCTCCAGTCAGGTCTGTGGCTGGAGGCAGGTGAAACGCAACCATACATTGATGTTTCTTTCCCGCTCTGCCTCTCTCCCTTCCCCTTTAAAAAAATAAAATAAAATAAAATAAATTAGAAAGTTAAAAAAAAGGGCCAATGCATAGAATTTTGTTTGCAGTCACTTACCATGGGTTCCAATGAAGTGGGGGCAGAATAGACAAGAGACACCTGAGGTGAGTCAGAAGGAAATAAAGAATGCAATATATGTTTAGTAACTATGATGTGTCTTGAAAATGGCTTAAAAGAGCTGCAGGACAATATGAAGTATAATAATATCAATATCATAGGAATACTGAGAGGAAGAAAAGCAAGGAATAGAAAACCTGTTTGAAAAAAATAATGAAAACTCTCCTAACATGATGAGACAAAAGGTCATGCAAGTCCAGGAAGCACAGGGGGTCCCAACCAAGATGAACCCAAACAGGCCTACTCCAAGACACACAGTAATTAAAATGAAAAAATTTAAAGACAACAAGATAACCTTAAAGACAGCAGGGAGAAATAGCTAGTAACATACAAGGATGCTCTGATAAGGCTATTAGCTGATTACTCAACAGAAACACTATAAGCCAGAAGAAATAACAAAAAATATTATAAATAATAAAAACCAATGACCACACCCAAGACTCCCATTTAAAATGGAAGGTGAAACAGGAGTTTTCTATACAAAGACAAAAAAAAACACAACCACCACCAAAAGACTAAAGGAATACATGCCCACCAAATGAGCATTGCAACAGATGCTAAAGGAACTGTTTCAATAAGATAAAGAGATGGGGAAGGACACAAGTACAAAGGGAAAAATGGCAATAAATAAATACCTTTCAATAATAACCTTAAATGTAAATGAATTAAATGATCTAATCAAAAGACATAGGGTAGCTGAATGGATAGGAAATATGACTTGTATATATGCTGTCTACAGGAAGTCCACCTCAAAACAAAAGATCTGTACACAGACTGAAAGTGAAGAGATAGAAAAAAATACGTATTCCAAGCAAACAGACATGAAAAAAATCTGGGATAGCAATAGTTATACCGGAAAAAATATATTTCAAATCAAGGACCATAAAAGAGACAAGGGGAAAACTTTTAAAAAATGCAAATTCATGGAGACTGAATAACATGCTATTCAGTTAACAATGACCTGAAGGAAGAAATCAAAAAGTTTCTGGAAACAAATGAAAATGAATATACAACAGCCCAAAACCTATGGGAAACAACAAAGGCAGTCAATCCTGAGAGGGAAGTTGATAGGAATAAGGGCCTACAAGTAGAAAAAAGAAATAATCAAAATCAGAGCAGAAGTGTTGAGGAAACCCCAACCCACAGGGTTCCCTTGGTGCCATGGATAAAATGAATGCTCCCCAGGCAGCTTATGCTAGGAAAGAAAGGACTAGCCAATGTCTGACAAAGGCCTCAAGCCCCTTTCTCCAAAAACATTTATTGGGTAACTAAGGTAGGGTGTGCACATACACATCATAGATCACTGTGAAAGGAGAACGCTTTATAGAATAGGAGTTATTATGTTTGAACCACAATAGAAGGAATGCAGAGGTCTTGCCCTAGGTTATGGTCTGCTGGACAAGATGTTGACCAGGATTCCAGGTGACTCATAAAAATAGGGAGGGTAAGGTTGCATGCGGGTTGAATTTAACATCTGCTGCTGTTACAATAAGTAACTTAGGGAAGTTTGCTAGCTTCAAAGATTGTATAGAAAATTCCCATGGCCAGGTTCCAACCAGGTCCCCCAGTTATAGCATGGGGGCCTGTATGCACCCAGCTTTCCTGGTTTCTCAGCCAGGTCTTACAGGCTTGGCCTGGCCTGCACAGAGCTCCACACCCCACCACCATCCTTGGGGGCCCCTGACAATATAGAGACTAAAAAAACAATTCAATAGATTAATAAACCCAGGAGCAGGTATTCTGAAATGATAAATAAAATTGACAAGCCTTTAACTAAACTCATCAAGAAAACAAGAAAGAGGACCCAAATAAATAAAATCAGAAATAAAAAAAGAAATAAAAGAGAAATTATAACTGCTACCGCAGAAATCACAAGATTGTAAGAAATAACTACTAAGCAACTATATGCCAAGAAATTGCACAACCTGGGCAAAACGGACAGATTTCTAGGGACATATAATCTTCCAAAACTGAATCAAGAAGAAGCAGAAAGCCTGAATAGGCTGACAATGACTAGTGAAATTGAAGCAGTAATCCAAAAACTCCTAGCATACAAAACTTTAGGACCAGATAGCTTCACAGGCAAATTTTACCAAAATTTAGGGAACAGCTAACTCCTATCTTTCTCAAACTATTCCAAAAAATGCAAGCAAAGGGAAGACTCCTAAGTTCTTTTTATAAGGCCAGTATCATCCTGATTGCAAACTAAGTAAAAACATGACAAAGAAAGAAAACTTCAGGCCAATATTGCTGATGAACATAAAGATTAAAATCTCCAACAAAATATTGGCAATCTGGATCCAGCAATACACTAAAAGATCATATACCATGATCAAGCAGGACTAATCTCAGGGATGCAAGGATGGTATAATATTCACAAATCAATAAATGTAATACATGACATAAAATGAAAGATAATAATTACATGATCATATCAATAGATGCTAAAAAAGCATTTGATAAAGTACAGCAACCATTTATAGTAAAAACATTCAGCAATGTGGGAATAAAGGGAGCATTTTTCAACATAATAAAAGCCATATACATGACACCTACAGTCAACATCATACTCAGTGGGCAGAGATCAGGAACAATACAAGGGTGTCTGCTTTCACCACTTTCAATCAGCATAGTAGTAGAAGTTCACAGAGTTTATACAAGAAAAATTAAAATGAAAGGCATCCAAATTGGAAAGCAGAAAGTAAAACTGTCATTATTTGCAGGTGACGTGACCGTGTATATTGAAAACACTATAGGCTCCACCACAAAACTACATGACCTAGTAAGTGAATTTGGCAAAACAGCAGATACAAAGCCAAAAATCAGGAATCAACATTAATTTGTACACCAACAATGCAATATCAGAAACAGAAATTAGGATAAAGTCCCATTTACTATAGCAACAAGACAAATTAAGTACCCAGAAAACTTACCACCAGCCTGAATAAACATGTTCCCTGCAAAAATAAAAATTAAAAAGTACCTAGTAATAAACCTAACCAAGCAGGTAAAAGGTCTGCACTTAGAAAATTATAGAACATTGAAGAAAGAAATTAAGGAAAATATAAATAAATGGAAGCATATATCATGTTCATGGATTGGAAGAATTAACATTGTTAAAATGTCCATACTACCCAAAGCAATCTATAGAGTCAATGCTATCTCAATTAAAATATCAATGACATATTTCAAAAGTTTAGAACAAATTTTTCAAAAATTTATATGGAACCAAAATGACCCCAAATAGCCTTAGCAATCCTGTGAAAGAAAAACACAGTAGAAGGGATCACAATACTTGATATTAAACTATATTACAGGCCAGTAATTGAAATAGTCAAGTACTGGCATAAGAACAGACATAGATTGATGGAATAGAATACAGAGCCTAGAAATCAGGTCTCCATAGTCGATTAACATTTGACAAAGGGGACAGGAGTACAAAATGGACTAAAAACAGCCCCTTCTACAAATGGTATTGGGAGAACTGGAATGGTACATGCAAAAAAAAAAAAAAACCCCAGAAAATGAAACTAGACCACCAACTTACACCATACACCAGAATAAACTCAAAATGGATAACAGACTTAAACAAAAGCCATGACACTATATAAGTACTAGAGGAAAACATAGCTAGTAAAATTTCAGATAGCTCATGAACCAGTATTTTCACCAATATATCCTTTAGGCCAAGGTAAAAGCTTCCACACAACTAAAGAAAAAATCATCAAAATGAAAAGGCAACCATTTGTAGAGGAAAATATATTTGCCAATAATACCTTGGACAAGGGTTTGATCTCCAAAACACATAAAGAACTCACATGAATCACCACCAGGAAGACAAACAATCAAATTAAGAAATGGGGAGGCAGAGGTAGGGAAGGGGAGCAGCTTAGACAAGAACCTAGTATAAAGGAACCATGGACATGGATAACAGGTGGGATTGACTTTGGGGGGAATGGGTGGGTGGGGAGGGGGACAGAGGGGAGCAAAAAGGGGATGGATGTAATACAACAATAATAAAATTTTTTTTAAAAATTAAGAAATGGGCAAAGGACCTAACAGACATCTCTCCAAGGAGAACATACAGAGGGCCCATGGGCGTATGAAAGGATGCTCAACATCATTAGCCTTCATAGAGATGCAAATTAAAACCACAGTGAGATACTACCTCACACATGACAGACGGTTATCATCAATAAATCAATAAATAAGTGCTGACGAGAACGTGGAAAAAATGGAACCCCAATGTATTGTTGGTTGAAGCAGCCACTGTGGAAAACAGTATGGAGTTTCCTCAAAAAAACTAAAAATGGAACTGCCTAAGTGCCCATCAGTGGATGAATGGGTCAAAAAAAAAAAAAAACAAAACTGCTACATTGACACAAAGGGATACTACACAGCATAAAGAAAGAAGGAACTCCAACTTTTCACAACAGCATGGATGGAACTGAAGAGTATTATGCTTAGTGGAAATAAACCAGGTAGCAAAAGACAGATGCCATATGATCTTACCTATAAGAACCTAATGAACAAAATAAACAAATGAGCAAAACAGAACCTGAGACATGGAAACAAGGACCAGATTAAAAGCGACCAGAAAGAAGAGAGAAGGGGGAAGGGGGAGAACGAGAAGGGGGAAAGAAGAGGAAGGGTCTAGTCAAGGAACAGGTATAAAGGACCCATGGACATGTGCAACAGGGTGGGGATTGACTGTGAGGGGGCCAGTGGGTGGGGCTGGGGAGAGCAACGGGGAAAATTGGGACAATTGTAATAGAGTAACAATAAAAATAAGATTTTTAAAAAAGATTTTATTTATTATTTCCAGAGAGAGAGGAAGGGAGAGAGGCAGAGAGGGAGAGAAACATCAATGTATGGTTGCCTTTCACCTGCCTCCAGCTACAGACCTGGCTGGAGACCTGGCTTGCAACCTGGTTATGTGCCCTGGCTGGGAATTGAACCAGCAACCTTTGGGTTCATAGGTAAATTAAGATTTTAATACAGAAAAAATTAAAGAGATTAAATGATAAGTTCTTAATTAAGAATAAACCAACAACACACTTTCTCTTTTCCTCATTTGCTCTCCTGACACGTCAGCCCTAAACAATCAAGCATGCTGAGCACGCAGGCACCTGGCTCAGCACAGGAGGGCCACAGCCCGGAGAGGGGTTCGGGGAGCAGGCCAGCGGGAGATGAGCATCTCTGTTGGAGGCATCCTGACATAAGGGACCAGAGCCTGAGCATTTCCACCGAGCCAGAGCCCAGTGCAGGGTATCAAAGCGAGGAGGATAAGGAAGACACATGCGGAGGAGGATCCCCGGGCAGAAGGTCCAAGCCCATGCAGAACGAGGAGTAGGTGTGACAGCCTGGTGGCCTGGTGTGGGGCACTGCAGCTCTGCGTGCGTGAGGAGACATCTCTGTGTGGGGATGATTCAGCGCAGGTAGCAGGACCTGAGGTGTGAGAGGTAGGTGTCTGCGTGGGAGGGCGGTCCCATGTGGGGTGTAAGAGCGCAGCTGGGGTAAAGCCCCCAGCAGAGGGCACATGGCAGCAGCCCCACATGAGGACTTGAAACCTGAGTCCAGTGAAGAGGATATGCCTGGGAGAAAAGGGGCAGGAGCAGGGCTGTCAGGGAATTACATACATTCAGGTTAGTCAATAAATAAGTCTACTAAGGGTGTGGTACAGACTGTTCACTCTCAGAGAATGGATCCCTACTTATGGTTAAAAAACAAACAAACAAAACCTGTGGTGTTGACTGGGACTGAAGGCTTCGGTATAAACTCAGGACATTATAAAATCATCTATGTGGTAGATGAAGAAATAAATATGAGCATGTGTGTGTGTATGCATGTGCCCATGGGCATACATTCTCCAGCTCATAGAGGGTAGATACGGGCAAAAGCAACAAGCACACCTAGCTCCCTGACTGGTTTCTATAGATCTCTAGCCACTGAAGACAGGGCTTCTTTGGAGAAATTGCTGATTCGAGGGATGGGAAAGCGCATGATGAACCTATAATGTCTTATTGCATCGGAAAGTGAGAAGTATTCCAAAACTGATGGGGAATTGTCAGAAGCCACAGATGCCAGGTGGGAGGGGCTCCACTGGCCAAATTAGGGGTAATTTGAAAGTCAGAATAAATACAAAGCAACACATTATGACCCATGAAATAAAATAGAAGTGTAACAAATGTACCACTCTGGCAGGAATGTTTATGAGCAAGACTATGCATGTGAGGGGTGAGCAGGTAAGTGAAAAAATATCTGTATCTGCCTCTCAAGTTTGCTGTAAACTGAGAACTGTTTTTAAAAAGTCCTTAAAAATAAATAAAATTGCTAGTTCGATTCCCCAGCCAGGGTACATAACCAGGTTGCAAGCCAGGTCTCCGGCCAGGTCCGTAGCAGGAGGCAGGCAACCACATGTTGATGTCTCTTTCCCTCTCTTACTTCCCCTCTCTCTAAAAATAATAAATAAAATCTCAAAAAAAGAAAACCTTTCTAAAAGAAAATTTTAATAAATAAATAAAATAGAAAATCATATTTATATGAGTCCATATTTATATAAGTAAATAATCAAACAAATACATTGAAACTATTATGGGAAAAACTATTATGGGAAAGGGTATTTCACATAATCTCAAGCTACCATTTTCAGGAAAAGATACTTATAAATGAAGAATGAAAATAATAACTTCACAGTGGACAACCAGGCAGATACCACCTCACTCAAATCATCACAGTAAATACCACCAGCAATTAAAACTAATGAAATTGTGCCCTACTTGATAAAGTGCAAGGAAAAGAGTGGAGTATTGCCTTTCTAAAAATTATTGATTTTAGAAAGAGAGAGAAGGGAAAGAGAGGAAGGAAAAGAGAGAGAAGTGTCAATTTGTTGTTCCACTTATTTATGCATTCATTCGTTAAGTCTTGTATGGGTTCTGACCAGGGATTGACCCCACGACTTCCACATATTGGGATGAAGCTCTCACCAACTGAGCCCAGCCAGGGCCCAGAGTGGACTGTCACTTTTGCAATATTCCCACATAATCTGAATCTAAACATAAGGAAATATTAGACAAACACAAATAGGATATTCTGGAGACAAATTGGTCTATAATCTTCAAAAAGTCAGGGTCCTTTTGTCAAGGAAAGACTGAGGAGCTGTCCCTGATTGAAGGGGACTAAAGAGGTAAGACAACTAACTCCAGATGTGATTTCGAATGACACCCTTTAGCTATAAAGGATATTATTTAAGTGTGGTCTGAAGATGTGTCTGCTCAAGTTTCCAGAGCCCAGCTTAAATGGAAATGTAACACGGGCGGGTCTTTATTTTTCCAACTCCTGCCAACACAATGCTTCTCTTAGCAACTTAATAAAAATCTTAGTCATTCTCACTTAACAATTCTTAACAAATTAAACTTGGTGTTTGATCCTCTCAGTCAACTACTTACTACATAACCACTGTTGAGCTTGATAGACCAAGAACCCCCTTGTAAAAAAAAAAAAAAAAAATTGAGGCGAGTGTATTCAGTTTGCAGCCCCAGGAGCCACGGAAGCATCTCGGTAAAGTGAAGTGAGAAAGACTTGTTAGGAGATTGCTCTAATGCTGGATGCTTTTCAGGAGGAGTTAAGGAAGCAGGGACCAGTGCTGGATTGGAAGCTCTCAAGAAGCAGGGCAAACAGCAATCAGGAACCTTATAACACGTTTTGTCTAAGAGGTGGGAAGGTTAAAGCAAGCCTACAATGGCCATTGATAAAAGCAGCAATAATTCATGTCAGTCAGAAGAGGGGGCTGGTTAGTCACTTCTGGGGTCCTGAAGCTAGCATTGCTTTTTGCACAGCACCGTTTATTTCTGTGGAGAATATTGTGGTCTGATTTTCATCAGAGCCATTTTCATTTTCTCACCCACCCCCCAAAATAGGAGATAATTAATACTATAAGAGAGAGACACAGTATAAGCAGAAGTAATCACTGATGGCCTGTTATTAAGGGAAGAGTCAAAACATTAGAACAAAACATGGAACTAAAATAATAACAATAGTCATAGCAAGAAGGAGGAGGAGGAGGAGGAGTAGGGGAAGGAGAAGAGGAAGGAGAAGCGGAAGGGGAAGGGAATGGGGAAGGAAAAGGAGTAGCTAACTGGCTCCCTGTTCTAAGGCTTCATATATGCAAAACGTTTTTACTCTTAAAACTACACAATAAATTAGCTGATATTATCATCTTTATTTTACAGATGAGAAAACTGAGGGACCAAGGGATTAATTTGCTCAACATCACAGAGCTATTAAATAGCAAATCTAGGATTACTATATGATGTATTTATATGTTCAGTTGCCAAATATTAACTGAAGTTACTATATATAAAGTGTTCTTTTGGCATAACAGCAAAATTTAATAACCATAAATAATGTCTGATGGGTACTAGACTTACCTGATTGATCAATTTGTAAGTTATATATATATATATATATATATATATATATATGTCTAATCACTATTTTGTACACCTGAAACTAATATAATATTGTATGTTAACTGTAATTGAATTTTTAACTTTAAAAACAGGGAATTGTTTTTATAAAGGTACAAATATTTAATTCATGAGGATCGTGCTTAGTTATCAACTTATTTCTAGAATTCTCTCTATATGATACCAATATATTTTCTAAGGTCCTGGATCTTAATTAACCCCTTTTACCTAGGACTATATTTTATTAGAAATAAAACCGTTCCACCTATTGCTCACTACCTTGGCAGACTTTTCTAGAGTTCAGGTTGGGAGAAAACATGTTTTTCTCATGTTTCCGTAGAGAAAAGTATGAGTGGACATAACACTTAACAATGGTGTGACCTGGACAATATTTATAGATTGTGCTAAGTATTTCAGATTGTAGAATAAAGAGTGAGGGTGAATCACATTCTGTTCTTTTCTGTAAAGATTTAGTGCCTCATTATGTCTCTGGATCATGAAACGTTCTCAGACTACCCTTCTTAAGACTCTCCTTTCCCTTTTTCTTTGATTTGTTACCAACCCATTGTTCAAATGAATGGGCCATTATCACTCCATCAAGAAGGAGACACCTGAGAGCCCTGGCTGGTTGGTTCAGTGGATAGGCCCTGGCCTGTGATCCCAAAGGCCGCTGGTTCAATTCCCAGCCAGGGCACATAACCAGGTTGCAAGCCAGGTCTCCAGTCAGGTCCATAGCTGGAGGCATGTGAAAGGCAACCATACATTGATGTTTCTCTCCTTCTCTGCCTCTCTACCTTCCCCTCTCTCTGGAAATAATAAATAAAATTAAAAAAAAAAAAAAAAAAAAGAAAGAAAGAAAGAAAGGAGAGACCTGGAAAAGATGGGAACACAGGTGAGGTCAATATGGTTGAGGGCTGTTAGCCAAGCCAGAATGAATGAAAAGTGAATGAGTCTCCATGAATGATTATTTTAATTCTTTCTGCCATAGCCCACAGGTAAAATTTAGCATAGAGGGCTTACTTGAAGATATTGAAGTGCCATCATTGATATCATATGCAGAAATACTATCTAAAACTTTCACAGGCCGAGTCACCAACATAAACACCAAAATCCACAAGCATTGCTTGTGCGTGTCATCAATATAGCACTCTCTGGTCTCATGTTCCAAAACACCAGTCTTAAATTCCTGAAAGAATCACAATGTATTTTTTCTAAGGCAAAAATACAGTTCTAATAAACTGTTCAGTCAAGTTTGACTCAATTGCCTACCATAGTTTTAATTAAATAAAATACCACTGAAACATATTCCTGTGGTATTCTGTGGTAATAGGCAGAGATAGAAAGTGATTTACAATTGTTTTAAATTTTCCTTTCTCTTACTGTATTGTTTTATTGTAAGAATATAGTATATAACAAATATAACATGCAAAATATGCATTAATCAACTACTTATGTTATCAGTAAAACTTTTGGTCAATAGTAAGTTGTCGGTAAAGTTTTAGGGAATCAAAACTTATACACAGGTTTTACCTGGCTAGTAGCACAGTGGATAAGGCACTGGCCTGAGAACCCGAAGGTCGCTGGTTCGATTCCCAGCCAGGGCACATAACCAGGTTGCAAGCCAGGTCTCCAGCCAGGTCTGTAGCTGGAGGCAGGTGAAAGGCAACTGTACATTGATGTCTCTCTCCCTCTCTGCCTCTCTCCTTTCCCCTCTCTCTGAAAATAATAAAAAAAGAAATCTTTTTTAAAAATCACATTAAAAAAATTATACATAGGCTTTAGACAGCATGAGGGGATTGGTGCCCCTAACCCCCCTTCACCCCGTGCATTGTTCAAGGGTCAACTGTAGTCAGGTATATGATTCTGTTTGATAATAAGGGAAAAAATAACAATTCTTTCAGGAAAGTGAAGCCTTTGTTGATGTATGAGGTCTGTCCAGAAAATATTGAGCCAATGTCAATATAATTAAAACTGATTACTTTCGGGACAGCTGATACTTTTGGGACAGACCTCATACAATACTGAAAACAATTTCACTTGAAGCTTTGCATGAGCAGCACTGCTATGCAATGAAGACTCTTGTCTCAATGACATACCTATGGAAGTGCCATACTAAATTTCTTCTTGCACCCTTCAATGGTTCCAAAGCTTGTGTCAGTAAAAGCAGTGTTGCTGAGACAGCCCAGCCCAGTGCAAATGTGTAATTTTCAGCTGATCTAATTTAATGCAAGGACAGAACATGGAATACCATTGATAGAAACTATTTCAAATAATCTGTGTTAGAATTATCTTGGAAGCTTCTGAATATTGCAGATTCCTGAGCTGTGTGCCATCTTGGTCCATCAGAATCTCTGAGGGGGAGCCTGATAATATGCATTTGAAAGAACTCTTTGGGAGATTCTTTAATACACCGAATTTAAACTGGATTTTTAAAACTGTTTTTATCCTTCAGGGGTCATTAAAACAATTTAGGGAGACAGAATTTTAAAAATAAAATGAAAATAATTAAATAATAAATATCCAAGCACATTGCATTTTCTTTAAATATTTATTTAAATATTTCAGATAGTAAGCAAAAATCTATTTTTATGAAGTTGTTTTCACATATATATACAGTGCAATAGATCATATGTACAAGTTACTCTGGGCTCTAGTCAAAAAACTTTGAATACGCTGATCAAGAGGTTCACACTTACTTCAGAGCCTTCAAAAAATCTCTAAAAATATCAGTCTTCTCTAATCTATCATGGAAGTAAAAGCAAACAGTAACATATAATATATGACAAGGCCTGTCCAGAAAGTATCCATCCATTTACTATGTAAAATAGACATTTATTGAAGAAGATACAAGACACAAGAAACATTGTACATAGACAATGACTCCTCAGTCCCCTTCAAACTAGGCACCGTGGGACCTCACACAGTTCTCCCAGCATCTCTCCCACTGTTCAAAACACTGCAAAATCCTTTGTTGGAATCTCCATCAATTGCCCCATCGTATTTTCGTGAATCTCATTGATGAAATCTCTTTCCTTTCAAAGGTGATTTTAGTTTTGGGAAAAGCTAGAAATTACAGGTGCCAAAGCTGGACTGTAATGGGGATAAGCCATCTGGTTGATCTGATGTTTCACCAAAAAATTCTGCACGAGATGTGATGCGTGAGCAGCCATGTTGTCCTGATGAAGCTGCCCGTCACCAGATGCCCACAGCTGCAGCTGTTTTGTCATGTTGCATCTCTCCACTGACAAAGAACACTGAGGCAGTGCTCCGTATTAATTGTTTGGCCTGGAGGAGTACACTCATGATGGACAACATCTTCCCAATCAAAATACACGGTTACCATGGTTTTGACCTCACTGCAACTTTGCTGCACCTTCTTCAAGTGTGGAGAACCAGGCAACTTCCATTGGGATGATTGGGTTTTCATTTCTGGATCATAGTTGTGGGCCCACCATTCATCTCTGCTTATGAGCTTCTTGAGGAAATCTGGTTCATTGGTAGCAGTTTGAATCAAGTCATTAGCAACTGTGGTGAAAAATTCCCCTCTCAAAATTATAATGCATATCCCATTACAGCATGTATTATTTTAAACAGAGCAGGCACTTCCCTCAGTTTCAGCATTTGTAAAGTAAATGGACACACATTTTGCAGAAAACATATCTTTCAAGGATTCACAGAACCAAAACTAGCTTTCAGGCCTCAATATTTCAATAAATAGGTATTAACTCAGTTCAGAAGTAAAACAATGAAGACCATGCTTCCCATTTGAACAAATCTCCATGGAAAGCAACTTAAGTATTAAACAATCTCTATTGTTGGCAAATTGTTCTTTAGTGCAATTGTTTTTAAACATAGAATACATAGACTTTCAACACATTTATGGACTCTTAAATGTCATGAATAATTTTGTTTATACTGATGTAAAGCTTTCTCTAGGAGGTAAATTTATAGCTTTAAGCAATGAAATAAAGGCAACCTTGGCGAACAGAATATCACAAAATAAATTTTCACTTCTTTAAAACCAATCCTTTTTCTTTCATTCAATAATTTACATTCTGATTTTCTCCATCTGTTTTCAGGTAAGACTACACACAGTTTTTTCTTATATCTGTAGTTATTTCTAAAGGCTCTCATTAGGTAATACCTTGACATTCTCTTTTCCAAAACAGAGACCAACAAGACTTCAAGAAAAGAATTTAAAAATGTATATGAGAGGAATGGTCTTAAAGAAAGCTAAAGCACCAAAGTTAAAATTGTTTTGAAGATTGCTTTTGTCCACTCAAAAGGAGTAGAATAAAGTACAAAAGTTGCTCATTAATAACGTGTAACTTTCATAGTAGTAAATGGAATCACAGTAGAATGTTAAGGCAGCCAAGTCATCAGGAAGGTACCTTTGCTAAGTCAACATTTCCCTCAAATAGAATAGTAGAGGTTAATATTAACATGATTTCCTAGCAAACTATCATCTCTACCACAAATCATGCAAAAAAGACACAACAGAGGCCATTTTTGAAATATCATTTAAAGTATGAAAATACATAGGTATAAAAGCATAAAGTACAGTAAAAAGTTTGTGGCAAATTTCATAAAAGGGTGATATTCTGTACCATGTACCCCAAGTAAAAATGTTCTTCCTTCCTTAAAAAAAGACAATTCAGAGCATGATAACCTTATATGAATTTTTATTAAAGAAATCCCAAGTCTACAAGAGCAGATCAGGTTTCAGAATTAATACACCACCAAAGTAGACTTTGTCAACAGAAATTTTATCAGACATTTTTAAGAAAATGTTAGTAACACTAAGTTTTTATTTCAATATATGTGGCAATAGTTAGGAGTAATATTTTGATTTGCTTATTCTTAAAGCACAGCAATTAACCAAGTGTTACTACATTATATACCAAATGCATTTGATGAAAAAATCATCACTTTGTGGTACTTAATCTGTATCAGACACTGCCCTAAGTAAGTCATGGTACCTAAGGGCATGCAGTGGCAAAAAAGAACAGAAATGATTCCTTAATCTAAACTTGGATAGAATGGAGAGAAAATGAATATATCATTTTGTCTTCGGCCATCATGGATAGAAAGTACAAAATCTTGATAACCACATGTCAAATACCATAA
This sequence comes from Noctilio leporinus, assembly GCA_004026585.1. NCBI lineage: Eukaryota > Metazoa > Chordata > Mammalia > Chiroptera > Noctilionidae > Noctilio > Noctilio leporinus. The sequence continues at coordinate 405,369 of PVIW01000350.1, read as the reverse complement.
AATAAATGCTTTTAAATAATAACAGCAACATTCTGTATGCTTGTTAAGTACCAGACATTCCACTAAGGAACTGACATAGTGCTCTGTGTCTAAACTGCACAGTAACCTTATAAAGTAGATACCTGCAATAGGACTTCCTGCGACAGAAACCCAACCTACAGGATCCATTAATAAGATGTAAGTTAGAACTCTGAATCCATTGATACAAGGTTTTAGAATAAATGAGATCATGTTTCTTATTCTGCCTGCCATCTCTGTTCTTCTTCTCATGCCCCCCACAATTTTCTTTCTTGGTCTACAGATGAATTTCCTCTGGTTCTCATGTCTATATGACCACCACTAATAACTCTCAAGGTTTACATCTTAAATTTTTAACACCAGAGAAAAAGCCATCCTTTCTGAGTTGCAATTCTAATATTCCTAGAAAGGGACCATAGTTGGCTAAGGGTCACTCAGATGCCCAAACACCATACCAGCAGTATTCAATAGGCCATGCCTGCTGTATCACATAACAAGACCTTAAAATGTCAATATTTCTGATGATACTTTACTTTATGCACTTTCATCTTTCTCCTAATTGGTTAGAGAAATCCAGAAGCTTCAGTATTTTTTTTTTCTACAAGGAAAGTGAAAAGAAAACATATATTTGCATTCACTTGTAAGTTAAGTTTGGTTGCTATTGGCTAGCTGGATTTTGTTTTGTTTTGTTTTAGTATTTCTTAACTAGTCTCTTGAGACTGTAAAGGAAGTCCCTAAGGAAGTGGGTCAAAGAGTTTATATAACAAAAATGAAAAAGCAAAAAAGGAGGGGAAAAAATGACTTCAACTCTAGTACTTAGAAGGAAGACAGCTGAGGGTTCATTGGGCTGAGAGAGGAGAAAGGAAATGGTGGGGCCAAGACCTCAGAAAAGGATAAATCTCCAGACCAGAAAGATCACAGGGGACTTACAGATGAGAGGAAGGCGTTAGCATGAACATATGGCCCATTTGCACTAAGTGGCCAACTGTAGGAAGTAGAGAGAGAGCCAGGATAATAGACTATCCTTGTAGTTACACAGAAGCCGCATCAGTGGCTGTCATCACTGCTGGGCCCGGAACAGCTACCATTATCAGCTGCCTCCACCACAGCAGCATGTTCCTCAGCTTATGAGCATATGGCTATGCTCTTTGCAGAGCCTCTGTGGTCCTGTCTTTATCATCAGTCTGATATAAAATTCCTTATAAAGACTTTGAGTAACACATGCTGGGTCACCTGCCCACCCTTGGACCAATGCCTGAGGCAAAGGGACTGGGCATAAGGAATGGTCACGTCTGGTTCACGTGTCCACCCTCTTGTTTGGAGTGTTGCTACTGTCAGCCCCACTAGAGTCAATGCCAGGTGAGGGATCAGAGGATTGGTGGGCTGGAGCCAGCTCTAGCTATCTGCCATTGGCAGGGGGCATCAATGGCCAACTCCAGATGTGTGGCTTGCAATCAGCCATGGTCAGAATATTTACATGGCAAGTCAGTGTACATTGCAATCTAGTGCATGCTTTGTTTTTCTAAGAATAGGCTATGATTTACCAGAAACTCCTGGATGAAAGTGTTTCTCTAGAGGGCTGAGGTTAGGAAGACAAACGTTGTAGGACAGAGCCATCACTGTGCTATTGGCAGGCCCATCCGAGTGCAGCCAATGAGTAGGGTTTATAAAACTAGCAGATTATTAGCTTTAACAATGAATTTTCATGAATAGAATGCTGGGATTAAAGAGATCTTTTAGAATTTCCACCTGTTCTCAGATTATTCTAAGCAGAGATTTAGAATTATTTTTTTATGTAGCATTTACTTACCTTACCAGTGTTCAAAGACAGAAAAATAATATTAACATGTCCCAAGGAAAAAAATACTATCTACATTAAGATAATTCTGTTAAAACCATGGTATTTCACTTGGAGTAAACTCTACACTGGCCTTTCCTCACATCATTTATGGAAAAATAACTTAATTGTTCAGGCTGTCTTTGCCAAAGACAGTATCAGGCCCTGATGCATGTAACAGTGGTCAATAAAGACATATTTTGATAAATACACTTACCTTTTCAAACACCTCACAGGCTATACAACAGCATTCATTTTGCAGATACTACTTGAGCACTGTCTACATGCCAGTCTCCAGTTAATGCAAGAGTAAAAGTGAGTGAACTTCTGTGATTTTCTCTCAATGCTGATTTTTATTTTTATTTTTTAAAGATTTGTTGGGCCCTGGCTGGTGGCACAGTGGATAAGGCGCTGGCCTGCAAACCCAAAGGTCGCTGATTCAATTCCCCAGCCAGGGCACATAACCAGGTTGCAAGCCAGGTCTTCAGCCAGGTCTGCAGCTGGAGGCAGGTGAAAGGTAACCATACATTGATGTTTCTCTCCCTCTCTTTCTTTCTTCCTTCCCCTTTCTCTGGAAATAATAATTAAAATCTTAAAAAAAAAGATTTGTTGAAAGTTTCTTGTAAAATGGCTAACTTGTGATTATTAATCACTTAGGCTGCCTAAGTGAGCATATTTTTCCTAGTCAGATAATGCACAGATTTTGTTTCAAAAATAATTTTTTCCAGAGTCAAGCCCATTTTGTCAAGTTTAGCTGTAACTACATTTATTGAGCAACTATTAATAAAAACTGTGGAGTAACATCATTAATTGACCATTTACTGACTTGCTAAGCACTGGGCTAAGTACTTTAATCATATTTAGTCCACAGAACAACCCTATGAAACAGGAACTCTCATCCCCACATAAGTGGGACCTGGAGGCATGGCCAGGACCCACATCCTGACCTAACACCAAAGTCTATGCACTCACCTGCCAACACACCGCATGAAGTATGATTGCTGCTGTCTTCTCACACAGAACATGTCATCACTCTATTATTGGGTTCATTTGATTCTTTACCCTTCCATTAGATAGCTCTTATATTTCCTTCAAAATCCTTTTCCAGCAAGGGTAGAGACTTCAGGCTTGGGTCTTTAACCTACTTTCACATTCTCTTTCATTTACTAGGGTTCATGGCTCCCTCCCTGCCACAGAGGTGGCCACGTGAACCCTCCGACCAACTCTTGGCTGAGGAGAAGGTGCAGGTGAGTAGGGAAATACTATTAGAAAGAGCAGTTAATAATACCCTTGGGGGTATTTGTGTTTTAAAGAGGATTACTAATTCTGAAAGATTATCCAATGCCACACCTGGATTGAAGAAATATTTTAAAGCAGTAGAACTCTCAAATCAGACCACATACATAAATTTCTACTTTGACCAACTTGAAACTATCTATTCACCCTTGACTTATACTTAAAAGTGCCTCTGACTAGAGCAAGGGGATTGTCACCAGTCAGTGGACAAACTTGGTAATGAAAGCAACTGTGAATCTAACATGGCCATCCTTTTATGTCTTTCCTTCCAGACTGAAAACCCTACAGGACAAGGACAACAGCTATTTTATTCACTAATTATATTTTTAATTAAAAAAAAAAATAGGTTCATTGATTTGAGAGAGAAAAAGGGGGAGGGAGATTGACAGAGAGAAATATTGATTGGTTGCCTCCCATATGTGCCCTGATTGGGGACTGAAGCTACAACCTAGGTATGTGCTCTGACCGGGGATCGAACCCCCAACTTTTTGGTCTATGGGAGGATGCACCAGCCAACTGATCCACACCACTCAGGGCTATTTACCAATTCTTATTAAGCATGTAACACAATACCTGGTAATAGTTGGTACTTAAGAAATAAATGCTGATTACATTACGAATAAGTAAGTTCCCTACGTATAACTTCTTTGAGTTACAGTTCTTTATCATGCTGTTTTATCGTTTGTAATTTTTCCTGTGACATAGTAAAATATAAACTGATTTGAAAGGTCTTTAAACTTTGAACTTAAAAGGAGTAACAACTTTCTGCAATCTCTCAACGTAATTGGAATAAGTGACTATCACAAAGTTGGTGGGAAATCACTGCTACTGGTAGTTATGCTAAAGGGATTTAAATGTTCTTAAAATGCTTCCTTTTAACCTTCAAGATAAAGGTTTTGCTCACCTTGTGAACGCTATGCCTGAGAACAAATGTACTCAGGAATAAAAAACCAAATTAAAACAATATTGGCCAGAAAATAAAGGGATTCAGACCTGAATGGTTTCCACATTTGGCTAACCGCGTATCAATCACAGGTGACATCAGCAGCCAATCTGCTGTGACAGAGAAGAGCTGCACTGATTTCTGTTAGACATGCTTCCACTAAAATAGATGAATTCTTAGTCATCAGGATCTGATTTGGACTCCCACTTAGCTGGCTAATTTTCAGCCTATGGGAAAAAGTTGCAGTAACTCCTGATCATTTCATGGGGGGAATAAACCCCACAAAGATAAAAGAAAAACAACACACCAAGAGACTACCAATATCAAATATTTCCTACCTCTCTGGCCCATTAAACCTCTGGTTAGAGTTTACTTTTAAAGGCATAATTCCTCCCGTAATTAGGAGAGGGATTACTAGGGTGCATAGTTTACTATTACGAAAAGTGTAACCGAAGCAAGGCTAATTAAACCTTTGCTTTTCATCACAGTTTAGCCCGGGTTGCTATAGTTCTCTGGGATATGGAGCAATGGTCTTGGGCTATATTTTATTTCCAAAGAGATATCAGGTGTTGTAAGCAGAAAAGAATTTTCCAGGAGGCACTTGATTTTTAAGGAAGAAGTAATTGATGATTTTTCTTCCCTTTATTTCTCACATTAAAACAGCTGTGCATCCTTCATAACCAACTTGGCTCAAACACACGTGTATTTATTAAATGCATGCATGCTCCCCAGAGGCCCTTTCCCAGACACTGAACACACAATAATAACTAGATCCCCGTCCTGCCCTTGAGTTTGCCCATCCACTGGGCCACCCTCCAGTGATGAGTGCTATTCACAGGAGGGAGGAACATGGTGCTACGGAAACCCTGTGTCTGGTGAAGTTAAAGGAGGCAGCTTACAAGCCAAGTCACTGTGCAGCTGAGTCTTGAGACAAGTAGGATCTTACCATGATGATGAACTTTCAGTTAAACCTGGCAGAGTCTAGTTCCCTCTTGAGCTCCTCCTCTACAGGGATTAATTTTTATTTTATTTTTTAAAGACTTTACTCATTATTTTTAGAGAAACAGGAAGGGAGAGAGGCAGAGAGGGAGAGAGACACCAATGTATGTTTGCCTTTCACCTGCCTCCAGCTACAGACCTGGCTGGAGACCTGGCTTGCAACCTGGTTATGTGCCCTGGCTGGGAATCGAACCAGTGACCTTTGGGTTCTCAGGCCCGTGCTCAATCCACTGAGCCACACCAGCCAGGGCCTACAGGGATTCATTTTTAAATAAACTTCTTTATTTTTTAATGATTTTAGATTTATGAAAAGTTGCAAAAAGAAATTTCAAAGATACTAGTTTTCCTTAATATTAACATCTTCTTTGACCATGGTACATTTATCAAAACTGAGAAATTAACATTGATATAGATTCTATTCATTACATAACAGGCATTATTCATATTTCACCTATTTTTCCAAGTTCAACTCAGGATAGATACAACATTGCATTTAGTTGTCATGTCATTTTTAGTCTGCTCCAACATGCAACTGTTCATCAGTTTTTTCTTATTTTTTTATGACAATAATTGTAAAGAGAATTGGCTAGGTATTTTGTAAAACATATCCCAGTTTGGATGTGTCTGATGTTTTCTCATGATTAAATTAGAATTATGGGTTTAGGGGAAGAATATCAAAAAGGTGATATTTTTGCATCAAATGAGGGGTACATAGTGTCAACATGACACAGCTCCATTAACATTAACCTCTGCAACGTTGTTACCTCTGGCAAATCCTACTTTAACCAAGTTATTATTTGTCTCTTTTCTCACTCTCTTCTTTATAAAAAAAAGTCGATAAGGCCAGACCACATTGAAAGGAAAGGGGATGAAGTTCCACCTTCTGGATAGGGGAGTATTTCCATATATTATTTGAATTATTTTGTAAGGAAGATTTTTTTCCTTCTCTCCATTTTACTTCTCTATGTGATCATTTATTTATTTCAATTTGAACTCGTTTATTTATTTTGCATTTTGGGTTATTATCCAATATGACATATTTATTTTGTGCTAAAATTGCTTCAGCTTTGCCATTAGAAGATCTTACAGGTCAGCTCCCACATCTTTTTGACAGACCCCCTATTTACATGGTTGTAGTACTTCGTTGCTTTTCGGCTAAAGATGCAACTACAGGATCCTATTATATTATTCATGAATCAACCCTCAGCTCAGCTATTTTCTGGTGAACGCTGTCTCCTTTTATTGGAGACCAGTATTTAGTAACTAAGATATAGATACTGGGTGTGGAATGTTTTGCAGTGCATTTATAAGCTGCAATAAAAACATACTGATGGAGAAAAGATAAGAAATGACAGCTGATAAATAATGAAAGCTGGAAAACAATTGGCCAACTAAAATGTGTCTCAACAAACTAAGAAAGCTAAAAGATCAACCAGCAGTGGAGGAAATACAAGAACAAGCCAACTGGCACCACAGGACCCCCGAAAGCCTTAAAATTGGAGGCACAAGCTACCTCTGAAAACAGGAATGCTGACGGGCTAAAAAGAGGAGAATGGAAAAAAGGTCATATAATAAGCAGGTGGATCTTTAGATGCCCTCTCACACCATGTACACGCAGGCGATTACCCCTCCTCACACTAGCTTGGCTGAAGATGAGAATGTCAGATGGAAACCAAGAATTAAATGAAAGGTTCTATATGGAATTTTGAACCCTCAGAGTCTCCAACCTTAATGTGTCTCTGAGGACACTGCCAGTCAGGTTAAAGGGTTTCTCCTGGATAAACTGGCCAGACAGAGAGGACAGCACTCTAGTCAGTGACAGTTGGAAGTCCTGACATAAATGATCCGGCCAGCCTACCTTACAGTAAAGCCGGCAAGTCAACACTAGCAATGCACGTCCACAGAACACTCAGTAACCAATTTCCCCCCATTTTTTCATGAAAGGCATTGTACATAAAGAACATGTATAATATGGGTACACACATAGATATGTGTATGTATGTGAAGAATATGCACAGGTATATGCACACATAGATAGTGAGATTTTTGAGGTTGCTCGCATATCATAAGTTAAACCACACTGGTTTATTTGGAGATTGGTACCTAGAAATGCAGTGCTACTCTAACATAACCTAAGCTATGTGACGCTGGCTCAGGGGCCAGCCAGTTTCCAGGCTGGGGAATCTGGGAGTGGGGGGTGAACATGCCCTGACTGGGGACTGAATCTGCAGCCTAGGCATGTGCCCTGACTGTGGGAGTGAGGACGCTTTGTTAATGGAGTCTGGAAAGGTGACAGTCCATATCTTGCTTTGGCAAAATGGTAGAACCGTTGCTTGAAATAGCATGGAAGACAGCTAATGTATTGAGTGATTAGGCATAGATTTTAGTAAACAAAGTTAGTGGCATACCTTACTCCCTATGCGTTTATTACTAGACAGAAATAAATTTGGTGTTTTTTGTTTTGTTTTAAGTCAGTTTGCTCTCAGAGGTGAAAGGGAATTGAATTAATAAAGTGCGTGTTTCTCTTCCCCTAATAGGCAAAACTGAGAAAGCGTTTGAGCTACAAAATTCACCTCATTTCAAGGACCAAATCAAATACATAGACGAAATGCCCTGTTAAAACTTTTGAATTAATTAACATGGAGCCTGTGTAATACTTTTGGTTGGATGACCTAGTGGGTGGATAAGAGACTAAAGGCATGAATCTACCCCTTTCTCCAAGAAACCTGATTTGCTCAAGTTACCTGTTTAAGTTTAGAGAAAGGGTCATGTCTTGAAAAGAATTGTGAATGAGGCTACAGGCACATCAAGCAGGCTGGAATCAAGTAATGTTTAATCAAAGCATAACTCTGAGGGGATTATACTAGTCAGGACTAAATATGACTATGACTATTTTTTCACTCAAAGTGATACTTGGTGTCCCCAATATTTCATGTAAAATGACTAGACTGAGAAAGCTGCTTAGTCCTAAGGAGGACGTGCTCTTCAATGTCCTCTTCAGTTGAGGTCAACAAGGATGTTAGAGAAAGAAACACTTTGCAGCGGGCAAAGTTAAGAGCCACAGAAGGTAACAGACTAAGAGCTTATCCTCTGGGACTAAAAGAAGGACCTAATCATGGAGTGGACCTTATCCTCAGAATGGTTGGGGTGGTGGGGGCGGGAGGGGTATCTTGAAACATTTACCCAATGTGATTTCAGAAATTACTTCATGCCTCTCCTTATTTCTCTTTCTGAAAGAGAATATTTGTTGCGGTTGTCCTCTCTCTCTCTCTACCATCATTGAATTTCAGATGTGCGGGGCCTCTTGATGAAGGGAAACCACACTCAGACCTGATGTAGTAAGAACAGTCACACAAGTGTTTACTTTTATTTTCATGCTGTTCCTGGACTTTGGATTTTTCTCACCTGGGAGGGAAATGAGTATTTTTTATGTGTAGAACAGAGGGAGGTAAATATTTGTGAATGAGATTGGAGACTGTGCTAGACTGTGTTTTGCGCTTTTTCAAAATTTCCATCTTTCTCTGATGGAGGATTTGATTACACAGCCCTCCCTGTTGACGTAGGCTTAGTTATGTGACTTGCTTAGGACAATGAAATATGAACAAAGCTTTAATAGCTATCAATGGTTCTCTTGTGCTCTCTTTTCCTTGTGGTGTGAATTCAGCTCTATCCAAATGGGAGTACTCCATCAACTCGAATCATACAGTAAATAAACACAGAGCAGGACAGGTATCATATGATCTCACCCATTACGGGACAATAATGAGCAAAACTAACAACAAGCAAAACAGAACCAAGTGTATGAATACAAGGAATAGGCCTGCAGTGGTCAGGGGGAAAGGGGTTGGGGGGAGGGGGGAGGCAGAGGCAAGAAAGGGGAGCAGCTTAGACAAGAACCTAGTATAAAGGAACCATGGACGTGGACAACAGGTGGGACTGACTTTGGGGGGAATGGGTGGGTGGGGAGGAGGACAGAGGGGAGCAAAAAGGGGATAGATGTAATACAACAACAATAAAGTTAATATATGTAATATATATATATATATATATATATATATATATATATATATATATATAACACAGAGCAGTGCTTCAGCCAATCTGCAATGACCCTGGTGTAGAAGTCAGAGAGAAACTTTTGTTGCTCTAAGCCTATGAGTTTTTGAAGCCTCTGTGGCCTCAACATAATTTGCCTGAGCTGATAAGGCTTTTTCTTCCTCGTTGGAGGTTTGCTGAACGTATTGACCTTTTCAAATGTGTCCTTAAGCCCTGCAGCACTTAAATGAGATGCGAGTTTCTAATATAGTCTACCCCCCACCCCTCAAACAGATGCAGCGACTGTTGTTTAGGAACATGACTCATGCTATGGTGCTGCAAGAATAAGTGCTAAGCGGTGGTGTTGGGGGAGGAAGGCTGACTTTCTCCTGTTCTCAGGATGTCACTGAGGTTGGGAAGAGACCTGTGGAAGCTTAGCTCAACGCATTTCCACTGGGGACTAGGATGTATTCCTAGGGAACCACACAGATATGGAAAACTGACTTTAAATAAGAGATTAGAAGAATAGCCAGCCTAACATCAGTACTTGTTCTGAACTGGAAAACTACTCTTATGTACCACAGACATAAAAGGCTTACGTGCTGCAGGTGATTGCAGGAAGTCTCTACTTGAGGGCTAGTTCCCTGTTTGCTGGCTTCTAAACTATCACCCAAAGTATACATTTTTCATCTCAGTGACATATGTGCTTGATGAGTCTATGGGTTTGCCATTGTAGTGAGACTTAGGGATACCAGCTAAAGATCTTAGAGTATTTATCCAGAAAAGCAACAATAACAATAATTTTGACTGTCTGACAAATGAGGAGGAGGGCTGGATTACTGAAAAATCTGTTATATATATATATAGGTTTTCCAATTTCATTTTCAATTATACTTTGCATTTACATTATTTTGTACTAGTTTCAGGTGTATAGCATCATGGTTAGACAATCATATACTTAACAAAGTGTTCCCCCAGGTATTTTTAGTACCCAACTGGCACCGCACATAGTTATAACAAATTGTTGACTATGCTATATATATAATTTCTTAAAATTGTTCTATTACAATTATTTTCCCCATTACTCTCCCCTGTCCTGCCCATCTCCCCTTCCATATTATATATGTTTTTATATGAAAACTTTTACTTTACGAAGTTCCTAAAGTGAATTGTTATGCTATATAGGATAGTTTATTGGCTAAGGGGTGAGATCCTGGAGCCTGACTGCCCCAGTCAGCTCTGCACTTAATTAGCTGCATGGCTGTCTCATGTTGGGCTTTTGGGAAGTAGGTTCTGAGGTCAAGGTTTCCGTGCAGGCGGGTTTCTAGGGATCAACCCTCATACGGGAGCGAGGGGAACAGGGCTGAGGGAAAGGGGACATTGGACTAGGAGGCAGCTGGTTCAGAGGCCTCAGCGGAGGCCCAGGGGGAGCTCTGGGGCTGCGCCCGCCCCGCAGACATAAGCGGTAAGGAGCCCGAGTGTGCGATGCCCCTGCGGGAGGGAAATAACCTTGGGCAAAGCAGCTTCCTGTGGCCGAAGGAAACTTCTGGGAAGGGACTCGGCATGCCTGGAAGCAGCCAACACACCTAGAATGAGAGCCTGGGTGCTGGAGGGATGCTGGGTGTCCCAGCGCCACCGTTACCATAGGCAAGTTACTGAGCCTTTCTCTCCCTTAGGGGCTTCTCCATCTACAAAACGGGAGAAATGCCAGGATCACTCTCACGGCGTGGTTACAAGATAATCCGGCACAGTCTGTCTATCATGTAGTGAGATTACATAAGCAGTTGTTTGTTAAATAAACAATTGTCCACTGGAGGATTCCAAAGAATATACCTCAACAAAGAGATACGGAAGTTTTATAGTCCCTTGTTTCTATGGGCATAGTCACTCTAAAAAAATATACTTAAAATTTTTTTAGGTTATTACTTTTAGAGAGAGGGGAAGGGAGAGAGGCAGAGAGGGAGATAAGCATCGATGTATGGTTGCCTTTCACCTGCCTCCAGCTACAGATCTAGCTGGAGACCTGGCTTGCAATCTGTCTATGTGCCCTGGCTGGGGAATTGAACCAGCAACCTTTGGGTTCGCAGGCCTGCACGTTATCCATTGTGTCACCGGCCAGGGCCTTAAAAATATATACTTTTAAATATTCAAAATAATTGGTTAATTCTCAAATAATTAGAAGTTTCTCCATGAAAATCCTAAGTATTCATTTGCTTGGAAGCTGCTTTTTAGCAATCGTGCAAATGTAAAGCTTATCCAAGGCTGTAAATTATTATATATTTTGAATTGCTGAAATATGAGTGGAAGAAGTATAAGCTTTTGCCAGGTGTTGTGCTAAATATCTTACATGCATGTTCTCATTCCTCATTATTAGCAACTTGAGAGAGTCTATACTGTTACTACCTCTCTGTATAGATGGGAACCTGAGACTCAAGAGGCATTGCAGATTCAAACCTGACTCCTAAGGCTTGATGCTTAACCACTGCTCCTCCGCCCGTGAAGTCACCCACGAGCACAGCTCTTCCAAGTGTTTGACAAATTTGATTTCTTAAGTATTGCATGCAAAGAAAATGTAGCCTACTGGTGTTCTCTTTCACAAAGATTCCTGTTGTAACCCAACAGAATCATTCTGCAGCAGCTTTGGTTTTTTTGGTTTTTGGTTTGTTTGTTTTCTAAAGATTTTATTTATTATTTCCAGAGAGAGGGGAAGGCAAGTGGGCAGAGAGGGAGAGAGACATCAATGTATGGTTGCCTTTCACCTGCCTCCAGCTATGGACCTGGCTGGAGACCTGGCTGGAGACCTGGTTTTGTGCCTTGGCTTGGAATTGAACCAGAGACCTTTGGGTTTGCAGGCCTGCGCCTTATCCACTGTGCCACCAGCCAGGGGCTAGCTTTGTTTTTTCAACTTCTTAATGAAAGACTCCAGCCTCCCATCTTAGACAATAAATAAGGACCTAAAATGTTAAACCTAACTTATCTTCATAATGAAGATGTCAGCTTGCATGGTATTCTGGAAGCATACAAAAAAGATATATTTTGTATTAAATTACATATTTAGTAGGAGGATATGTATCATGACATCAAAAATATACTCAGCACTTTTTAAATGATTGGGTCCAATCATAGTCTCAAAAAAGCTGATCCTTTAAAAATAGCTTACATATAGTTGCTAATCCATTAATTCACAGCAACTTGTAGTTCTGCCCAAAGTCAGCAATTGTGTCTGCCAGTTGAGAAACCTAATCAATAATTGAAGCTCCATAACTGTGAAGCTCAACTGATGTATCCTCTTGATAATTCTATCAGTGAATCTCAATGTTTAAAATATCCTGACTAAGCTAAGTTTTTTACCAGGGCAGCCAGACATACAAGGTTAGGTTTAATAGGATGAAAGAAGGCAGCAATCTTTCAGACTGTTGAGAATGGTTATTTTCAAAATAGAACATACTTTTGCATTATTTCGCCTGTCAACCTCCATTTTTCCCACCCCATTATTTCACCTCCAATTTGTTCAGGTAGTAGACTGAGATACCTTGAGCTCTGAAAAAATATACCCTAACTCCAACCTAACCCCAGAATATGCTAATCAAATTCCCCTTAAACAGTGATTGATCTATGTGTGGGTGGGTAATTCAGATCTTCCCAATGAGACATAAGAAGAAGTCTACTAGCCAGAACTTTCTTTCCCAAATATAAAGGCAAAGCCTAGCTAAGAGAAAATCCTTTGACTATTTACCCCTTCTTCCTGTTTTAGAATAATGACTGCAAGTGTAATAGCTGTCTTGAGAACATGAATGAAAGAGCCAAGAAGGAAGCCAGTCCTGATAGCAGCTACACACTGAACAAATGTCAGGAGATGTCTAACCCAGGCTATTTAACTCAAAATGAAAATTTAGCAGTTCTTCCATCCACATTGCTGATTGATACAGGGTTCTACACTTCAGCCCCCACCCCCTACATTCTGTTAGGTGCCTTTTACATTGTCTAGAGTAATCTCATTTGCATTTGGTTTTGTAACAATTTTTAAAATAGAGTTTATTTTGTTATTATAGTTGTCCTAATTTTCCCCCTTTGCCCCCCTCCACCTGGTACCCCACATTCCCTCCAGCAATTTAATAATTTTTAATGTTCTGTTTTATGTCTATGGGTTGGTTCTGAATGTTGAAATCAATAGTGTTCCCATTATTATGGCTATGTTAATAATCTAGTAGAACTGAGTAGTAAACTAGAATTATACCTGAGCCATTAAAGGAGACTATCCAATTCAAGCAAATTCTGTTTCCTTATATTCCATAAATAGCTCAAAATTTAAGTATCTAGTACTCATAGAATATTTCTATACTTCCCAGAATTCTTTGATTGCTTTTGTTTTCTCTTTGCAACATAAACATAAGCCTTCTTCACCATATCCCCAGTATCTTCCAGATTCTTACTTCTTAAGAGTCTAGTGAATGCCTTTCCTTAAAGTCAGCCAGCTTCTCCCATTTCTTAATATTTGGACTATGATTTTCTTGTGCAACTTTTTTTCCAGAATTTTCTAATTGCTCTTTTTTTCAATGCCTTTCTCTTATGCTCAAGTTTTTCAAGTTTTTGGTTATTTTATTTTATGAAATACCTTTTCCATATACTTTCCCAAATCCCTCCATCCTTCTACTTTTGCTTGATTGTTTGCCCTCCAGGCCTGATGCACACCTATTATTTTGGGACTTACCGTTCAACAGGGTTGAGTCAGTTGCTTGTTGTGGCCTTGACTCTTTGACTCGGTGTAATCCCTCGGCGTTATTCACAATCACCAAGATATGGAAGCAACCCAAGTGTCCATCAATAGATGAGTGAATAAAACAACTATGGGGCATTTACACAATGGAATACTACTCGGTCATAAGAAAAAAAGAAAATTTACCTTTTGCAACAGTATGGAGGGACCTGGAGATCACTATGCTAAGTGGAATAAGCCAATCAGAGAAAGACGAATGCCGTATGATTTTACTCATATGGAATCTAATGAACAAACTGAACTAACAAGCAAAACAGCTAGACTCATGCATGGAGAGCAGATGACAGCAAGAGGGGTTGGTGGAGAGCGAAAAGGAAAAAAGGATTCATGGACATAGGCAACAGTGTGGTGATTGCTGCGGGGAGGGGGTAAAAGGGGACTAAATGGTAACAGAAAAAAATACAAGAGGGAGTAATTTTTTAAAAAGCACAAAAGTTTTTACAATGATTCAGGAAGAAATATACAGGAAAATCCAGGAGCCCGAAATGTCCAGAAGTGATACTGTCCATACAATGTACCCACCTGGCAATGCACACTTCTGACCCAGTCCAATTGTCATGCTCAGAGCTATTCAACATTTATACACCTTACAAAGTGATCACTGTGGTAAACTTGGTAACCATCTGTCACCGTACAGTCATTACAACACTACTGACTATATGTACTTCCTATGCCAAACACTATATCCCTGTGACTGAAATAATTGGCATAAATAAATTATAATTTATAATTGTGACTCTTATTCCACTTCACCTTTCTAACCATTCCATGATCCTCCTCCCCTCTGGCAACCACCAATTTGTAAGCTGTATCTTTTTGCTTTATGTAAGAAGAGGGTCTGGAACATAGTAGGCCCAATAATAATTGAACAAATGTGTGGCAATTCTCTGCCCTCACTGTTCTATTTTACACCTCTCAGATTTTAAATGTCTTTGTGAATTCTCTTAGTTCCTCCCAGATACTGGCAAAAGTTTTTTTCACTCCTACTAATAGATAACCTTGGAAACTTTTTCTGACAATGTGGCATTTTAAACTCAAAAGAAATTGGTAACTTCTTTGCATGGGCCTCTACTGTAACCAACACATACTCGTAGCACTGAAGTTTTTATTTCTCTACTTTGTCTACATGTACTCCTTTCCACTTGACTGTAAGTTACATAAAGTTAGGAATCATGTCTGTTTTGGTTTTTTTGCAACTACCTGATTCAACACTTTAATGAACAAAAATAGAACATTGTTCAATGTTTTCTGGTGGCCCCATATCACCATTTTGAGCATTGATTGCAATGCTCTTTACCTTTGAGACATTTAATCAATAGATTTTAATTAATATAAAATCAATACATTTTACCTGTAAGACATGTTGTGCTATCCTGGCCTCTGTACCAAATAGCTGGACTCTTAACTCCTTAACTCTGTTTTATAGTTTTTAAAAAATATCTTCTCTCTTCCTATCAGGAGCATTCATTCTTATTAACTCAGCTTTCCTATTAACCTTCCGTTGTTTCTCATCTCCTATGTTCTGAGAAATCCACAGATGGCCAAGGCTAACAAATTCAAGTATTTTACATTGGAGCGAGAATTTGAGTTCTTCTTCCAAACTACGGTGCTGCATGCAGCTGGGGTGCCTCGACTTTGAGGCAGATAGTTTCGTGGTACAGAGGCTTCTGCGTTTTACTTCCTTGTTCTCAGGTAGGTTAGGCAGGTCAGGTAGCATAGTGAAGAACTGCTGAGGTCCACCTTTCCTTTTCATATTATTGGTAGGTTACAGAGAAGTGACCCTGATTTCTTAACTCAGTTATTGTTATGTAGGGCAATATTCAATGACTTCTTTGTGGGTACATAAAAAATTAATCAGATTCTCCATTATGATGATCTGATCTGAGTATGTCTTCTGTTGCCCCTTCCAGTTCAGTATAAGGCCCAACACCATCCCCTAACCCCTCCCCCATTACAACCACCACCATCGCCAAGATGCTCAGAGCTCTTGCCTCCATTTAAGTTTCCAGATTGAAAGATTATTTTGACCATTGTCCCTGCCTTACTCTTTTTTTTTTTCAAAGCCACCTTTTACTGTTATTGGTGGTTTTTTCTTGTTATTTGCTGCCCCCAACCTCTGCCACTGCTCTGATTATAACTTAGGGATGAACGGAAATTTTCCAGTCATAAATATTGCATGCAATCCTGACAGGTCCAGCAGGAAATCTGTGTTATGTATCTTCTGTGGTATATTACTCCAGGATTTTATTCACTTGAATACTTATTTTTTTAATAAGTGCTTTGCTTAGTTTATTTTTTGCCTTAAGAATTTAACTACATACATCTATACTGTGAAAAAGGATATAAATGGAGCCACTTCAGAGTGAAGACCAAGCTGCCATCCCAGAGGAACTGCCTTGCATGTCTTAAACCTCAAATATTCAGGATGTTAAAACAGGGCAAAATTACCTTTGGTCTAAGCCTAAAGCAATATTGTATTCCAAATAACTCTTCACAAAGATAACAGGAAAGCAGACATTATGACCACCAGACTAAAAATTATAGGCACTTAGAATTAGCTTGTTAGCTTATCTGCACTAATGGCGATTCCTTTCTTCTATTCAAGTAATTGCCCCCCTTCCCTTTCTCATGAATTCTTGCTTTCACCTCCTGATTGGAACACTATTTGGGATTCTGCCTGAACCTGTACTTACTCATTTGACTCTCAAATGAACTTTGGTTGCCTCTCATTTTGGCCTTTTAAAAAAATTACTGATTTTAGAGAGGGAGGGAGGAGAAGAACCTTCAGCCGATTGCCTCTTGTACGTTCCCTGACCTGCTGATTGCCTCTTGTACGTTCCCTGACCTGGGACTGAACCCTCAACCTTCTGGTATTATGGCACAATGCTCCAACCAGCTGGGCCCCCTGGCCAGGGCTGGCCTTTTACTTTTAGGTTAACATGCCCGGTGTAGGACTTTGAACCTGAAGGAAACTCACCTTTGCGGTCCGACATACCCCAGAACCAGCGATGGCAGCTACAGAGCCCTTTTTGTTCCTGACATCCTCTCGGGTTCAGACTTTTCCTTTTGGTTGAACTCCGAGCCTTGTATGAAATTGGGAGGGATTTACCCTCAGGGGTAATGATAGCCACAGACCGGTTGTCCTGTTATAGCTTCTGCCTACGGAGTTGTTACCACCTGAGGGATTTTCATCAGGGAGAACCTCCTTCACCTGCTGGCAGCGGCTTCCTGAGAACCACTCTGAGTTTGCTGCCTTGTGACGGACGTTTTGCCTGGGAGGTGGACCACGTAACTTGGGAAGGCAAGAGAATCTTTTCACCTTGTGAGAAGCACCCTGAAGATAAGCAGCTCATGGGGATTTTTCTCTGGTGGGGGAATCCTCATTTTGTTGTGCGGTTTCTGTGTCTTTGTTGTATTGTTGTTCTATGAAAGACGTTTCTTATAGGACACAGGCATCAGTCCTATAAACCTGTTGTCCAGGCAGACCCCCACAAACTGATGACTTGGTGGGGACCAGCCTCTGCTTAGACAAACTTCACTGTGGGTCTTTATTTAAAAACTGGATGTGGTTTTTCTTCTGGTCTTATTTTATGCCATGAGACCTTGGCTTTGCGATGAGCAGCAATGTTGGCCTCTCTCCACCCTCTGGAAGGTGTCCTTACCCAGGTGCATCTGGTCCAACAGCCCGGGGAACTCCAGCAGCTGTCATCAGCGGAACTGAAACCCGCATTTACCGCAGGCTTGCGGCCAACAGCTGTAGCTGGTCAACTGGAGATCGTGCTGTTTTATCAGACCCTGTCAGCTTTCAGGGGAGCTTGTCAGGAGGGGGTCTCAGTTCATAAGGGGACTTTGGCATCTCACCCTTTGTTGTGTTGTTGCCTTCAGCAATGGAGTTTTACCTTTTTAGGTCGCTCCGAGAATCAATTTTCTACATCTTGGTCTTTGTCTTTGGTTAAACCATAGGTTTATTGATTTGACCTTCTACTGGGATTAATAGATCTTACTGTCAACAGGCAGACAGGTGATCTTTAGAAATGGAAAAACCTCTGAATTGGGGTATTTTTAGGAGAGGTCTCATTATAACAGCTGGTTTTTTTTGATACCTATCGAATTGAAATATGGATAAAAAGAAATATAATGGCTAGTTTTTTTTTTTGAGTAAATGAAACTGTGTAAAAGGTCTGACAAAAGAAAGGTTAAGATAGTTAGAAAAGTGGATCAACCTATGATATTTAGCTGACAACTCAATTCTTTGTGGAATTTTAAAAAAATATTTTATTTTATTTTTAGAGAGAGGGGAAGGCGGGGAGGAAGGAAGAAGGAGACAGAAACATCAATGTATAGTTGCCTTTCATCTGCCTCCAGCTGGGGACCTGGCTGGAGACCTGGCTGGAGACCTGGCCTGCAACCTGAGTATGTGCCTGGATGGGAATCACACCAGTGACCTTTGGGTTTGCAGGCTGGTGCCTATCCACTGAGCAACACCAGCTAGGGCCCTTTGTGGAATTTAGAACAATTTTATCCTCCTGTCTAGTGATTATAAGCAATCTGGGGGCAGGGACTCTGACTTAATCATCTTTGTATTCCCAAAGCACCCAAAGGACTAAAATAATAAGTACATCATAATTATTTGAAGAGTTAAACAGAAGCACGTGACACTCATAAATGCATAAAGTTACTTTATTTTAAGTATACATTTAATTTTGAAAAATATAAATGCTAAAATATCTCATCTTCTTCATCTCTTAATTCCATAAAAGTCACAATAGAAAGCTTCATAAAACTGTAAAATACTATGTTGTTATAGGAATTTTAGGCTTTATATTGGAAAAAATTAGTAATATATTGAAATGTTTTCTGTTCATCATTTTGTTCCACCATGTTGATCTACTTCATTTAAAATAAAAAGATGCATCATTTCTCCAAAGTTAATAAAGACTTAAGAGAATAAAAATATCTGAAAGTGCGTATTGATTCTGAAAAGTAATGTTTACGAATATGTACCAGCCATGAAAATGGCTAAAAAGAGGCAACTATTCACTCTTTTCACATTGTAGGAATGGGACAAAGTTACTTCTGGCTCTAAAAGTTTCACCGGATGACATTAGCCCTGAGTTGCGATATTTGCCTAAGAAATAGAATCTGGGATTTTTGTATGTACCCACAGAACACAAAGAAATGAGCCAAGGAATAGGACAAATCCAAATATCTGGTCAAAACACACTTCAATGTTCACACTTATCACAAAACTTGATTTCAGGCTGCAATGAAGCTCAATGAAATCATCATCCGAAAACTTGCAAGGCCCTTCAGATAGTCAAGTGGCATAAGATATCACTTGATTTCCACCACTTGGTGCCACTGGGCTTCATGCTCATACTGTGAGCAGATGTGAAATATGAAATAAATAAGAAAATCACAAGTTCCTGCACCAAAATTAAGTGGTATGAAAAGGACTGAAGAAAGCTTTGTCCCATCCCTGAACAATGTCAACCTCTGTAATAAACTCAAACAGGTTTGTTTTTTAAAGATAGTCAGCAGTCAATACAATTCAAGTACTTTAACACAGTTAAAAAAAGAAAAAAGAACCCAACCGGGAAGACAACTGTTCACTTTGTTAAACAACATAGAGCTGATAAAAGATTTAACCTTATTTGTGTTGGTGCATGTGCCTAAAATATATACAACCGAACTGAAGGCAGATAATTACTCCTACTCCATCTCCCCAAATTTTGAGGTGTGGGCTGATTAGAGAGGGTTTTTTTCTCTTCTTCTTTAAGCCTCTACTCCCCTGCCCCCCAGCCCCACTGCACAGCTTGACTGGAAGAACCATCAGTAACGCTACTGCCTATGGCACACCAAACTATTAGGGTTCCAAGTCCTAGTTTTACTTAGTAGAGAAGGGTGACTTTTATCAAGGAAAACTATGCCTCTAAGAGATTTTCTTTCAAATGCAAACTCAGACATGGTTTTTGCTCACAAGGCAGACTCTTGACCTAGTCATCTTTCCTTGCAACAATATGTCTGTGCAACCATCCACTTCTGGCTGACAATTCTGAGTGTACACTTAGTTCTTTACTTCCAACAACTTACATCCTTTTCCCCCATATTCGCATCAGGGAGAAACACTGTGTAAAATTTTACTAGTGTATTGTGTATGTCCAGTTTACGTAGAAATAAAAGCACATAATCTGGTTAGTTCTTAAATAATAAGTAAATTCAATTAAAATAGAGATAATTTGGTGACTCTGTGTGGACCTCTGGTTTTGTTTGTTAACTACTTCTATTCCTCTGAAAGCTATGATTTTTTAAATACTTCCCTGGGTTCCAAAATATTGAAAAGGTTTGATACTCACTGATCCTTTTAGCCAACATAATGTACTATTTTGCATTTATATTATGAGCATCAACCTATCATTGAATATGGATCATAAACAGAGGTGCAGATAGCTTTTAGATCTCCTCAAAGGCTGAAATACTGAGTTAAGTTGTTTTAGAAATTTTTTGAAAGAGATGGAAAGGGGCATGAATCTTCAAATACTTAATTCATGATCAAAAAATTATTTTACCTAGAGACTTTATAAAATTGAACAAAAATGTTATTAATTTAACAATAGCTTAAGTTAGGCTGTACATATTATGCATGACTTTTAAACATTTTATTGATGCTCCCATCAGTTAAAAAAAGAGAGAAAAGACTTTTATTTTATCTTAAGGTAATAAAAAAAACTAGATAATACAGAGTAATCACTTTAAAGATAGCTGTAAATACAAACATGATGCCATAATTTGGCATGTGAGGTTTTAATAACAATAGGTAATATGCCACTTTCATTTGAATGAAAAAATTGCAGGTCACTTATATCTAATTTGTATAAAATTGAAAGTTTTAAGGTTATCAGATATTATAAAAGTAACAACTAATTCAGAATTTTTTATAATCAAACATTTAAAAGGACAGAATTATAAGTTAATTAATGTAAGAATAAGTAGGGGTCAATATGCATATATTATGAAACCAAAATAGCTAGCTTCATTCTGTTTCTGTGCTCTTCCAACACTTTGTTTTAGTTAGGATATACCACAAAATATGATTGCATAAATCCAAAAATGGATTATTCATTTAAATGTTTTTAATGCAGTCATAATACATAGTTCAATCTATTAAAACATTATAGTTAAATAATAATGTAATTTAGTTAATAATGATTTTCTTTTTTCTAATTTTCAATGTTATTATTATTAATACCTATATATTTTAAACCTTCCAATCACAAGGAATAACTGCCTTTCCATCCTAACAAGTGTGTCTTATTAAAATGTATACACACATACCTTTGCAGATTTATCCACAGTCCCCTAAATATTTCACAGATGTGAAAATGATCTATTGATATTTTAATGGATTTTGTATTATAAATATGGACTATTATATCAGTGATGGCTACTGATATCTGAATTATAAAATACATTTACCCTCATTTGCATAATGGTATGTCTCTTGGACCTCTGATGGAGTTTCATATGTGGTTTGGGTTTTATAAAAACTGACACAAGAGGCTGGGTAACTTTGCCCTTTGCCTAACATCATTCTATCTCCAACTCTGCACACATGTGCACCAGCCACAGAGAATGCATATATAAACACATGGATATTTCAAACAAAAAAAGTCTAACAATACTCCATAAGATGTTGACATGGTAATACAATTAGCATCTATGCCCAGATACCACTGTCTTCAAAATAGTCAGTCATTTCCATTACACAGGAGTTTCTCCCTTCTTCCCCAGCTCCTTCATAGAACAGATTTTTTTTAAAGAAAGGGAAAAAAATGGATGCTTAGAAACATGGTGTTTTTCATCTGATCTAGTCCTCTGGCTTACCCTAAAGATTGTGTATTTGTGTGTATGTGTGTAAAAATCACATTATATACAATATAATTTTTACAGAAAGCCTGGCAGCTACAAATAAGAGGTAGAACTACTCAAAACTATGTTTCCTGCTGCAGGAAAAAATTCATTTTTCTTTACAGTAATTAAAAAAAAAGTTTAAAAAGTTGACAAAAATATAAGTTGCAGGTTAGGCCCCATAATTTAAACAACAAAACATAGGAAGAAAAACTATTCTTCAAATGTACTCAACAGGTAAGTTCATTAACAGGTTAAAAACAAGTTGCATAGGAAGAAGGGACATTCCAGTACTTTGCTACAACTATGGCAATAGTTTCTCTACAGGAAATAAAGTACCTTTAGTTTTTTTCTTTCAGTAACTCTAGACTTAGGGTTCGTAAGCAAGAGCAAGTTAGAATAGCAGCACTTTTCCAGTTCTGAAGAGCTCTATAAGCAAGAAGAAACTCTGAAAGGTCAAGGTTTGTCCTACCAGACAGAAAGACAAGCCAGTAAGCACAGCTTCAAAGCTAAAGTGGTAAGTTCCTTCAATATTTGAATAAAAGGTATCATAAAATCCTTAATACTTTTGCCCTCTGCTTAAAAAGGAAAAGGACAAGGTCTGTGCATGTCCTGTGTGACAGAGGAATTTGGCTGTCAGAGCATACGTCTCAAAGTAGAACATAAAAGGGATTCTTCAGATGTTGTTTTAAGGAATGGTGCGCTGTTGTCTTAAATTTACCTACGCAAGAGAGAAGCAGAGAGCACTGTTTGGCCAATAACTAGAAACCAAAACAAAACAAGAATTCAAAAAATAAACAACTGGACCAAAAACAAGAACATGAACAATAACAGTTGTTAATCTGAAGAAAGACAAACAGGTTACAATGTCGTTTCTGTTCCCTTGCTTCTCCAGAAATAATCATTGTCTTCAGGCTCAAGTTCTATTCTAATTTGAGGCACAACTTTTACTGGAGTTCTAGGAGGACTAGAGAGAAAAGAAAAGAAAGGAAATAGTAAGCATATCATATTTCCTTTATCATCTGTCAATTGCATTATACAGAAGCCAAATGTGCCCTTCTTTGTCCTCTTTAAATATGTAGCTCCTCTTTCTATATTAAAAATAAACATTTTAAATGGGATCAAGGTAGCAATAAAATCAAGATAGTCAAGTAAAAATTTTATAAACTCTCATACCTAAATTAAAAAAAGAAAACAAACAAAAACAAGAAAGTGAACTGTCAGGTGGCTGATATTGTCAAATTAAAGGACAAGAAGACTTAAATGAAGAAAGTATTCAGGAATTTCACTTTTTTGACAATTTCAAGTGGGATCTGAAATCTCTACAGCCATGAAAACTCCTGGAGCTTCCAGAAAATTCCCCTTAAATTGGAAATAACAAATAAATAATAAAAGCTGACATGAATCCTTGTCTTTATCTGAATGATACTGAAAGGCTTTCAGTACTTCTGAGAGCAAGTACAGCACATCTCTTAGGTTTTCTACCAGTGAAAATTGGGGCAAGGGTTGGTGATTGGGTCATTTCTTCAAGATAAATTGTAGAGAGGAAAGAGAACAAGGTGTTCTGCCAATAACCCGCCATTGACTACATTTCCATAGGGCAATCACCCCATGGAACAACACAAGTAAAACCCTGGGCTGCTCTTTACCTTGGCATACCAAGTGACTGAAGAAAAGGAATTTTATCAGCATGATGTGTGGCGTTCAAGGAATGTTGGTGATCTTTCTCCTAGGAAGAAAAAATCTTTGTTAATCATACAGAGTAGTCTTCGGTAATACACAAAACGAGCGAACATCGAAACCTCCACAAAAATTGATGCATCTTTCACTATCAGGAAGAATAAGAAAGGCAAGTTGAGATTTGTTCAATGAACATTATATCAAGGTAAGAATTCAGGTAGTGTGATGAAGCCCAAACCACTTAGTTTCCTTTACTCTAGGTTTTCTAGGAAGTGAATCATCGCTGTTCCCTTCAGGGAGCTGTTAAGAGGTAAATCATTTTCAGAGATAAAAAATAAAGCCAGAACATGGTTTAGGGAACTTGAATTTAAAAAAGGAAAAGTTAACTAAATTCCACTGATGGAACTGAGAAGAAACTAGCCTCAGTTATATGCTACAGTCGCATGCAGATTGGACACTAAAGGCAAATGTCCTTTAAACCTAATGTGATGACTAGATTCCAAGATGGTCTCCAATGCTCCCTACCCCCTGGCATTTTTATCCTTGTATAATTTCTTCCCACATTGTACCAGGGTTGGTTTGTGTAAGCAATAGAATATGGCAGAAGGGATAATATACTACTTTTGTGATTCAGTTATAAGAGATTGCCGTTTCTGTCTTGGTTTTGCACTCCGTGATCACTGGCTACGAAAGTCTTATCATGTCTGGGCAGCGCTATGGAGATGCCCACAGGCCAAGGAACTGAGGCCTCCTGCCAA
This sequence comes from Noctilio leporinus, assembly GCA_004026585.1. Lineage (NCBI taxonomy): Eukaryota > Metazoa > Chordata > Mammalia > Chiroptera > Noctilionidae > Noctilio > Noctilio leporinus. The sequence continues at coordinate 381,118 of PVIW01000350.1, read as the reverse complement.
CTGCCTTGTGAGCGAGTTTGGAAGCAGATCTCAGTTCCTGTCGAGTCTTCAGACACAGCCCCAGCTGAAGACTTGACTGCAATCTCATGAGACACCCAGACCCAGAACCACCCAAATCAGCCACTCTTAAATTTCAGAATATCAGGAATTGTACTAGAAAATGCGTGTCTGTTTTTCCCCAGCTGCCAAATTTTCTAGTAAATTATTACACAGCAATAAATAACTGATATGCACATTTCTTGGTAAGCTGTTATGTATGCTGAAGTGGCATTGTCAAATGGAAGAAAGAATGTCTCTCAAGTTATCTTTTTTGCTTTAGCAGATCAGTAGACTGGGAAGTGCATCTGGGTCTAAAAGAAAACATTTTCTTCAAAGGAGAACTCAAAGTGAAAGTTGTTTAGCAGTGATTGCTACTTGATATTGGGAAAGCTTGAGATAGATTCACTAATGTAACTGTAGATGTTTTCCTGGTTGTAAAGGGCCTGTTAATTACAAAAGAAAAGGAAACATGTCAGAAATCATTACATCTCAGCCATCAGTCTATTATTGTGGGGAGTGGAGCCAGGGGCTCAGGCTGGTGGGGGCACTGCAGTTACAAAGCTGATTTTGAAATAGCAGAGAGGGAATGAAGAAATTAGGAAGAAAATGCACAAATCTTGTAAGTTACACCTAGAAAGTTCTATTAATATTTTATGATTGCCAATTAAATTTAACAAATGATTCCAAATTCTCAATATTAATAATTGATTCATTGATCATTGAGAAACCATGTTGCAATTTGTCTTTTGAGCTGATCTGGTCATTGGTTGACGCCTAAGGAAAACAAACAGTAACAGACAGTGATGTAGTACTATAAGCTGTAGTTCTAACTACCAGCAGAAAGAAGAAAAATCTATTAAAACATGGTTATGAGTTTAGTAACTGAAGGAAACTGGTGACAACTTGGATCAGGGAAAAGACTACCAAACAACAACAAAAAAGGGTTATGGATAAAAAGAAAGCTCAAGGAATGTAAAAATAAGCTTTTTAAAAAATAATTAAGTATAAATCACATAGAGAAAAAATAAAATAGAGGGAAAGTTAATATAAATGATAGTTCTAAAGTTTTTTTTTTTTCTCTGCAAGTGCAAATCATATTAAGGCAGGCAAGCCAGAGGTTAGTTCTACTCACTGTCGGAAGGTTTGCTATCACTTAGGAAAGGTTGTTGTTCCATGATGTCCATTGGGATTTTTATACTTGGAACTTTTTCTGAATATGGGCAGTCAGACTGTGAAAGAAATTTGTAACAGTTTTAAGAAAGGTGTTATTATACAATCCTCTCTACCTTCCAGAATTGATTAAACTGATATTATCATTTACATTGTACTAAGGAGAAAGGCCTTAGATATAATCATTCCCACTTTGCTAACTTTTCAAATTCTACACCATCTTTCTCCCTCACTTTTGTTTTCCTCTCTTTTGAGTTGATGGGATTGAGTCACTTAAAACCAGAACTGCACCAAATGGAAATCAATATACATCAGAACAATTGGAAAGCTTTCCATAGCTGGATTCCAAATCAGCAAATATTTATAGGTTTGTTATATTGTGTACACTTAGAAAAATGACTTAACACTTCTTATTCTAAATTTCTTCATCTGTGAAGTAGGAATAAAAATATATACTCTAAAGAGCTGGGAAGGGGACAGAGGGGAGTAAAAAGGGGATGGATGTAATACAACAATGATAAAATTAAAAAAAACAAAAAACAACTACTTGACCTAATAAATGAATGAAAAAAAAAAAAAAAGAGCTGTTATGGCAATTAAGGACAAGTATGCATGATTAATCAAAATGGTCAAATATGGAGCACACACCACAAATTAACTACACTCCTACTTTGGGATGGGATACCAGGAATCCCATTAGAATATGTAAAAAAAATCCAGAACAAACCTTCACACGGAAAATGTCATTTTGGCAGTCCTTTCAAAAGGATGAGCTGTGTGTGAGTGTGCGTGTTAAACAAACCTCACCTTCCTACCACTAATTACAGACTCCTATCGGATCACCTGTATTGCTCTAAAATGGTTTCCTAAAGAAAAAAGCAGGCAATTTTTTTTACTTTTCAACCTAATCAACCAATTACAGGAGGATCATCTAGACTATGAGACTGACTACTACAATTATGTAAAAATACACTAACCTCCCATCCCCTTTCATTACTGAAAGGTTACAGAGAAATAACCCCAAATCATGTCAAGGCCCAACACAAAGCTAAGTACAACAGCACAAAACTCTGGTTGAGAACTTATTCAAATGTAAATCACAGGAGGGGAGGCTACCAGCATTTGTTCACATTAGGCTTAACATTACATAAAACTGAGTTATCTCTAATTTAAATCCTAGACTGTCAATAGCAAATCAAATGTATCTTACAGAAAATTTTGTTTGCTCTATGAAATTGGAGATTGTAGTTCTTTAGATGTGGTGGGCTTTTTTATTTGGTTTTTAGAAGTCATATTATCATTTTTAATGTATTAATGGTTCAAGGAAGGTTTCAGAAAATATAAAAAGCCAAAAAGAGAAAATAAAGAGCACAAGAAGGTGAAGACGAGCATGTAACGTGTCCGGGTGAGCATTCTCAGGACTCAACCATACAGCTCACGAAAGGGATCAAAAACTTCAATTTTCCATTTGTTTCTGTAACTAGCTTTACTTTGAAATTTTGGAAAGTTCCTCACATCATCATTATCACTGTCCAGACTTCCTTTCTTCTTTTTCTTTTTCTTCTCATCTTCCTTCTTTTTCTTATCTTTTTCTGGAATGACATCATCGAGGAAGCTGAGGTCATGCTGGGAGAAGAAGTAGTCCATGCCTTTTCTGACGGCGACAAGTGCCAAGATCTGGACGAATAAATATAAAAAATATAAAAGAAACCATCTAAGATGAAGTCATAATGATATAAATACTGCTCCGTGAAAGGAAGCTGAAACCCATGTTGCATAAAGCTAGAGGATGATGGAACTTATCTTGCTGACATGGGCTTCTATTAAGTGGGCCATAAACATTTCTTCAGGGAGAAAGTTGGTTCATAAAAGTTTTTCCCCCGTTCAATTTTGTTTTGTTTTTTTTTACTGTTGGATTACATTCATCTCATTTTTCCCCTTTTGTTCTCCCCTTCCCCACCCTCCTTATTCATAAAAGTTTTAATTGAAGCTCTCTTTGTTTTGTTCATTGAAATATGTAATCTAACTCACTTAGAATTTCAACATGAATGGATCCGTTTTTATACTATTTTCTTCCATGTCTATTTTTCAATAAAATAAAAAAAAAAAAAAAGGAAAAAAAACAGCTTGACTTTGATTTGCAATTATTCAAAATTAAAACATTAAGCAAGTTCTGGCTGGTGTGGCTCAGTGGATTGGCACCAGCCTGTGAACCCAAAGGTCACTGGTTTGATTCCCAGTCAGGGTACATAACCAGCTTGCAAGCCAGGTCTACAGCCAGGTCTGTACCTGAAGGTAGGTGAAAGGCAACCATAAATTGATGCTTCTCTCTCTTTCTTCCTCCCTCCCTGCCCTTCTCTCCAAAAATAATGAATAAAGTCTTAAAAAAAAAAAAAAGAAAAAAGAAAATCTGTGCAACATATAATACACTAAGACATCTTCCAAGTATTAATAATAAAGTAGTAGTAGAATATACATAGATCATTTGAGTTATTGGGTGACTTCAAAAACTACCATTAACTGAATACTTACTGTGTTTTAGATGCTGTGCTAAAAGTCTCAGGCAGTATTTTCTTACTTATTCCCATAACAAACCCAAATAGTAGATACTATGATCTCCATTTTACAGCTGAGAAAACTGAAGCTTAGAGACAGAACTATGTTATCCAAGATCACTAAGCCCGAAAATGGAAGAGTATGAAGGGGCCCAGCTGTCTGCCTCTAAAATCAGTCTTCTCAAACTTTATTATCTTTGATTCTGTAAATATCTCTTGAAGATTAACTTCTAAAGGTTCATTAAAGATGTCTGTGTTCAACAGTAAAACTCTGTATGCACTAGGATACAAGAAGCATGACTGCTTCTGATAAACTGTTGTTTTACCTATATACTTTCCAGATGTCAGTATCTTCATTTCCTAGAAAAATTAATAACGTCTGCCTACTAATATTATGCGATGGTTTCGTGATCAAATAAAAGCTCTCAAAAGATACAAATACTTCATAAAGGTAAAGCTTTTCTATTTTTCAGCACAAATAATAATGTTATATTGGATATATTTCAAGTTTATCCAGGTCTAACTTAGTTTTTTTCATAGCAGCAAAACTAACGGATAAGTTGATAGGCAAACGGGTCATTTCTCACACTCAGTGTGTTTTCCAGTAAGTTAACAGACAGTTTAAGAGAAGGGTTAGGGGACTGGGTGAAAAGGTGAAGGGATTAGGAAGTACAGATTAGTAGTTACAAAACGGTCATAAGAATATAAAGTGCTGCATAGGAAATATAGTCAATAACATTGTAATAAATGCATGGTGCCAAGTGGGTACTAGAAATAAGAGGCAGAACATTTTGTAAAATACATGATTGTCTAACCACCATACTGTACACCTGAAATGAAGTAATATCAAATGTAAATATGTACCTGAAACAATTTAAAAATAAAATAAAAACAACCCCCCCCCCAATGAAACAAAAAAGATATAAGGGATCATCAAGAAAATATATCTGACTCTACAAATATCACTAGTACTTTATACATTTTTCCTGCTTCCCTAGAGAAAAAATAATTATAAACCACAAATACCCTTAAAACAAAATAGTAACCCTCGCTAAGAGAATTTTTATAAAGAATAAAGTGTGGTTTATGTAAGAAAACTCTGTTTTCCAAGCTACAGGTGCGGCAGAGCAGACCCGAGGCTGGCTTTGTGACTTGTTGCAAGTGTAACATGTGCATTTTCTGATGAGAAATGGAAAGTTATGGTCAACTATAAAATTCAATAATGAAACCAAATACAGAGCTAGCATTTTCCTTTTTTTCCTTCTTTCACTTGTGATTCGGAGGGAAATACCAGTTAGTTTACCTTGCTTCTCATTATTTCATAGCAAGAATAAAGAACCCACATTTAAACTTAGCACGATACAAATTAGTAAGAACTTCAAACACTAAAGTCACTCCATTTCTTCTCATTCTAACTCTCATAAGCTGCCCAATTTGTTCTCTATTATTTGAACTGAATGTGCCATACTTTAAGACTGACTCCACTGTACAACAGTATTTAAAAAATAATTAATGTGTACTGGTGCCTACTAGGTGCCAGGCATTGTGTTACATATTTGATACTCATTACTGCTGCTCAGAATAACATCCTCATTTTAATGATAAGTTAACGGCAGCTCAAGAAGGTTCACTGACTAGCACAGACCAGGGCTGGTATCTAAGCTCAGCTTAGTCTGACTCAAGGTCCAGTGCAGACAATCACAGACACAGGCACCTTAAATTACAGCTGAGCAAATCCAAGTGATTCAGTCAAGGCTGGAGAAAACTGAAACCGCGTAGGAAAGACAACTGGGTCCTCCATATTACAATAACCACATGATATTGGTACGGCCTCGTGGGTAGGTTCAATGAGAGGAATCCCTACCATGACTGGAAAAATGATAGCGGCCACAGTTGACTTGAGGATCCAGAGCAGGGCGAGACACAGCACCTGCAGGAAGGTGAACAGGTGGACCCTGCGCAGGGGCACATGGCGCAGGTAGATAAAGTCGGGCTGGTGCTTCAGAGGCATCAGAAGCAGCTTCAGGCGATCCATGAACTAGGGAGAGAAGGGGGAGCGAACAGAACTGCATTACTTCCAGGACGGACACACAAAGTCATTTCCATTAGGCCTAACAGTCCACTATTGATTTATATTCTACGATTTGGGCAAGCAGTGTCTTTTTCAGAGGACAATGGTCATAGAGTGCAGAAATGTAGCCTAGCACCGTTAAACACTGTATGACTCTTCTGATTTTTATTATTACTTTGCGGGAATGTTATGCAGATATATGAGATAAAGTGATTGCCAAGAATAAAGTCACAAAGTGAAATATAAATTCTGGATGCTTATCGTCTGCTTTCTATTTATACCATCTGAGTTTTGGGAGCAATGATCTTGTGACTATTTTAATAACGATACGACGAAGTAAGACACCTAACTCATGCGTCTTCCTCTACCTTTGTTGTCTTATCTGAAAGAGGAGGAGATGCAGCCATGCATCATTTCCATTTCTGGGATGTTTCAAGGCTATAAAGGAAGTACCCAGCTTGAAACCGGGAATGTGTTGGTCTTTTCATAAATTCCACATTATCTCCAGCATAACTTAACTAATACATTCAGCAATGCACTACCATGTTTAAGAGAAAAGCCAGATGAATATTTATTACAATGAGTTTCAGAGTGTGAACAACTAGCTATTTGAATCCTGGAGAGGCAATCACACCGTCATGTCTAAAGAGGGATTAAAATGACTGCTAAGCACCTCTGGGCCAGGTGCTGTGCTCTGAAGAATGACTGTTGAGCTTACATTGATGATGGTAATATGGGTGATATTTCAGTATCTATCATAGGATCTTTTGGAGGAAAGATGCTCAGTAAATAACTGCTATATTAAATGATGTAATGTGTCTGCTTTTCTTCCAGAGAGAAGGGAGACGTGTAAAAGTGAAGTAGACTGCCACAGATAATAACCTCTGAAGTGATTTACTGGCTGAAGTGTTTTCTTTCTTTCTCCGGGGCTATTTTTGATGGGAGGGGGCCTAGATGCTTACAATGACTGGGCTACAAAATTTCTTGCTAAATCAAATCTTGCCTAGCTCTAAAAGAAGAATCAAGTGAAAAGTAAGGAAAACTGGAAAAGCAATAGTGACAACAGCAACACAGAACTTAAAAAACCTACTTTTCCCTTAAGCAAAGGATTTTCCCCCATTGTTATAAAATTGATTTTTTCTTCTATTTAACAAATATGTACTAAGCTCTAAACACCAATTAAGCACGTGGAATGCGTAAAATCAAACTTCTTATCTAGATTGATCTATTAAAGCTAAACAGAAATAAGAACTATTAGTTTGAAGGTCATCTTAACGTCATGTTTTTCCATTTGAAATAATGAAGAATATTTACAGTGCCAGGTACAAATAAAATATTTTTATACATTTATCTTTCCAAAAGTTTCATAGGTACAAATTAACCCACGTTCATATTCATCTAGTCCAACCTATGAAGAACCACCTTGTGTTTTGTAACAAATATCCAAATGATGAAGAACTCTATTCAATGGACCTGAATAAGAAAAAATAAAGTAGCTTTTTCTCTTTTGGGGAGTCTGGCTACCTGCCCAGCTCTATCTGACTCTAAAACCAAATTAATCTAAATTCAGTAAGTGAAAGCAAGAACTATTATGAAGGGGTCTAAATAAATTCTTATGATGTTCACAGAACATTAAGTCTTTTCCCATGAAAACATTACTAAGTGCTAAATAAGGCTACAATTAACAAGGTGCCAGAAAGCAGCGGCAGCACTTCGTTTCCTAGTGCCAATTAAATTAAAACTCGATTGAAAGACAAAGTCCCTTACAAAGTTTTCCCTAGTGATTTTTGAAAAGGGGGCCAATTATACCCAAGTTGTAAATAGCTGAAAATTTCATACATAAACCATACTGACTTAACTTTTGGTTCAAAACGTTTGATCCTGAACTCAGTCATGTGAAAAGTGTATTAGCTAAGAACAGCCTGCTCTTAGTATAATGTAAAGGCAAGTGGATAAATAGTATCTTGAAGAGCACACTGAAAGGGCTGCTTTCCATTCTGAGGCAAAAATAAAGAAGAAGAGGAAAGGAGAAAGAAAGGGAGGAAAGAAAAAAGGAAGGAAAGAAGGCAGGAAGAAAAGAAGATCATGTCTCTTACTTTCCTGGTCAAATGACATTTAACAGCCTATTTTAAGAATGGGTAAGTATGATAACATTTGTAAACATAAGCTAACTTTGTTAATTAAATCATAATATGAAAAGTAGGTGAATGAAAGAGAAAGTAGAAAATCAATGCACTTAAAAAATTAACACTAAATAATACTTTCCTTCAAAGATCTATTTATTACTGGACTAGCCTTAGTACTAGGAAAATATGACTATACTTAGATTGTTACAGAAAAACTTACCTGGACACCATTAAGAGATGCTACCCCCATATATAGGAACACACCATAAAGTACAGGCATGGGAATAAACTAGGAAGGAAAAAAATTGGAGACAGGTTAAAAATAATAATAGTGAAGACACTAATGGAGAGGGGTAGTTTAAACAGAAGCTAAATCTGAAACTAAAAGATAGGACATAATAATACAGTGTTTTTTACTAATTATTGATCCACTTGAAACCCTTTGTAGTAGAAATAAATGGAAGGTGAAGGAGACTCAATTTTCACTTGATGCCTTTGTATTTTTTTTTTACAATGAACATACATAACCTTAGTCATTTTTTTTTTTTTTATGGGAAAGAATGTTTGTTTCCCTTTTCCCTTAAAAGAAACAACTAGGTAAATCAGACGTTTGCCTGGACTATGAAGAACTGATAGAAAGAGAGGTAAAGAGGGTCACCTCACTTTGGCGACCAAGTTCTTTTCCCAACAGCCTATGGTTTTTTCCTTAATAATTTTCACCAATTGATCTATCAGCTTGGTGTTTAAGTGCTTGTTTCAATTAATGATAAATCATCAAACAACTGTCCCCTTTCTTCCTCTCAGGAATATGGAGAACTAATGAGAACACCGCTTGAAAGGAGCATCGCGCATCTGGAAGCAATTAATTACACACAGGGATTCATAAACAGCTTTAAAAACTGAATTAACACATTTCATGCTCTCATTAGCAAGAGTCCTTTTTACATTAATACATACATAGTGTTTTAACAATGGGAAGTTCCACTGTGATGTTCCTACATTTTATCTATTCCTGGACCCTTGAAACATCCCTACAGAAACAAGCAAGCAAAGAATGACTCTTTCTGAGGAGTCTTCTAGCTGGGCTACAAAAGGCTCCCAAGCTTCTGCTTTGAAAAAGAGCTCAAGGAGAGAAGGGGAAGGGACTAGTCAAAGAGCATGTACGCATGACCCCTGGACATGGACGGCAGTGTGGGAAGTGACTGAGGGGATGGGGTGGGCAGAGAAGGGTAAGGTGGGATATTGGGCCAACCAAAATAGAATAACAATTAAAAATAATTTTTAAAAAAGAAGAGAAGAGGAGCTCAAGTAATTTCAAAAGTTTTCAAAGTTAAAATGTTGAAAGTGTAATCAATCAAGTCCAATCTTCCCTCAACTACATAAAGGAAGCTACTGTAGCCAAAAGCGGTATGACTTTAGAATAATTTTTAAGAACTGCTGCATGTGTCTCTCTTTTCTTTGTTGCACTTTTACTTTCATCCGAATTCACCTGCACCTACCCCCACCCACCCCTGCTGCTCTCCCCTGCCAGCCCTTCCCGGTGACTACTCAAAACAGGTCCATGTTCCAAACCTCTAGGCCACTGTTGGGGAAACAGTAAATTCTAAAATGTCACAACTGTCTCCAATTGTAATTGGTTAGTTGTAGGACTTGTTAAGTTAAATGGAATAAATATACTTATTTCTATAAAACATCACATGCTTCTAAAAAAAACCTAACAATTTTAATATAGGTCATTTGACCTTCCGCTCAAAGGAAAATAAGACCTTGAGTGCTGCAAGCGGCGGGAAGTGGGGAAGCTGCAAGTGCGGTAACACCCATGGGTCACTCTGAAGAGGTCAACACATCCCGTTCAAGCCACTGGGTTCTGCATGTGCCTTTATTTCTTTTAGAATGTGCATGTTTTCATTCTTTACCGTTACTATACAATCTTACCAAAAAATTTAAAAAAAAAAAAAAAAAAAGGAAACAATGCCACCATTCTCTAGCTTTGACTTACTTCTTTTCTTTTCTAAGATTTTTAAAATTATTTTTAGAGAGAAGGCAAGGGAGGTAGAGAGGGAGAGAGACGACATCAATGTGTGGTTGCTTTTCACCAGCCTCCAGCTACCAACCTGGCTGGAAACCTGGCTTGCAACCTGGTTAAGTGCCCTGGCTGGGAACTGAACCAGTGACCTTTGGGTTCACAGGCCGGGGCCTTATCCATTGTGCCACCAGCCAAGGCTCATTTCTTAATTTTTAAATAAAACATTTTCTTCAAGCAAGAACACTTCCATTTTTCCTTAATATAGGATGATTTCCCTCTTGTCACTTTATTTCTAATTTCTTGGTAAAAAGAGAAAGCTGGAAGGGGAAAAGAGAGGTATAGTTCATGGGAAACTGGTTAGAAACTGTGCAGGAATTACTTCTTAACCTGTGTAAAGTGTTTTCCTGGCTTGAAAGAAAGTAATCACAAAGGTGATCCTGGACAATGTCCACCCCTCGCCTGAGCTTAGCTGGTTCTTTCTGTAATGCAATTCTAATGCCAAGGTCAGGGCAAGTTGTGCCTTGTGTTTAGGTCTATTATTTCTGAACTTAAGACAGACATTACTGAATCTGCCACAAAATAAAATCAGAAGCCATCAACAACTCAGAATGGCATGGGGTATGGGTAGGAAAATAGTTTTAGGTATGAAGATATTTTTAAAAATCATCCTTTGGTGAAAAGGAAACAGCACATACAAGAAAGGCATTTTATTAGATTTTTGGACAACTTCACTGTCATATAAATGCCTTGTGAAATTTACTATTTTCTTTGTGAAAATAGTGTTTCAATAAAAATCTTCCAATTTGGAAATCTTGATGAAATTAAACAGAATTACTAGGTTAGAGGACATTTTTTTACTGAATTTCATTCATGAGTCACATCAGAAGGTCAACCTTTAAAATTTCATTAAAATAGAAATTTCCCAAAGGAAGAAAAGAATGTGTTTTTTAAAAAGATAGGATAATTAATATAATATACATAGTAATAGGAGGTAGGCATTTCTACAAATTAAGGCAGGAGAAACTTAAACACAAGGTATAATAGGTTTATAGGTATATCAAGAACTGCCGAAAGATAAAATTATGCAGACAATTATATAATCAATTATACCCAGGAAGCCAAAAAGTACAATTATAAATAATATAGTGACTTTAATAAACACAAAAATGAAAAAAATAAGTGCTTGATCCTACAGACAGACAGAATAATGAAACTGAGATGAAATCAATGAAGATGAACATATTCAAACTAGGTTATATTCAGGCTATGCCACAGAAATGTTCAAATTCTGGTAATTGTCATTCCACTATTTTTCACGTATCCCTTCCTTTGATTCTTCTTCTTCCCAGCAGAGTAATAGTTGTGTGTGTGTGTGTGTGTGTGTGTGTGTAAAACACTAATGAAGTTCCAATTAAGAGCATGGGCACATAAATCAGACAGACCTGGTATCCAGAAGGATGGCTGCAATGGTCAGGCTTGGGCCTCGGCTTTAGTTAGGCTCTATGATAATGCCCTTCCCACTATAACAGCGATCTTTAGGCGTATGTTATTAAAACAATACCTTAATGCCTTTAAGCCTTAAAAATCTGGACTATAATCAAGTTGCCGACTTTCCTGTTGATACATAGCAAGTCCTTGCCAGTAATGACTTAGCCCAGATTTTCTCCTTGATAATACTCCAGGTGTTAATACTGAAAGTCAATGTCATAGATAACACGTGGAGAGGGTCAAGTGATGATGTACCAATTTTGACAACTAAAGACAACACTGTTTCTCAAGCAGTAAAAATACGGAACTTTTTAAGAAAAACAAACATAATGCTGATTATGAACTCTGAACAAAGCAAGGGACAGCATCACTGGCTTCCGTGGCTCTCCTTGAAGAGAAGCTTCTTCCTACAGTGCTTCATGCATTCTGAGTGGAAAGGGACAATTTCTTAATTGTGAAAAGCCCTCGTTTATTTCAGAAGTTCCCTTTCCCTTGAGTTTGCTCCTTCCTGGAAGGATGTCTAAAGGAGTCCTCGCTAGGAGTCTCCTGACCAACAGAGAGCCTCTTGTCTACCGCCCCCAAGAAGTGGAAGCACAGGTATCCAGAGATGGCAGGGAGTACCCAAGTTTCCTGTCAGACAGACTGGGAACATTTCAGGGTTATTTTTATTTTATTTTTTTGGAGACATTCTTCCTACCTACCTTAGATGCCTATGTGTTTGGTTTACTTGGCACCTCTTTTTAAAGTAGGCTTCCCTAAGGTTCAGTTATAAGAACATGTGAAACAGCTCTCTAACCTGTGTAGTTAAACAATTACTATACAATCCTAAACAATTACTTTAGGCTTAATCTCGGAGCATTTTCCTGTGTGAACTGAAGTCAGTAGCAGGCAGCTTTAGGTGAGGAACACCTGCATGATTCCACTACATAACTGATTGCATTGGGCTGGAGGCATTGCTCCTATCAGGCAGGACATTGCTTGTAGTAAGGAATCCAACTTGACTGAAAAGATCAATTACAATCTTCACTAAAGCCCTGAGCTTCCTCCTTGGAAACTGACAGCACTTAAACTAACTTCAGCACCAAAACAAAGTGGTTCCTTCCAATGGCTACCACCCTGAAAGATGTCATGCTTTGTGTCCAAAGTCATATGATTGTTGGGGTAATATTTTATACTGAAGTATGTAAAGAAGAGAAAAATGCCATTGATAGATATGTGGAAGATTCTAAAGCTGGCGAAACTTCCTATGATATCTATTATTTTTTCATTAGAAAGCTTGTATTTCAGCTTTGCAATGCACTTTAAATATCATCAAAGTAAACACTAAATGAATTTCAGGAAAAAGCAAACACATTGTCTTATATATACTGTATCTTTAAACCTGCCTTAATCTTGGCAGACTTTTGCCTTGGTTTACATGTTGCTGACCAAAGGCTACAATGCTGTTCAGAATATGCACTCTTAATTTATTCAAGCTAACTTATTTACTTAGTTTTTGTAGACCAGAATGAATATATCTAATATGTGGCTCTTTGACTGTGGCCTTTTTCTTCTAATTAGAAATTTGATGCCTAATTTAGACATTAGGAAAAACATATCATCCTAATATTCTATTTATTTCCATAGTAAAGCTTGTATTTAAGTGTAAAAAGCAATGAGGAATGTGCTTTTAAATAAGACTAATCTTCAGGAGGAGGGGTCAGTGTTATATATAAATATTAAGTGTGGTTATATATAATGTTTATCTGACTATGGGCACTCCAATATTACATTAATATTTGCTGATGTGTTCCATGTAGGTTAGTAAGGGCTCTTTTAGTTCATGGGGCGAATGTAGCAGCTTTAGACCCATGTATTTGTATATCTTTAACTCTGGTCATCTCTTTCTTGGACCGATTTCGGGAGAACTGAATATGTTGGTCAGCGTTATTTTACCAGGCTGTAACTACTCAAAAGGAATCCCAACCAGAATAACAGAAGTATCTACTGTGTACCATTCCAAATTCATCATGCTTAGCTCAGACCATTGTTCTTTCCTACGAAGCATATCATGTAGTCAAAAGTTAAATGGCAACTAATGATTTCTATGTAGTTTAACTACAGCTGAAAGAGCCAATGGAATAATCAAGAAGAGCAGTATATTTTTAAGAATATTTTCTATTTATTGGTTTCTGAACTATTAAAGGATTTGCTGTGCAAGTAATTTTACTTATAATAGACTCTTATTTCAGTGGCTGAGGTGTTGCTATTGTCCTAAAACCACTTCTAGGGATTTAAAAATATAGGACCACGTTTTTGATTACTGTCTTAAAAGATTACGATGGTGCTCAGTCAATCTTATCACATCCTGCAGAAACCCATATGCTAAGAAAACAGCTTTGTGGTCAAAACTAGTCTAATTTGATTTGAGAGTAGCTCAGCTGTGTTTGACCTGCATCCTCTCAATTTGCTGTGTATTTAGGTAGTTATTTATACAGGAGTCTTTAAGCCCTTGTAAATATTTCTTCTTGACAGTAAGAAACAAGGTGGTCTTCAAAATTTTGTCCATCTGTTTGCATGCATTTAGGGAAAGTAATGATTTTCATAACTTTTGTAACAGGTGGGAGAGAGTTTGTGTGCATGTGTTATGCGTTAATCTTCTACTACTTTCTAGTGATTTGAAATACATGTAAATGCTCTGTATTAAAAATCATGACCAGAGGACTGTATTGTCCTCTAGGAATGATGTATATTGGAGAAGGTGAGTAGCACATTAATCAGACATCTGTTTATACTTCAGTAAGGGTGTCATTTTCAGTTATGATTTGTATTAAAATTTCCAAAAAGTATTTGAAGTGGCTTCAACTGTCAAACACATGTAAAACAAGTCAATTAAAATTAGCTTTGGAAAAATAAAAAAATCTGTGGGAGAAAGAGCTATGCCAACCCTAACAGATTATAAAATTGAATGATAAATTTGATTCCAAGTTTCTCCATTTGCAAAGACAAAAGATAATCCTGGTTTATGTACATTTTTTGTCAATAAAACTACTAACATTCATAAATAAGAAAAATGTGTTTCAGTTTTTATAAGAATGTGGGAAATCATGTTCTTATCACACACAGACTTCAGCCAATCAGCCAATAAGCATACTATAATGTTTTATGTATTGAAAATTTAATTAAAAACTGTCATTCTAGAATAATAAATATTAGTCCTTTTTTCGTGGAGATGACTGTAAGAATGATTTAATATTTTCTTTTGGTCATTCCAGTTATGAACTGCCTAAATTTAGCCTTACCCTATCTAGGCCATACTGCTTCCAGACTACTTTCCCTAAGATGCAAAATGTTATTTAGATAGCTGAATATTTGAATGTTGAACATTTTTGGGAGAAGCCAATGAGATGCTGAGAAGCTTAACTGAGCACAAACCACTCCAGAGATGTACTGTTCTTGGAAGGTCTTGAAAAGAAACAACTTCCCAGACTGGACAGGGAGCTTGTGATCAGCCTGTCAGGATATGCTTGTGTAAAGGTTGAGCTTGCTGAAATAAATGGTTCTCAGTCTCAAAATAATGCTGTGGCCTACTTTCTTTGGGAGGAGGTGGTGGAGGGCAATAAAAAAGGACCTATGTATGTGTTTATATTTGTTTGTGATATGGTATAGAAAATTGGTCAGGTTACTGCCATCTGATAAAGATCCCACATCCGCCGTCATCAGTCATCCATAAGACTGGCCATTCCCGTAACACTGAGGAACCCGTAAAGAGCGCGGAAGATAGTCATTCCTTCGCAGCGCTGCGCCCCGCTACAAAGGCTGGCCTTGACAAGCAAAACCAGTTTCAACTTAGGCATGTTTGTTTTATTTTGGGGATACTTGAGGATTGGAGATTTTACATTAAATCCAAAGCACTTTGATTTCAAAAAATGATGAAGAAGAAGAAGAAGAAGAAGAAGAGGAAAGTTGCTGACTTGCAATATGGTCCCTAGTCGCAGAAAAAATTGTGGAGTGAGCTATGATGAGTTTGTGAAAATGTCACCTTTTTCCCGACATAAGGGAATTAAAAAATGGATCAAAGAGACTGGGAAATACCATCTTGAGGGAAGTGAAAGTTAATTAATTCCTTGATAGCAAATACTGTTTTATTTTAAGTGGTGGTAAATTATGAAATCAGCCTTCAGAGCCAGAACTGCCTAGGTTCAAATCTTGGCTCTAACCATTTGAGAATTTTGTGACCTGACGAGTCATTAATCTTTTTTCTTATCTGTAACACTAATATAATTATTAATATGGGTTTGTGTTACTGGAGAACTAAATTTTAAATATCCATGAGAGCCCTTAATCCACTGCCAAGCTCACTAAATGGGAGCTACATTATAATCATTATCATCATCATTCACCACCATCATCATCACTATCATTCATCTCTGTCTCCATGTTAATGAGCAGAGTGTGTGGCGTATTGCAGGAGGTCAGCCAATGTTTGCCAAATACACATTAAATGCTATCCTCCACATTTTAGAACACTAAACAAATCTGGAAGATAAATTTTAGCCACTCTTCCTGTTATAAACTTATTCAAAGACAACAGAAGTAGCAGCAAACGTTACATAATCTCTATTTCCTTAGTCTTGCCAGAAGAATGAGAAAAGTAAGCTCAAGGAACTATCTCATCTTTTCAGCACTCTTTCATCTCCACAAGTCTCCCCGACACAGCACTAGCTTAACAGGCAACATTTCCACTCCAGTCACACCGATCTAAACTGTTTAACCAGCCCGGTTAAACTCCAACAGTTCTGTACGGAGTCTGTGGTGAGACTTGAGGCAGGTAAGATGTCGCTGGCTAAGGTTATGGGGTTTCCTAGTGAACTTGAAGCTAGTACATATTCCTTATATTCTTCCATGTAAAAAGACAGGTTTTGGCAAAGAAATCAAGACAGAGGTTATCCACTTCATGTTCAAAGTGAGCCTGCGCAAGTAGGCGTATGAACAACTGCTTATACTGCTCAATGCACGGGAGGAAATTACGAGGGTCATCTGAGGCCACTAAATTTGTGAGGGATTAAGTGGTTGAGCCATTCCATTTTTAAAGGTAAAAGTTACACATTTTTCTTGACCCCATTCACTAGATCTGCCTTTTAAGGCAAACTCGTAAGTAAAATCATTCTTTAAAGTTGCCACTTGTTTCTTTGAAACACAGTCACATGGTGAGGGAAAAAGATGTCCTCTCCCAAGGTAACTCCTGTCCTCTCTGTGCCAGTTCTGGAGTAAACTGTTAATCTTGACTTTTAATCGGCACTTTAGATGCAGTGGTAACTTAGGTTTTAGTTTGAGTCTTCCCTTACCATCTTCTTCCTGTATTGACTTTTTGCACAAGCTAGAAGGGTTCTGCAGTGGATGCATGTAACTTACTGAACTTCAGTGATAAAAAGGACACATGAGCTAAAATTAGCCGGCTTTACTGTATATGATTCTTGAAGTAAAAATGTCTTAATGCTGAAGGGACGAATCACAGTAATGGCTATATTCTTGTTTTTAAATCTAGGTTTCCCAGAATAGGATGGAAACTATGTGAACAAAACAATTTCATGTCCCACAATGTTCCCTAACATAAATGTTTGCTGGACTGCCTTTTCCACCGATTTCTACAGTGACTCACTGCACTGACCCAAAGTGTGAAGAGAAAACAGCCACACTGATGGATCTAGCAGCTGAGTGAGGTGGGCCAAACCATGGATTACCCGACAGAGGTCAAAGCAAGCTCAGGGTCATTGATCCCTCTGATCCCTTACACCTCTCTTTGACTTTCTCAGTATTCTAATTAGTTTATGTAGATAGTAAAGTGCTTTGCATATCTGGGGCAAGAGAGCATCATTGTCAGAAAACAAAACAAAACATGAAAAAGAACAAAAGGGCTTTCAATTTTAACTCCTCTGCAGCCACATTTAGGTGCAGGGTCAGAAAATAGAAGAGGTGTGGTTGAAAATCTGCATTTTATATCTAATTCTAAAAAAAACAAACAAACAAACAAAAAAAACAAGCAATTAATACAACTTCTATTATTTGTACCCTTTAGGAATCATACATAATTACTCAGCTAACAGAATATTCAAAATGAAGGCCAGTTTGCTGTAAAACAACAGAAGAACTTTTAAACGCATTTGACATTTATGAATTAGGATTTATACTGTGTTAATGAAAAAAGTAATATAAAAAATTTTTAAATGGGTGGGGAGTGTTTAGTCAACTGAACATGACGGAAAGGTCTCTGTCTCTTATCGCTGTACTAATAGCAACCAAGTATAGGAAGCCCTCTAAAAGAAACATTGCAGTGTATCCAGGGACACCAGGAGCAGGTTCATTCCCAGCAGAGCCTCCAACAAGGGGTCATAACTGCTTGTGATGGCCTTCCTAACAACTGACCTCTCCAGATGAGGTTCCACTGTCTATGTAGTAAAAAGCTGTCACTAGATTTCCCCATCAGCTGGAGTGCTGGTGCCTCTGGGACAACAGAAGAACATAAAGCATGCTGGCAGTAATTCTGATGCTGTGAAATACAACAATTCAGCCCTACCCCACAACTTGCTGTGCATAGGCAAAAGCAACAATAGATTTCCCTCTGCCCCTGTAGAGCAGCAATTTTCAACCACTGTGCTGAAGAAAAAAAAAAAAATTAAAGATTTTATGTATTATTTTTAAAGACAGGGGAAGGGGGGAGGAAGAAAGAAAGAGAAACATCAACGTATGGTTGCCTTTCACCTGCCTCCAGCTGGGCACCTGGCTGGAAACCTGGCTGGAAACCTGGGTATGTGCCCTGACTGGGAATCGAACCCGCGACACTTGGGTTCGCAGGCCAGTGCTCAATCCAATGACCCCCACCAGCCAGGGCCAGAATTTTTAAAACATGCAGTACCTGACTATTTAGTCAGGGGCACTGACCTCTTTTCCCTTAGACTGTCAAATAAAACAAAAATCACAATAGCCAACACAACAATGGCCACTGGTGTGAATGAATCAAAATTATGCCTTTTTTTTTCTTTTGTCGGATTGTCATAAAATACATTTCTTGTTGTGTGCAGGCCTTTAGTAATTAGTTTATGCATGCCATGAGAAGAAAAGGGTTGAAAATTGCTACTGTAGAACGAAGATCTATACTCTTTTATGGTCCACTCTCTATAACCAGAAATGACTTTTTGAAGGTTATCTGTAATTTTAGCATTCCATGTGTTACATGTGATACACATTCCTCATGACTTCAGTCAAAAAGAATTAAACCAGTTAATTGACATTGTGGGAGCCAAGGATAAAAGATGAATATTTAAATATTTTAAGTGTTTACCAGGTATTTTGTGCATAATGTATACATTACATTAATCTAACTAAGTACTCTGAAGGCAAAGTCAGGCTTATCTATGCTAAGAAATTATAAATCCACTGTTAAGAAATATAATTCTATTGTTCTCAAATTGGCAATTGACATATAAATGTTCTAACCTGAGAGAAATAGAAGGCTTTCGCCTTCCAACATCTGTCTTGTATTGTTTGAACTCTTTACAAGAGGGTGCTGCTCCATTACTCTTATAATTAAATAAGCATTTTAAAAACCATTAAATTATACTTGCTTAAAAATTAAAATTTTCAGAAAAAAATTTGGAAGGATATTGTTAATAGTCATTATAGCTATTAGGTGTAAGGTGATTTTGGTGTTCGGCACTGTGGTTCACAACATAACATGAAAATTACCAATAACTTACTAGTATTGGTTGTATAGAAAAGAAAAAATGCTCATATCACACACACACAAAATTAAAAGTTTCATGACAAGTATGTACTATTCTTAACCTTCTGTTTTAGTCTTATTTCTATTTCTAGGCAGGCTTTCACATATAATTTATATTCATCTAATTAGGTAGACAGACATTCATTCCATCAATCAAACCAGCATATTGATTCCTAACTTTCTAAATAATATACCATGTCATTTTTCTTCTTCAAAAGTTCAATTCTAAGTTTTCTATTTATAAATCAGTAATTTTACTCTCTTCTCCCACAGACGATTAGGGCTTTTTATTCAAAGAAAATAGAAAGTCAATAATAATCAATAGAAGAAAAATTACAAAATGATTATCTTGAATCACTCATGTTACCCAGGAGTCTAATATGGGGGGTAGGGTGGCTAGAGAGGGGCAGGAGTTAGGGACAAGTAAATGGAAAGTGATGGGAAGAAGGGATAAACAAAACCTAAAGGAATAAAATATGCGGGGTGGAGGAGAGGTCAGTCAGACTTAACTTATGAAACTGACATTTTCATAGGTTAAAAAGTTTGAATATTGGTAATTTAACATGGATCAACCAAATAGTTGCCATAACAACAATAGAAAGAATAAAGCAGAGAGAAAAAAATCATGATAAAAGGCTTTTAAGTCCTCATTTTATCTAAACCTTAGTTCATTGTTGTAGAACTAATGAGAGTCCTGCAGATATTTCATAAGGAATTCTACTCTTCACATATCCAGTTATTATCTGTCAGTATTTGAGAAGGAGGAAGAGGTGAGTATTTCATATATTTACCTTCAAGATGGGAGCCATAAAGACTGAAAGACCAGTCAGAATAAACACAAGGGTTCCAGTGACTCTTTGTTCCCTGAAACCAAATCAAAAGATTACCAATCCACCTCTTGTTTTCATAAACATGCTCTTGTCTTTCCACCTTCAAAAAGACTATACATTGACTGAATCAATGTCTGGTTAAAACAGCAAAGGTGTTGCTATCATATGTAATTAATACCTTTAGGACAACATATAAACTCACCATAACTATACAATTCTCTTAACTGCAATATGTAATTTAAATTCATAAAGAGAAAACTGATTCTGCTAAATCCTTTGCTCCTTTTAGAATCAAGAAAGAAAAAAATATCACTTGTTCTTGGTCCACCGATGATTAGCCTTTTGAAACCCGTATTTTTTTAAACAACTTGAACTCTTGTGTAATTACACCTTCTTTCACAGAAGACAGATATTACATTGTCCCACGTTCTAATTAATAAACAGCTCAGAGAAATTTCATAAGTGCAATAAATCCCATCAGTCTGATTTCCAAATCTACAACAACAGAAGTATTTTTCAACAAATACTATTCCCATACAACTCTCCCTCCCCCACCCCCAAGAAAGAATCATCCACTGTTGTGGCGTGGGAAACGATGGCTCCTCATGTGAGCTATTTACCCATGCACTCTGGGCTCACTGTGAAAAGTACACAGTAGCACATAAAGAACCTGTATAGTCCTTCATGGCTTCCCAAATTTAACAACTGGAGGTCATCAAAGTTTCTCAATGTTTATGAGGATAGAAAATGAACTGGAAATAAAAATTCTTTTCCCTTTTAAGAATCTTAAAAAATCATCAGCAGACTCAAGAGCTTTAGGGAGTCTCGACAGAACTGAAAGATGCACGGGTTTGGCCTTTACACATGACATGACAGGTTAATTCCACAGCACCGGAAGGACTTGCATGTTGAAGACCATGACCTCTTTGCACTTTTACATTATGTCGCTTAGCTTTTCATGAATCAAAGGAAATTTATTTATCATAAGAAGTGAACCCAAACAATGATTGAAGACCCTCTTTCTGATGAAAAATTTAGTCTTGAAAAGCAAATAGAGGAATAAATTAATCATCAACAGCCCTTTCTCCTCTCCATAGCTGACTGACAGGTTGACGTGTCCGCAATGTGCTCTGTAGAGCACTGTGACTCAATGTACCTGACTCCAAGAAACTTGGGTTGCTCTCCGGGTGCAGATGTCTCCGTCTCCATCTTCAAACTGTCGATGTGAGCAATGGAGATGACGGTAGCTGCCACGTACCATGGGAGGCCCATGAAGGAGCACACCACCATGAGGATGGCCACCCAAAAGAGATCCAGGTGATATCCAGCTCCTTTCTGTAGGAAGAGGTAACAAACCCATGCAAAGAAAATGCTCATATTGGTATCAAATCATATTTCTAGAAGGGAATTAAGATTAGTGAAAGAAACCAATTCACTTTGCTTGATTAAAAAAACAGCTACTAGAAGGTAAGCTCCTTGAATGAGGAACTTTATTGTCCTCCTATTATTCTCCCTAGCAATTAAACACCAAGTGGTCACGTGATGTCTCTTCTAACTTGATTTGTTGTAGCTTATTTATTATTTGCATCTTGTTCCTTATCCTCTCTGCATCCAACTTTCTAATGAGAACAATGGAGATATATATCTAACTTGAAGACTTATTGGGACCATTCAGTGAAATAACAGGGGCAAGGCATCTTGTAGAAATTTAAATGGTTGTGGTTGTGACATAGTAAGAACTCAATCAACATGATAGTGGTATTGGTTGTTGTTAACATAAGCCTGAAAAACACCTTGAAACCAGGCACTGCGCTTTCTCTACTTGTCTATCAGTACACTGTTCACCGGGACAGTCTTCAGCAGACTAAAGATCCCAAAGCAACCTTGAGGAATTATGTAGAAGACCATTACTTACCTTTTATAGTCTATGAAAATAACTGTTTATAATCTATTAAACACTATCACTAAAGTAATCAACCCCCAGCCCTTCATCAGCATAGGCTGATTTCAAACACTGCCCGATGGCCACAACAGATCTACTGACTGGGAGAGCAGACACTTTAACGAAAGGTCTAGCTCTTTTACTCACTAAATAAATATTGTTGAATATGTCCACAGTGTTATTCTATGGTTATATTTCTCTGCTCTATTTGTGGAGAAATCAAATGCTTCATACCCCTACAGAGCCTGTGAAAACAGAACAGTCCATTTTCACAGCATGAATGCAACTGCCCCAAGAGCCAGAATATGACCAATCCTAGAGAATGGAGATGTTGCATTCAAAAAATGAGAATGTGATTTTACGCTAGGAACCCAGTGACTGTTTTGGTTCAGGTCCTGTTACAGTTAGTCAGAACACTGCTCTCTTCTCACTGAAATGCCAAGATTTTACCTCTGGCTCACACACATGGGTCTAACCATGTTTTGAGAGAATTTATCATAGACAAGGGTAGCTGACACAAGGCAGAAAAGCATAAATTTACTTAGTTCAAGTGTGACTAAGAATAAACGTCTCCTTGGAAGAAAAAGAGGTTAATCTACATTCATAAAACCAGTTCATTTCAGCATAAGTGCTTTGAGAGCATGATGGTTTAAACTGGAGTGGAGTAAAGGGGGCAAAGGTGGTGCTGGCTACAATAAACTCATTAAATAGTAACCAATGCAATAAATATCGTGTTCAATTTGGGGGCTCAGTCATTCATTCTTTCAACAAATACTGACTGAAAATTTATTAACAGGCATGGTTCTAGGTGTTAATGACATACATGAGGATAAAACAGAGATTCCTGAACTCACAGAATTGCCAGTCTACTAAGGGAGACAAGAATAAACAACATAAATAGCTACATAGCATAGTAAATAGCAATAAGCACTAAAGGCAACTATGAGAACTTGGGCTCATATACTGAGTACAATGGGAAGCCACTGAAGGGTTTTAAATGGAAGAGTGGCAAGATTTATTTATGCTCTAAGTCATATTTATTTACGGCTGCTGTGTTAAAAATAGACTGAAAAGCGTCAAGGACAGAGGGACCAGTAAGACCCCCTAATTGACAAGCTCCATGTAAGAGCTTGTGACGGCCAGAGCGAGAGTGGTAGCACCCCCTTGACCTGGAATAACGTCCACTCTGCCTTCTTCTTCCATCAGCTCAGTCTTATGCATTCTTAAAACTTCTATTAGCCTTCACCTTTTCCTGCTTCAGCCAGGGCAGTAAGGTTAGTCTCCTCTTTTATGCTTTCCTCTAACGTAATACTCATCACACTGATTTAAAGTTGTATGTGTATTTCTCTGTCTTTGACATTAGACTGTAAGTAACAGGACTACAACTGCATCCTGAAAACCTGAGCAAGGTGCATGATGTACAGTCAATTCTCAATCTTTACTAAAAAATGAATGACAAATAGCATGCTTCTCAATGGCAACTATAATTATTTAATAGCTGTACAAAAAATTACATTGTTATTTGTTAATTGGTAGAAATGTGAGCCATTTAAAGGCAAAGGGAATGAACAACGGCTGGTAATGTCACATTGTTTTAAGCCGTATTTAGACTAAATCACTCAAGATTATATTAGAGGTACCAACATGGTAATTAACAGGCAGGAGCCCCAAATCTTGTCTCTAAGAAAACTGTAAACCTAAGGATGTGCTCACTGGCCAGATCAATAGGTCAAAAGAATACCTGTCGTAGAAAAATTCAAGCACACTACCCTGAGCTACCTTGATGTTTTCTTAAACTCTTCCGACTAAGAAAAGTTAGAGTTAAATACCCTGGGAACTAGCAAAAAGGGGTCACAAAATGAAAGAGGATTTTAGACAGCAGAATACAAAGGTTAACTGCAAAAGCATCATATAAAAAGGTCTAGGATGAAAGAATTAATAGATAAAAATTTACTCTGTTCCTCTTGATATCACTCCGTTTAAAAAGTCTTCCTTTTCCTCAACCACATTAAGATCATAACTTAGAATCATTTTTTTAAACTTAGAATGATTATTATTTTCAACATTTAACACAAATGTTCCATATGTAGCAGGGACTCAATAAATGCTTGAAAGGTTAAGTGTGTCCTTTGAAATTTATAAATGTCCTTGTCTTTATGAATATAAATCCAAAGGATGCTCTACTTTATGAAACTAGGATTATTTTAAGTAAAATGATAGAAAGTGAAACTTTACCTCCTTTTAATATTTAGAAATTTAAAAATCTGTGAGAGAAAAAGACTGGCCTAACAATCTAAAGTTTACACCTGGCACTAGATGATTATTACAAAGGCACCAGGAGCAGTATACACACATGTATGAAGGCAGAATAAATGTTCATGCTAGGAGCACCTACCCCCACACATGATCCAGACAATAAGAATTTATTGGGACCCCAAGAACCATGACATAGTTCTTCCCACCAAGGGGTTCACAAGAGGATGAAGATACTCAGATTTGTATACAAATTACATTGCAATCCAAATACATATCCAAAGAAGTTTAAAAAGGACCCCTCAAAAGTACAGAGGATAAAGTGTTTATGTCCAGAAAGAACTCACACACCACCTCCTGCAGCGATGACACCTAAGCCGGGATTTCAAAAATACAAGCCCTCACTGTGAGAACTGGAGATGGGCTGACATGGTTTTCAGTCATCGCCCACCTCAAACAATGTAACAACTCTGAGAACCACATGGCCCAAGATAATAAAAGTCTTTAATGTGTGTTTACTGGGTCTGTTGTATGGAAATAATCGTGGTGGGGCACATGAGAGCTGTAAAGAGGACTAAAACATGATCCCTATCTTAAAAATGTTTTGACCCAGAAAAGTTGCTAAGGTACTTACACAAAATATGTGCCTTTGTGAAACACTGTGTCACAGCTGACCAGTGTCACAGAGTAATATAGACTTGCTAAAAGCAAAAACAAGGAGAACAGAAATGACTTTAGTTGTGAAGGTTACACCGACAAATTTTTTAATTTGGAGGATCTGAAAGACTGGTGAGGATTTTGATAAGTGAGGAGCAGAGAGTGGAATAAATAGCAGAAGAAACTGTCAGACTTGAAAAGAAACCAATAATTCAGTTGGTCATAGCATTCTATTAGTAAGTATGTGAAGAGAATCATTTTAAATTTAGGTTGAGATCATATCACAAAGAGACTTAAATCCCAGGCTAAGGCAAATTGATATCCTTTAAGGGGAAAAGATTTAGAGCCAAGGTATAAAGGTTTAGAAATATAGGACTGACATACATGAACAAGACATTTTTTAAAAAATCACTGTTTTTGGAATCAAACAAGAGAGTGGTTATTAACTTATGGCTAAACAATTAGAATAGTCTAGACATGAAAGAACAGGATCTAAGGGCTGATAGCAGAATAAAAAGAAATAAAAGCAAGGCAAGTTTTCATCTAAGAAAACACTCAAATTAAGGTTTTACCATAGACGACATCAGAAAGAATTTATTGCTACAACCACCTAATATCTATTTCTGTACATCTATCTTAGCTGATTTCTCCTTCCCACACTCTAACGCTTAAAATTACTTTCCTTGTGAGATGCACCCTTTGCTTTGCAGTCTGAGGTTCAGAACTCTTCAGCCTCTGCAATGACTCAGGGAACGACCTTAGAGAAGTTGTGACCTTGCTGAACCTGGTTTGCTTTGAGCACTCTGCAGGGATAATGTGGGAAAAAGCTAACCAAAATGATGGCCAACAACAAAAACCTGAAAAAAAACAAAAAACAAAAAAAGAGCCCAGTGCCTTGGCATTCCTATATCAATCCCAAGCAGTGCAGCAGAGTGGAAAGGTGGATTCCGTCCCAAACAGAGCAGCCAGCCAGCCAGGCAGTGCCACCGGACACAGAGCCAATGCAAATGCCACCCAAAAATATGCTGCTTTTAATATCACAATGCTTCCATCGCTCTCACTGTTTCAGGTTTCTCTTTGGACTCAATTTCATAGCAGTCAGGGCCCTTTATAATTTTAGGCAAAATTTCCAGTTTTCACATTCCACAGCCTCCTTTCCTAACAAAATGTGAACAAAACAACATCCACCATGAAAAGTCTTTAATTCATTATGAAATCTTCACTGGTATCATTAAATTGGTGTCAAAAAGACTGGAACTTATTCTGTAACTATTGTCATTCAAAGGAATGACTTCAAATAAGCAATTCTAAAAGTGATGAAAACTTACTTTTTATACTCAACTCCTATTTTAAGAAGTAAACCCTAATATATCTTGATTTGCCAATTTTTTCTACAGGAAATAGGAGAATGTTTTTAAAATTCTGTTTTATCAATTCTAAATTTGCTAAATTCAAAATTCTGAATTTTACTAGTAAGAAAACTTCAGCAAGATAAAAATAGGCATTTACTTCCAAAGACACATAGCAAATCTGGCCAATTATATATCAAAACTAAGAATAAATTTCCCAATTTTTGTCAGAGTAAAATGTTTTAGTCAACATCCATTTTCAGCCTTTCAAACTAAATCAATGCTGAAACTCCTCCTAGTATAGAATATCTAAAAATGCTCAACCAAATACAGAAACAATCTTATACAAATTATGGTTCACCAGATAGATAGTAAGAGAAACAACCAGACACAAAAAAACAATGGCACCAAGAAGAGTAAATCTCCAGAATCAGTAAGCCCCTGGAGTCTAAACCTGCCCTGAGAGATAATGTGAATTCATGGGGATTAGAATGACCTTCTAAATGCTATGGACAGGAGACGAATCCTAGACATATGGGGGGGAAAGGTATAGATGAAAAACACCCCCCAAAATAAAACTAAGACACTCTACACACAGCATAATAAAGTGATCAACTAGAAAAAAAATCCTACAGAGAAAGTCAGTGAGAATACATGCCTCTCTTGGCCTTTCCATTAGATGTAATGCTATAAGGAAAGAAAAAAATAATAATCTCCAAAGAGGTATTACATATCCTAGACATGTGAGTAAGTGAAGAAGTGATCTTGGACAATTAATGATCTTGGCCCCGCCATAATCTAGCAGTAACTGCAGGGTGGATCTCAAAGTATCCATCAATACAAAAAATCCCAAGAAATGATACAAAATTGTTGCTTTAAGTTGCATGTAGATAACAAATGGGCTACACAATAATAGTAACCTCAGAGGGTGATCTGATCATAAATTCCTAACCAGGCAGGTTATGATGGGTAGTTGTACCCCAGACATCTAACTTCTTTAGTAAAAGGGTTACCTTAGCCTTGGGCAAGCCTACCCACTGTTTCTGTGTATCTAGTTTAATGCACCTTCAAAGGTTTCTTTTTCAGATCCCTCAGAAGCCCTCAAGAGAGCACATAGACTCATTACCTATAAAGTCAAATAAACTCATACAAATTCTCTATAGGTTTGGACATTGTTATGTTGGCATTGTTAAGTTTTTCAGGTGGTTTAATTATACAGGAAAAGATAAGCAGCTCCTGGCTGGTGTGGCTCAGTGGATTGAGCACCAGACTGCAAACCATAGGGTCACTAGTTCGATTCCCAGTCAGGGGACATGCCTGGGCTGCAAGCCAGGTCTCCATCCAGGTCCCCAGCTGGAGGTGTGTGAAATACATTGAAGTTTCTCCCCCTTTCTTCCTCTCTCCTTTCCCCTCTCTCTAATAATAATAATAAATAAAATCTTTAAAAATAAAAGATAAGCAGGAAAACAATGTGGTTGTCTTCAACAAACAAAGTATATGAAAAAATCACTGACAGGGGAAAAAAATCTATGCACTAAAAGTTTATACAAGATTTAGGATAAAAATATTTCAACTTCATTTGGATCCTGATTTTAAAAACTAAATTAAAGCTTATTATATGTATGACACATTCATACATTAAAATACTGATTGACTATTTGATTATATTGATAAATTTTGTTAACTTTTTTTAAACTGATAATAATATTGTAGTCATAGTTTTAGAAGGTTTCTTTATAAATACTCTCTACAACGTATAGATGATATGAAATGCTGTCTACATTTGCTTCAAAGTGGTATAGGATTTATATGAAGTATGACTGGCCATGAGTTGATAATTTGGAGATTTGGGTGTTATGTATATGAAGTTATACCATTCTTTCTTCTTACATATATGTTTAAAACTTTCCATAAAAACACTTTGTGTAATAACATATATTCTTATATAAACAGATTCCTACTGAATTGGCTGGACTCTTCAACACCTCCCAGAGGTGAATAAAATCTTCTCTAAAAGGCTTTGGAAAATGTGCATAGGAAGATTAGCTCACAATAAAAAAAGCTTTTTTTTTTTTAATTGTGAGGGGAAGGGGAAAGTGGGAGGGGAGAGAAGAAGGCAAAGAAGGGGAGCAGTTTAGTCAAGGAAGAGTATGGAAGAACCATGGACATGGACATGGACAAGTGGGAATGACTTTGGGGGGAGTGGGTGGGTGGGGAAGGGGGCAGAGGGAAGGAAATAGGGGATGGATATAATAAAACAGTAATAAAATTAAATTTAAAATTTTTTTTAAATTTTGTAAAAAGGACTAAATACATATGGAAGAACAACATGAGGAATAAGGGTCAGCCAAAAAACAAAGTTCAGAATCAAACCTGAAAATATAACATATATACAAAATAATAAATAAAAGAGTATAAAAGAATTATAAAGAAGATAAGTACTAACAAAATCGAACAGCAAGATTTGGGAAATAATAAAATTTCTAAATGTAAAACTGTATACTTCTTGAAAAGAAAAATGTAATGGACTGTTTTGGTAGTAGAACAGAAGCAACAGAAGAAAGAATTAGTTAAAAGAAAGATCTTTAAAAACTATTGAAAATATAACAGAGACCATGACTTAAGAAATGTAAAAATAAATACATCAAGTAGAAATAGAGACCAATATGGAGATGTTCAATGAAACTCTACTTGGAATTCCAGAAGGATGCATTAGTGATTGAAAAAGTCAAAGAACCAAAATTCCAAAATTGGTAAAAGACAGGAAGATTAAGGAAGACCAATAATTCAAAATATAATTTAAAAAATGACAAAAGCATGCAAAAGAATGATTACTTACAAAGGAATGAGAATTATACTGATGGTTCGCTTTTTATGGAAGTCAGAAATAATGGAAAATAGCTTCTAAGTACTAAAAAAATAGCTTTCAACCTAAAATACCCCCAGAGAAATTGGCTTTTGAGAATGAGGGTAAGACAAAAACATTTTTAGAAAAACACAAATGGAAAACTTTACCACCCAAAGACTTGCACAGGAGGAAATTTCTAAAGTCTGGTAAGCTCTACTTAAAAGAAATTATTCAGAGCCCTGACTGGGCAGTTCCAATATCGCAAGGTTGAAAATGTGATCTCTGGTTAGTGCACGTACAAGAATCAACCAATAAATGCATAAATAAGTGAAACAACAAGATGATATTTCTCTCTCTCTCTCTCTCTCTCTCTCTCTCTCTTCTCCCCTCTCCCTCACTCCCTTCCTCAAATCAATTAAAAAAAGAAAGAAAGAAAGAAAGAATGGAATCTTAAAAAACATTCTAAAAAGGAAATGAAAAGGAAAAACAAAAACAAAAACAAGGGTCAGAGGAAAAGAAAAAGGGGATGGATGTAATAAAACAACAATAAAATTAAATTTAAAAAAAGAAATAAAAGAAAATGAGGAAAGAAAATGCAAAACTTGTATGTAATTCTAAAAATACTGACCATATGTAATTCACTGGATTTTAACATTCTAACATTCAGATAGCACTAAAATCTGAGTAATAACAGTATATGATTCAGGAAGGGATATCAAAATTAAACCATTTTTTAGTCCTTAACATTATTCAGGACAAAGGTAAAAATACTAACTTTAGAACTTAAATATGCATTTTAAAATATGCAACATAATCACTAAAAGAAGGACTAACATGCATAACTTTCAAAGTAGTAATAGGAAAAAAATAGGGGGGTAGGGGAGAGTGAAGAAAATAAGGAAAACAAAACTGTCAATTTAAAAGAGGGCAAAAAAGGAAAATTTTAAAAAGAGTAGGTAAATTTAGATGAATAGAAAGCAAAAATAATTGGTAAAACTAAATTCAAATCTATCGGTCAACAGCATCAATTTAAATAAATTAAATACTTTAGTTAAAAGCAAAGAATGCAGAAATTAGTTTTTTTTAAAGCCCAACTATGTGTTATATAAAAAGAAACATAAGACACAAGGTATATTAAGAAAGAAATGAAAAAAATACATATCAGACAAATAAAAATTAAAAGTTGTACAAAATAAAAAATGCTTTAAGGCAAAAAGCATTAACAGAAACAAAAAGAATCACATAAAAAGTTCAATTCACTAAAAGGATAAACTAAGTATAAATCTGAATGTACTCAATAACATGGTTTCAAAACAAAGAAAATATTACCAAAACAAAGCTATAGTATAGAAAACGAATATAATAAAAAACTGCTTCTTTGAAATCAGAACAGTAGAATTATTGAACTCAGGGTAGACTGATCAGGAAAAGTAAAAAGCACAAATAAATAATAATAGGTTTAGAAAAATAACAAAAGAGGATGGTTGTAATACAACAACAATAAAATTTTTTAAAGAAAGAAAAATAACAAAGGTTAACATTATAACCAACCAATCAATAAATGTTTTGGTTACTAAAAGAAAAACAAACAGAAATCCTGAGTGTTTTATAACCATGAAAACATTTTTATCATCAGTTTTACAAGTTCTACACAGAAACTTCCTGGCTAGTTTTACAAAAATGTCTGGTCCTTCAAAGAAAAGGTAATTAATTGGCATGCTGTGCAAACTAAAGAGAATATTACTGTATTTGAGAGAATGGTGTAGAAGAGGAATAGGAGGAGAAACATTTTCTAGCTGAACATTTTCTAGCTGATTTTATAAGGACAGTATATCCTGATACCAAAATTGAACAGAGACACTATAAGAAAGGAATCCTGCAGGGCCAGGTTGGTCACTCTTAGAAATCTCAAGTTCCCCAAATATATGCAAACCAAATCCAACTATATACCAAAAAGAAACTATATACTAACAGGTTGCAAGACTGGTTCAACAACGGAAAAAATCTATTAATATAATTCACCATATCAACCAATCGAAGAAAAATATCCACATTTTCATGTCACTAGTTTCTTTTTAAAATTTATTGGGGTGACATTGGTTAATAAAATTATCTAGGTTTCAAGTGCAAAATTCTGTAACAATTGAGTGCTTACCACTCAGATTCACACTCCTTTTGTCATCATATATTTGACTCCTTAAGCCTTTACTACCTTTCCTCCCTCCATCCACTTTTCCCTCAGGTAAATACATAGTGTTGTCTGTGTCTATATATCTCAATAATTTTAGAAACAGGATTTGTCATTGTCTTCATTAAGGATAGTCACCACATTAAAGTTAGATGTAGGATGGCAGTGGCTAAGTGGTAAAAAGTTTATGTTGCTCTTTGGTGGCTAAGGAAACACAGTATGAAACAACTTTTTCAGATTTCAATAAAATCTTCCTAAAGTATTATAATGAGAAGATGCGTCAACAACAGGAAATTCCAGGGCTCTGACAAGTCTTAAAGAACATTGGTTACAATGTAACTCCTTATAAAAACCCATCTTAGTTTTTAATCAATATTTATTTCTAAGAACTTAAGAGAAAAGTAGGAGGCAATGGTGACCATTATACGAACATTTACCTTGAGCTTATGTTCCTTCCTGTTTACAATCACAGCTGTGATTTGCTGGTCCATGAAGATCAGAATGGTGACCAACAAAGCAGGGATAGCAGCTGCAAGGTACACCCACCAGGGGTTTGCTCCAAATGGCGGAACAAACCAACCACGGTAGGGACTTGTTGGCTTGAAGAAGAGAGAAAACAAACAATGTTACTACATACAAATATTTGGTGAAAAATCAATGGGAGACACGCACTTATATATTTGGAGAACCAACACACTGAAGAATGGAAATTGTTTTACTAACAGATTTGACAAAGATTATTCACCAAAAGTTTCCTAACAGGTTATTTTTAAGGCAATACTTTAAATGAAGGAGATGAAGAGTATCGGTCAGTGGACAAGACTCTAAGATAGGACTCAACATGGAAGAAGATAATTTAAGGCTAAGGGTCAGCTATAAGAAAAACCCAGATGTAATACTCAGGAGAGAGACTGGCAAAGAATTATAAAATTACCGTGAACATTGGGCTTTAGCAATTACACTGAATTTTTAATAATTTTTAAATAAATTTTAATAATGCCAAATTGTAATTGTTTCATAGTACAGTATATTAAAAGCTATAAATATTTTCATGTTATACTCAAAAAGTTTGAACACTCTGGTATTTCTTACTTTATATATGAAAAATAACCCAGAATAGCTGGTACAATCCTCAGAAATATCACAGAAAATGAAAAACATGCTTATTCTAGTTCCCAATCTATCTTCTCACAGAAGATCATACATCTCTACTATAAAAAGAAATATTTCCTATCCTTTTTCCTAACTTTCAACAAACTGCAAATAAACTAAAATAGGATCCTATTTATGAATTACTTTTTCCACATCAACGATGAAAAAAGTATCACTTGTCCTCTGACGATATTTTTCATCTCACCTTACTCATGACTCCATCACTTGCTCTATCCACATTTTACTCTCTTGTAAGGAAAGGAGCTTAGTCTTGCTAATCAGTGCCTTACAAATACCCAGTAGAGGGCTTGATTCAAAGCAAACATCCAGGAAATACTGGCTTAAGTGAACTAATGATCTTTGCTAATAAGGATGTGATGGCAGAGGTAATGTAAAATATTCTCTTTGCTATAGATAACCTTCCTCACTGAGTGGTTATTATGCTACAATTACAGTCAATTTAGTTTTTCTTAGCAAGTGCATGGTACGCATGATGGAAAGAAAGGTTAGGAGTATTCTAGAAGATAGGTGAAAAACTTACAATGGAAAATTAGGTACGAATATTTTTAAATGATTGAAAGGTAAATTTTAACCAGTAGGCCTACATATACCAATAGGTTTATAAAATGAATAAATTTTATATCTTGTTTGTGGTATTTAAAATGCACCTTATACATAAATGTGTCTCTATATGGCAGATAGTTTGGCAGCAAAGTAAGAACACTGAATTAGTAATTTAATTGTGGGCATTTTGCTTAATTATTATAATTTAAACAACCAGCTTCATAAAATATGGATGATGATGATTATATTGCATCCTAGAGTTACTACCAGGTCAAAGTGATAAGTTGTATGAAAATACTTTGGATATTTTAAAATACTCTAAAAGTATAAAGTGGAGTTTGTAATGGTATTGTAAGTTGTTTTTCTATAAAAAGCAATATAATGTGAACTTTGCAGACAAAACATATAAATGTGCCTATCAAAAGAACATTTTAAAAATATATAAAGAAATGAATAATTGTACAAAACTATGGAGAGATGTAACAAACTAGAATGGGGAAAGGAAAAAAAAGCCAGAGTTCCAGGAGTGACCAACAGACAACAGTTCACCTACCTTGAACTCGCTTGGCACAATTAGTTTTGGAGTATCCACACCTACCAGAGCGTCTATTACACAGAAGATGAGAATGGACAAGATGATGGCAAAATCACTAATCAGTTTTCTTGCCTGAAACAAACAAACAGGGACTGTTCAGCACCTGGGTCCACATATGTACTAGTGTTTGAACTGAATAAGGAATTCTGTATTTGCTAACAGAGTTTACAGTAACAGCTTCATCAAGAAATTACAGGAGGTCTCACGCAGCAGGGAGATTTTTGTTTCAGTTGTTTTTGTATCATTTTCTCACCTGGCCAGTAATAATCTAATCCCATAGAACAAATCAGTGTGTGTGTGTGTGTGTGTATGTGTGTGTGTGTATGTGTGTAGGGGAGGAAACTCAAAGGCAATACATTCCTGAAATACTGGATAAATACTATGTATATGCAGCATAAGAGAGACCTGGACAAGGATGAAATGTCAGAGTGTATTATAAACATTGGTAGAAAAACAGAGGATTTCCAGTCCGCTGTGTAGACGCAAGACCTCAGAGAAATATAAAGTGATGGCAGGTGGAAATTTGATGGCTTCACTAACTTTTGTAAAGTTAGTGGAAAACCTTTCTTCACTCTGTTAGTCCTTCACTAGACGTGAAGTACCTGCTCTCCACCATTTCTTAAATGTGATTGCCATTAGTTAACAACCTTCAAATTCCCTACGTACCTGCCACTGGTTGGGACAAGGGCTAGGTTTCATGGGATGTAGCATTAAACCCAAACCTTTCTCATGCAGTGGGTATAGAAGAGCATAAGATGATTTAGGTGCATGGTCATTCTGCTGTGTTTAGTGGCACTGACAACCACCTAAGAGCATTACTATAATAAAGACACCATGTGTAAGTCATGCACATGGTAGCACATAATCTAATTGTTCAGCAAGAACTTAGTACCTAATACTTTGCTGGGCACTGGGAATATCAGAGTGAACAAAACAGACACAATCCATGTCCTCATGAAGCTCACAGTCAAGTCATGCTCAAGGAAGCCTCTCCTAAATGTAAAATCAAGGTTGACAGAGCAGTTTAAGTCATCTCAGGGTGAGCAGTCAGTTCCTGGTGATGCCAGGTGAAGAAAGATCAGTGACAGGCTGAGTGGCTGCACAGTTGTCAGGGGAGCAGGTCTCGGGAAAGAGCAGCAGCACGGCTGCAGCCAGGTGCTCCACAGGAAACAGAAGCAGAGAGCGAAGGTGCCTGAGGATTCGGGGTGCTGAAGGCTGGGGTGGAGCTCAGTTCCTGACCATTACCAGGTGTCAGGAGCCTTAGGACTAACTCACAGCAGGATCACAGATGCCTCTTTCCCTCTTGGAGAGATGGATTTTGCTAGATTCAGCTTTCTTGAGAAGTATGCAGAGGGGAGCAGAAAGCCAGCTATGGGACCTTGTAGGGGCAAGTTAACACCAATCACACATAATAATTTCAAGCACAAATAGATAGCATGGATCAATTTGGGGATACAATATGGCACAGTGATGAGAAGCAGTTTCTATAGTCAGATTACCTGGGCACCATTATTTTCTGTCTGCAAATACTTATCCTTTCTTAGCATCAATTAGTCCACCTGCAAAATGTAGCCAAATAATCCCTAACAAATTCCTCAGTTCGTTCTAAGAATTAAATCATAATAGTGAAAGTGCTTAACATAACACCTGATATATAATAATCTCTCCCATTGCCCCCCCCCCCCCCCAAATTCCACAAGGCTTCTATTGGAATAACTAAATAATCCATTGTTAGGAGGTCTTTATCTTCAAATACAAGAAACAAAAAATAGAAACTCCGTAAGAACGTGGAACTGCCACTTTGAGCTGATTTTGGATGGAAGTATCTATAGTCCCTGTACAAAGAGGTTGTTACCTAAGGGCTCAATACTGGGAAAACCCTTCCTTCTTTCCTTCCTTCCTTCCTTTCAATCAATCAACTTTATAAGTTGGCACAGTGTTAAGATTTACAGAACTGAGAAGACAGTTGAGAGAGTTCCATATATCTCCCCTGACACAATGTCCTCTACTATTGACATCATGCATTAGTGTAGTGTATCTGGACACACCCATTTCTTCAGTTTTGTGCAAGTAAGTGCTGACAAAGGCAGTTCAGGAGGATCTGGCAAAAGATGATCATGTGAAGCACTTTCAGGAATATATTAAGATGTTACAACCTCTCTGGTCCAACAGGTTATAAATCACTGGAATAACATAAGTCATTGCAAAGGCAAAAAACAAAACAAAACAAAACAAAAAGTTCTCTTTTCTGAATTGCCTTCTTAGTCTTTATCCAGTAAATACAACTTTCTGACAACTCATTTACACTAGAAGTTAGTCAAAGAGTTTTTATGAAGCCAGTGCTCCTCTTTGTTTTTCAGAAGGCATTCTCAGTCTTCTGCAAACTAAACACATAAGTTCTAAACCTACTCTCTCAGCAGGTCTTCTCCATCCTAATTACTGGCAGCTTATTTTTTCTTAGTGCTTAGGTCAAAAGTTTGTGATAATCAATCAAGTGACTCTTCTCTTTTTCTAATATCCTTTGCCTAAATTACCTTCAAAATAAATTATCTTCTAAACACATGCACTATCCTGTTATGTCTTGCCACCTCCACTGCTACGAGCACCTTTGTCTAAGCCACCACTTGATCTCATTTGCTCCCTAACTCATCTCCCTGCTTTTATACTTGGCCCCCATTCAGTGCACTGTCAAGGTATCACCCAACACAGTCATGTTAAAATTCAGGTCAGATAATGTGGTAGGCAGAACAATGCTCCTAAAGATGTCCATGCCCTAATTCCTGGAGCCCATGAATATGTATGTTACATGACTACGAAGAATTAGGTTTGCAGATAGAATTAAGGTTGCTCATCAGCTGACCCTAAGATTGGAGAAATGGCCGGTTTTTTTTTTTTTTTTTTTTTATGGTGGGTCCAATGTAATCATAAGAGTGCTTATCAGAGACAGAGGGGAGGCAGGTGGGTCAGTGTCAGAATGATGCAGTGTGACAGACTTGATAGGCCATGGTTGGCTTCGAAGATGGAGAAAAACGGGCCATGAGCCAAGACATGTGGGCTGCCTCTAGAAGTCTGAAGAGGCCAGGAAACACCTTCTCCACCAGAGCTTTCAGAGAGAACCCAGACCTACCAACACCTTGATTTGAGTCCATTTACACTCATTTCCCAAGACAACATACATGTGCTGTTTTAAGCCATCATATTTATAGTGGTTTGATGTAACAGCCAGAGAAAACTAATAACTAATCTAAATATATAGAATAAGTAGTTAATCTCTTTTAGAATAGCTTTTGGCTTGCCAGATTTACATATTGATATAAAACCTGAAAGCCTCGTGTTGATGGGATCCTGTTGAGAGTGGCACCACTGAACTGTAAGTATAAAAGCAACTAAAAAGACCAATGCTAATAAACTGAAAAATTGCCTTTCTTACAATTTATGGGGGGTGGGGGAGGGAAAATCTACTCAGTTTTGCTTACAGTAATATTGCTTAACCTCATCAGAGAGCACAGCCAGGGTGATGTGCTCTGTATTAACATACTTCTATTTCCTTAAATTGTATAATTTGGTTCCGTTACAGCAGAATTCACTCCTGGAGAGTGTTTACTGTAAGACATGCCTTTCTAAGATAGTGGATTAGTTTAAATTTCAGTCAAGAAAATTGATTTTTCCCAGGCCCCTTTTGCATTCAACTCTAAATCCTCTGATTAGAGAAGTCAGGCAGGGGAGCTATTTCAGCAGACTATTCAGGTCCTACCCTACACTAAAAAGGGAGTTTGATTTGAATGAGGCAAAACTGACAGCAGAACTAAAAAGTGTCCTAAAACCACCAAGCACTGAGTACATATAGCTTACGGGATACACCCTAGAACCTGTGTACAGGAGCACTGAGTCTCACTTTAGGGAAATAAGAATCGCTTTCTTTGAGGTTGTCTTACATTTCCAAGCACATTTAGAAAAGAAACATACATGAATTTCCTTTCATTTATTTTGTTTATTTTACCTTCCATTTTCATCAAACTTGATCGCTTTCAAATACTCCAAAACAACACCTTTTTATGTATCTCTATATATAAGAAGAAATAAAATCAGAAATGTACAGCTTCTAATTCACTACTAGCTATTTCTGGTAATGATTGGAAGTGCCAAAGTTTTCATGAGAAAACCTGTTTGCACAAGCTTTCATGCCCAATCCTGTGAATTCAGAGGCCTCAGAGCTAGCTTGAACAAATAAATATCTTAACTTACAGGTGACTGTCCAATCAAATGCTATGGGCCTCTGGGCTCAAGTTTCAGTACCCTAGAAATATAAACCACTGCCATCTAACGAAACACAAATTAAGATAACTCATCCCAGACATGCAGAACTAAAGGATTTTATTAGTACAAAATCAGTGTTATAAGAAATGTTAAAGAGGTGCCTTTAAGAAGAAAAATAATCAAGAATATAATATAATAACATGGCAATAACTACATGCCTATAAATAATTACTTTAAGTGTAAATGTCTTAAATGCTCTAGTTAAAAGACATGGTGACCAAATGGAAAAGAAAACAAGACTCTTACATACACTGCCAACAAGAGACTCGCTTCAGATCAAAAGACACACACAGGCTGAAACTCAAGGAATTTAAAAAGATGCCTCATGAAAAAAAAAAAAGGTAAAATAAAAGCCGGGGTAGCAATACTTAAGTTAGGCAAAACAGACCTTAAAACAATGGCCATAACAAAAGACAAAAAAAAACATTTCATATACAATAGCCAAGATATGGAAACAACCTAAATGTGAAATATTACTCAGCCATAAAAACAAATAGAAGCTTACCATTTGTAACAACACTGATGGACCTAGAGGGTATCATGCTAAATTAAATAAGTCAGAGAAGAAAGACAAATACCATATGGTTTCACTTATATACACAATCTAAAAACAAAATAAATAATCAAAAGAGAAACACACTCAGACACAGAGAACAAACTGATGGTAGCCAGAGTGGTGAAGGGTTGAGGGGCTGGGTGGAAAAGGTGAAGGCATTAAGAAGTACAAATTGGCAGTCACCAAATGGTCACTGGGATATAAAGTACAGCATATGGAATATAGTTGATGGTATCATAACAACTACGTACGGTGCCAGGTGGCTACTAGACTATCAGAGAGATCACTTCATGAGTTATATAAATGTCTAACCACTATGCTCTGCATCTAAAACTAATATAATATTAAATGTCAACTAGAATTGAAAAAGATCTAAAAACAGATATAAATACACATACATATAACATAGACACACACATCTACATGTACATATATGATAATTCCTACTTCCATGCATGAATGAGAAAAAGAAAAGTATGTTTCAACTAATATTCTTTTTTATCAGACTGGTTTTGAGATCTTTTACTTTTATTTACCATTCTCGAATTATAAAAACAAAAAGAAGAAATATTTCTGTCATCCGCATAATTAATTACAGAAGCAACCAACTTAAATATTTAAATTGCCAAAGCCAAGAAGAAGTTAGGCGGATTGGAAGATTAATTCAAATAACCAAAAGCTGCTCTCTTGGTCTTGGGCAAAACAACCCAATAAGTCTATTATAAACATATTCTCCATGAAGGATGATATTGTATTAATTATTAAGAGAGTCATAATCATTAAGACACCACAGTGAGAAGCTAGTTAACATCCAGGGGAGAAAATGAACTTGGTTCCTGGGACCCCCAGAGGGGCACTCAGTTTTCACTCTGAGGGCTGCAGCTGCTCCTGATGAACCGGGGGCCAGGCTCTGCGCCTGCCGGGCAGCTCTGCACACATGGGACCCAGCAGCAGGCACCCTGGGGGTTCTCAATAAATATTAATTTGCGATGTCAATTCCTCTCAGGATTGTGGTGCTTGGAAAATGCTAAAAACAACCGTGGACAAAAGCATTTATTCTAGGTGGGGAAAAATGGCATGCCTGACAAATATACGCCTTTCAGCAATCATGAAGAGGCACACCACACCATGGAAATTTTGAAATTTTAAAGCCAGTGCTATAAAGCACTATAAAGGCAGCACTAATATCAGTAGAGGAATCCTAATACACCATACTTGGAACCCAGTATCTACTATAATTAGAACTCAAGAAAAGGAAAGTCTGATTTAGACTCTAGGATTTTAATGCCTTAAGTTCCAAAGTCAGAGAGATTTGGGGAACAAAGAAGGGAATACCGTTGGACAGTTTATGTGGGTGAGGCTTAGAGCTTGCCATTGGAAATCTACCAGGAAAAAACAGAAGTTTTACCAAACATGGAACAGAGGGGGAGGCCTAATGAAGGGGTTCAGCAGGGATGCCAAGGCACCTTTAGCAATCACAGTCCTCTTCCTCTTTCCTGCCTCAACACTGAGTAAATGAGTGGGGCCAGAAGAGAAGGATCAACCCACAGGGGAAATACGATGTCCCCATCTGGCCACTGTATTCTAAATTGAAACGGAAAATCTGGAGTGGATCCAGAAAAGCACAGCCAGAGGAACACAAGTTTGAAAACACACCACGTAAAAAATAATGGTATGCCTCAAGAAGTTGTGGGAAGAAAGTGCCTTCAAAGATGTGAAATCTGTCATAGGAAAGGAAGGCTAAATTTGTTCTGTGTAGCTTCAGAGGGTGGGAGCAGACCGTGAGGACAGAGGCTGCGGAAAGACAGGCTTGTGTTTCCATCAGGAATGCCTCCGGAGACTGGAAGTTTCTGTTCCGGAAAGCCCACGGATGGACGCTTGTCAGAAACTAGGAGGCAATGTTGGACTAGGTGGTATTCAAAGTCCTGACACTAAAATTAAGGCCCAATTATCAAAATTTCTCGACCCTCTAATAGGGTCTTCTTTTATCTCCTGCAAAAATCATTAGGGAAAAAGGGTTCTTGGGCTTTAAAAGGTAATTTTATAATTTATATTAAGGTACAAAAATAAAAAAATGTAAATAACAGTAAGTCATACCTATAATTTAGACAATCTGGAAATGGAGTGGGAGACCAGTTTGTGTTCATGGATGGATTTCCGTGCAAATGACTTCATGACGAACAAGTAAGCTGAACAGTGTTTAGTTTCATCGTGGTACCATGGTCAAATGACTTTATCCGTAGGCTTTGGCCCATCAGTGCTCCCAAGTTTACGTTTCTTAGTGCTTAACTTAAGTTTACTGCTTTTTTTTTCTGGTCAAATGTCCATATGAACTGAAGTAGTTGTAATCTTTGTTAAATGTTTACTAGATTATGTTGTATTTATAACTAAATATTCCTTTGTCATTGTTAAGAAAATAAACATGAAAAACAATTTTTGAATTAAAAACAAGCATCCTTGGCTTAAAAAATTACTTTTGTTGGTACAAAGTAACACAAGAATTTGAAAATTTGTTTTTCCGTCACTGACAGCAAAGTCATTTTCTGAATGAGTTTTAATGGCATGATGTGGTCTGATGTTTCTGCAATAACCAGCCAGATTCACTTGGTATTAGTAACACTAGACAGAGGATGCCCATTATGTCTTAATTATTTCCT
This sequence comes from Noctilio leporinus, assembly GCA_004026585.1. NCBI lineage: Eukaryota > Metazoa > Chordata > Mammalia > Chiroptera > Noctilionidae > Noctilio > Noctilio leporinus. The sequence continues at coordinate 339,973 of PVIW01000350.1, read as the reverse complement.
GATACATTATTTGTTTTAGCCAGCTTTTTACCATTTATCAAAAATATATCTGAGAGTAAAGGGAAAGAGAATGGAGGTGCCACCTAATTTTTACAGACTTGTTTTATAAACTAAACATTTACAACTTTGATAGAATTGTCACAGGCCAAAATGTCAAAGAAAAATCATGTTTTCAAAAATATAAGCCAATTGTGGAATTCGAGACTTTTGTGTATTTTACATGGATAAAACCAAATGTATCACCTAACTAAAATGCTTATTGTGTTTTAGCTGAAGTCTGTGAAGCTCTATGGATTTATCTCATCCATAAGGCCGGTCCTCAAAGACCACCATCAGCTTACTTAGGTCAAAGAAGGCACCAAAGTGTGATCCCACAGGTGATAATAAGCATGAACAGGGCAAAAGAATCAAAATGAGTCATTCTTAATCTTAATGATACCTTAATCAACCTATATCAAGGTCCTACTATGTGTGTGGCCCATTTATTAACTTATCTTTGTATCCTTATCATCTAGTATTGTATCAAGCACAGAGTTATAATATTGAATGAATAAACTAATTATATAATATAGAATACTTAAATAAGGACATTAAAGAACATTCTGCTCAATTGTGTCATCTAAATAAAGCATAGAAGATTTCATAGCTGTTGATGTCACCTGGAATTTACTGATTTCATTTATTTAAATGACAATTATAGCCAGGAGGTATATTTACAAAGACTCTTACCATTACATCAATTCACATGAGCATAGGATTGTTACTTATTTTAAAAAGCGGAAAAAGAGAAAATGAAGCAGGTCCTAAAGAAAGACATTTTCATGCTAATTACAATTGCTGTTCACATTGAATTTGACATGTTAAAGTACCAATAATTTTGCCTAATTCAGAGGGCTCTATAGCTTTATAAATTCTACTAATCACAATTCTACTCTGTCTTTAGATTTCTGCTTTCATTTTGCTACCAGATACGCAGTGATGGCATTCTAGTTCGATGCATATGGTCACCTGTTGCTATGGGACTCTGGAAGAACGTTTGATATTTAATGCCCTGAGCCATTTGCCACAGAATATCACAGACTGTGCTAGGATGCTCCTACAGGAAATTTTACTACCGGAAGACTTTAACTAAAGACCAGTGGCTGATGTAACAGAACCAGTAACTGTGTGGGACTGATGCACCCCTTTAACAAGAATGAGGACTCAAAGGACACAGTCAGTGGAGTGCTGGAATTCCATCCACCTCTACTGAGCATTCAGACTTTCTGGCAGTGACTAGTATACAAATTAACCTTCTGATAGCCAACTTAGCAAAGGTGAACTCTTTCATCCTAAATGTTCATACTAATGGATTGCAAGTGGATTTATGGGTAGCTGGCCCTGGTCAAGGCAAAATAAATGAGGGACTGAACTAGGGAAACAAAAGTATAAGTGTAAAGGGCAGAGATTAAAGCAGGATAATCAAGGGAATTGTGATGAGGTTAATTTGATAAAGAAAAATTTGGAGAGGCAAATGCAATGGATGCCATCTTCAGCCAGAACAGATCCATTTTCTATGCCTTTCCAACACTCTCTGCGTTGGGATGCTGACCTGTGTGGTCTACCATGAGCTCCCTTGCTCTCTGGAGTCCAGCTGAGTTTAGTTCACGGCAGTCTGGACAGGTTATCAGAGGGAAGAGAATCAGTACGCTGATTCCCTTAGCTGTACCCCAGTGAGGTTGCCTCAGGCTGGCTAAATCTCTCTATCCAAGGTGAGAGGGCCTCTCTCAACAGCTCTCTCTTCTCCCAGGTTCCAGCAATCACACTCTTTTCACACCCTTTGGACCAAGGCTAGGAACAACCGCACTGCTCCTCGCGCGGGATACTACACTCCCTGAGTGTAGGTTTCCCTAAACCTAACCTCACCCTTGTGAGTAATGCCTTCATTCAGCCCCTCAAATGATCGTAACTGGGTGTGTCATGTGCTTCCTGCTGGGACCTGGACTGATACACCAAACATGATTTTAAGATTTTGAACTTGGGTGGCTGTGAGGACAGGTGGTATTATTAGCTGAGATAAGGGAATACAGGAAGATGAGTATGTTCAAACGTGCAAAGAAAAACCACAGGTGGGCTTTGCTGTGTGACAGCTGCGGAGCATCCAGAGACAGGGTGGTGGCAGCTACAGAAGTGAACCTGGCATAAAGATGTAGATACTAATTAACTTTTGAAAGTTTATGATTCTTGTTCATAATATGATCACTAGTTTAATATAGAGAATTTATTTAATTTAGGAGATGGAGTCAGAAAGCTCTCAAAAATGATAAAATACTAGGGGGTTAAAAGATCTTAACTGCCACCTAGCTGAGCTCTTCCTTTATGGGTGTGATAACTGATGTCCACAGTTGGTTAGCAAAGGGTACATGTTAGTCAGCAACAGGCTGGCACTAGAATCTACAGCTTCAGGATTCCAACACCTGTGTTCTTTTCATAAAATGCAGTATTTACCTCTACTTGACTGACTTCTGTTAGTCAACAAGTATTGAGTTTGCATCCGACCTTTTGCTAATTGATATATGAGGGAGAAAATGGAAGTGTAACAATTTTCCAGCAGTTTACAGTCTCAATTGACTAGAAACTCACACAAATGTTTTGAAATGTGAATACAAAAGAGAAATGACATGCAAGCTAAAGGAGACTATGACATTTTGTAAGACAAGGGCACTGTCAACTAGTATCAATATTTTGATATTTTAAGGGTTTCATATTGATATGCATGAGGAAGTAGTAACAGGCTTAATTATTATCACAACAATTAAGGACTACCTAATTTATCATGTTTAAGCATATAAATTTTAGTTGTAAAATATAATATATGAGTAAGAATCTATAAATCTATTTGCTCCTACCTACAGAGATCATCCTTCTAAAGTGACAGCTTAAGTGAAAGGATATTTTGGCAAATGGCAAGAAAAAGATGTTATCGTTCATGTAGGTACGTGTGAATTTATGTATGCATCATTATGTAGCTGTACATGTGAAGTAATAAGGGAAGAAAGTCTGAAAGCCCACACACTTAAACATTGCTCCTTAGAAATTATATATGTTTTCTCCTTCCTGTTTATTATATTTTTTGGTATATGCAATTCTCAACTATACTGATAACCTTCTTAACAGAAACTGTAACTATAATGCTATCATTATTCTCATTTTACATACTCATGACTTTCTTAAGAGCTTTTATCAATCTCTGGGAAATTACCTACTGGACACATATAAGACCAAAATTTCTTTAAGTCTGAAGGACTATTTTCAATTTGGGAATTATTGCTGGAAGAAAAAGGTGAAATCTATATAAGCAGTTAATATGATCTCTATTCATTAGTCATCTTAAGGTTAATAGTAAGGAACCATGGACATGGACAACAGGTGGGATTGACTTTGGGGGGAAAGGGTGGGTGGGGAGGGGGACAGAGGGGAGCAAAAAAGGGATGGATGTAATACAACAACAATAAAATTAAAAAAAAAAAAAATCACCACAGCAAAAGAAACCACCAACACCACTACTAACAACAACAACAACATAAAAGAAACCAACAAATAGAAGAAGATATTTGCAAACAACAGTTCTGACAATGTGTTACTATCCAAAATATATTAAGATCTTATACAACTAACTCCACACTAAACAAGCAAATAATCCAAATAAAAAATAAATAGAAAGCTCAGGCCAGGTTGCTGGGTTGATTGGAGCATCTACTTGTACACCAAAATGTTGTGGGTAAATATTCTTTTTTTCTTATACTGTCTTGGAAGCCATTTATTTTATTTATATTCTATGAGTGGTATGTTTAAAATTTTTAAACATCTATAATTTAATCAAGACAGCCTTCATTAATCTCTAAATAGAAAATAGAAAACTGCTTTTGTTTAAAAAAAAAAAAAAAAAGGTTAATAGTAGTTTATTTTGCTAATTATAACTTACAAGTACTTCACAAATCTTCCACTTTTCTACCTGCTATGTCTAAATAATATCAGACTTTGGAAAGTGGGTGATGGTTCCCAAGATGTCCAATGAGTTAATAATTAAGAATGAAAAAGCCTCAATAGAGAAGAAGAAACTGTCCTAAAAGACCTTTCCTCAGGAATCTGTCCCTCAGGAAACTTACACCATGGAGGAGATGGATCAAGCAAAGATATTTCCCAGTATGTGAATGCGTTACAAGTCCAGATGTCTTCAGGGACAGGCCGTTAATCTGAATGTGTAAAGTAGCCAAGTCTTAGACAACACAGAACTGGGAGGATAATAACTACCTGGGAAGTGCAGACTCCCCAAGGCCTCTGGTGTGAGGATGCTTGTGTATGTGTGTATACAAACTGGGGGCTAAACAAAGAATGGCTGGGCGCTGAATTCTACCGGTGGACCACTAGTTCATGATGTGAATTTTAGACAGACTAAATCGAACACTTCTATGTTTCACTTTGTGGGTATTTTTCATTCCTTGGGTCAGCTGGTTTGAAACATTTCATTATTGCTTGTAGCTGCATGTGTGTGCGTCCCCAAAATCCGTATGTTGAAATCATAACCTCCAAAGAAGATGGTATTAGGAAGTGGTACCTTAGAAGTAGGCTTGGGTCATAAGGGTAAAACCTTTATGAATGGAATTAATGCTTTTACAAAGGAGACCCCAAAGAGATCCCTAGCCCTCTACCACATAAGGACAGAGCAGAAGAGATGGCTGAACCAGGACAAGGGCCCTCACCCAACCATGAGGGCTCCTGATCTTGGATTTCCCAGCCTCCAGAACTGTGAGAAGTAAATATCCTTGTTTATAAACCCCCCAGTCTACAGTATTTCATTATAATAGCTCAAACAAACCAAGACAATGACCAATCTTTCCCTTTATTTTCAATTTTATAAGAAGAATCAAAGTCAAAAAATTACCCAACTGAAAACAACGTATTAATTTTCAATTTCATTTGCTAGGTATTTAAAAAAGGAATTTCATCAACTGCATCTTATGTTTTTTAAAGTTCTTTCATTCACTGACAAAACAAAAGCAGTTATTATCAAGATTACTTAAGAATTATTGGCACCCCAAACACTGAGACTTGAACTATGAAACAAAGGATTATCTTAGTTTCATTCTTCAGGGAGGAAAAAAATGCCATTAACTAAATGTTGATCTTATCTTCTTGTCTCTCAAGGAATCACAGTTTTGGCTTCATGTTCACCCAGGCATATTAATGGGAGACAGGAAGTCTGCACAACTCAGCTCAATTATCTGTTTTTACGTACTCCGACATTCATCATTACGGGAAGGGAAGTTTGACTCAGATATCATTCATATCTTACACCAGTACTTGTGTGACAACACCATTTCATTCCACAGCCTATAATTCAACTACTAAAGTACTCACATGGACAGCTGATGAGCAAGAAATTCCATGTCAGAATTCCTGATTAACATGAAATGAGTTTTTGCTTACGTGCTCAAACACTATGGATTTAAAGCAATTTTTCTTAGCTCGCACATTTTTACATAATTGGCCCTACTTTTTCATTTTAGCACAGTCAGAATTTATGACAGAATTATGTGAGCAAAATCCTTGGAAGGGTTTTTAAAGCAAGACTATAATTATTTTTAAAATATGGATGCGTATGGACAAAGACTGAAAAGCAATTTTTTAAATACCCAAAATTATGTCAGAAAGGTTGAATTACAGGTGCCCTTTTCCTTTTAGAAACTGTACTATTGTTGGTACCATGTAAATTCAATGAAAATTACTTAAAGCTCAGGTGCTTACCATGGTTGGGAAATAACGGCTAGTTTTGAATTTCTTCAGAGCCATAGAGGAGGTGTAGGTGCCCAGGAAGAGGATGCAAGACATGAGCGTGATGTCAGGAACAAAATCGCAGTTGTTCCCCGCGAGCTTCCCGCCGTATTTCAAACACTCCTTCTTTGTCAAAAGGGTCCAGTCCAAGGTGGTGTTATGGTGCTAAAAAAGAAAAACATTCCATTTTCCTAGAGAACACTGACACATCCAACGCCACTTTTGATACTTGATGTGCTGCTATATATGGGCTGCACTAAAAGTTACTGCAAAACAGACTGAAGGCAACCATCGCAGGGTGCAACTTGAAGAGGTGCTAACGGAATAGAGTCAAGGGGGTCCAGGAGGCTAGCATTACACTAAAAGTTATCGTAGGTTAACTGCTCACTTACCCAGCATTTTCACAAACGAGCGGTTCCTTTTCTAAATAACTATAGAGTTGGTAATGTAGGGAATCAGATTATGAAATGTTGATGGTCCCTGCTTTTTCAATTCCATAGCCTAATAAAATGTAGCTTTTCTCTTGTTGACTCCAGATGTGCACCCTGAGCATTTATTATTGGAACTTGCTGTACTGGGCTGTGGAATTGTGGATGGGAGATTTATCCACCCATCCCTGTTACATGGCTCCAGGCTCATAGGCCCATGAATTGCTGTCATGCTATCAGTGCTGTACTTCTCAACAGCAGCTCACTCCTGTTCTTCTTTTCTGTTTCTGTGATACAGGAGAATCCTTCTGCTAATGCAGTGAATGAAGCCCATGCTCCCGTCCCCCAGCTGCTCTGAGTTTTAGCTGCCATCAGCTCACAGCTGCCTCCTTCTCATAAGAGCTGCCTCACCTGGAATGTTATGCCTTCCCTCCCGCCAGCCAATTTCTGATCAACAGTAATGGGGTGCTAGTCACTGAATATCTGGGCTCCCCTAAAACTCATGTTGAAACTTAATTCCCTATGTTACGGTATTTAGAAGTGAAACCTTTTGGAGATGATTAGGTCATGGGAGCCTTCATGAATGGGATTAGTGTGTTTATGTTATAAAAGGGACTCAAGGAGCTTCTTTGTCCCTTCTGTTATAATATTGTTATATGAAGGCACAGTGAGAAGAAGTCTGTGAATGAGGAAGAAGGTCCTCGCCAGACACTGAATCTGCCAATGCCATGATGTTGGACTTCGTGTCGGGTCCAGGGCTAATGGGTATAGCATGTGCTTGCTTATAGAAGTTGCTTGAGAATACCTTGCAAATAAATATGGAAAGGTAAATTTCTCCCATCCTTTGGAAGCACAAATTCTACCTCAAACCAAACGCATCATCAATACACTCTACTATCAATGAATGTTCTTAATATGTTGATGAGTCACAAGAGATCATATATATAAAAGAAGACTCTCTGACCAGAAAGAGTTCTATATTTTTATAGAGCTCAACATGTGATGTGCTCACACTTTTTTTTTTTTACAATTACAAAAAGCTCTAAATCATACCCTGAAATATGTTCTCTATATTAGCTTCAACTTGCAAACAGCTGAATTGCATAATTGCTCTTCTATCAAACTCTGCTTCTGAAAGATGACTATATTTCATTTTGTTTTTTGAGATTTCTGTAAATGGATGTTTTTAGCAGAATATATTTAAAATTTAGTGGTTATAATAGGTACCGATTCCTTTGTTTTAAAATCAGCAAAAATTTACCATCATTTCAGCTCAGCTCTCTGATATTAGCAGAGTGCTTTTTTGGAACTTGAGTGCCCAAGAGGTAAGCTGCATTAAAACAATCTCAACAGGAAGTTTTATTAATTTTCTTACAAAGATTCAGGCTGAACCCTGGATGGTGTAGCTCGGTGGATTGAGCACCAGCCTGTGAACCCAAGTCTTGCTGGTCTGATTCCCAGTCAGGGCACATACCCAGGTTGCAAGCCAGGTTTCCAATCAGGTCCCCAGTTGGAGGCAGGTGAAAGGCAACCATACACTGGTGTTTCTCTCCCTTTCTTCCTCCTTCCCTTCCCCCGCTCTCTAAAAATAATGAATAAACCTGGCTGGTGTGGCTCAGTGGATTGGCACCAGCCCACGAACCCAAAGGTCGCTGGTTCAATTCCCTAGTCAGGGCACATAACCAGGTTGCAAGCCAGGTCTCTAGCCAGGTCCTTAACTAGAAGCAGGTGAAAGGCAACCATACATTGATATTTCTCTCTTTTTCTTCCTCCCTCCCTGCCCTTCTCTCTGAAAATAATAAAAATCTTTTTTTAAAAATTTGTTAAAAAATAAATATATAAAAATAATGAATCTTAGGAAAAAAAAAGATTTAGGTTGAAGTAAAAACCATACAGATGTACCTGAAATGACAGAGATGTTTTCTTGGTACATACAATGCTTCATTCACTTATCCAGTAAGTCCTTTACTCAAAACACACTGAATGCTCACCATGTGGAGAAACTGATAGTGAGTGGACCAGGTGGGTCAAAGCAGATTATTTGTGATAATGTGTGGTAAGAAAAAACATGTAAAGTAAATGGGACCAAGTTCCTGAGGGTCTTAACTGGGGTCAATCTCATGAAAAGAGATTTTAGTCTATTTTTCTGGAGACCCAGTTTATATTAAGTGGGTTTGTTTCTAACTCTTAAAAGTAGAATATTAAAAGATTTCATTTTAAAATTTAAAATACTCGCCAAACACAAGGGTGGGGAATATGCAAGAGAGGATGGGCAAAATGCTGATAGTCTTTGAAGCTAGGGTTCAATGAAGTCAGGGTCCAATGTACTATTCTCTCTACTCTAATGCATGTTTTGAATTTTCCATAATATTTTAAAAAGTAGGAACATGTATTCTTCCAGGATACTTAAGGACTGGTTTTTGCACTCGACTTTCTCAATGAGAGAACATCACAAGGCTGCTATGCACAAGGAGATAAATATCAGATCCCATTTCCTATTAAAATGAATGCTAGCTCCTAGAATTGCCTTGAAGGTATGTCAAATCAAAGCACTTTTGCTTCTATGTCTGACTGCCAAGCAGAATATATGAGACTATAACACTTCTTAGTCCCATGATGAACAGCATGTCCATGTAGGTATGATATGCTTCAGTGGTAATATAATGAGCAACAACAACCAAAAAAGAACAAAAATTTAAAATTCTACATTCCTTTTTTTGAATATAGATGGGTAAAATTATGTGCCTTTTTAAATATAAATGAGGATAATGATACAAATAAAAGTCTCAAGGTTAAATAGTACATGTACTCATTAGGGTCTTTCCCTGCAATGGTGAGTCAGATTTGTAGTAATCTGCAATTTTACTTTATAATGAACAGGATGCATTTGTCTGTATATATGTACGTATATTGCAAAGTATCAAAAGTAATTAGTTAAAATACAGAAATTTGCAGACTGTCACTCCCAAGCTAACAACAATGAAAGCAAGCTGGATACACTATAAAATCAGTTTTAAAGAATCCACTAGAGATGAGGATGTAAAGGAACCTAAAAAAATTCCAAAAAGTTACAACGCCTTCATAGGCTGCCTCGCCCTAGTAGAGCAGCAGCTGAAAGAGAAATCAATGGCAGAAGGTGGTAAGGAGAAATAAGCCAAACTTTAATGAATCTTTAATAGCGGCATGTAGTATCGATTGGAATTCTGAGGAGCCCCAGGCATTGAAGGAGCCTGCATCCATCCCCCCACCAAACTTGCCTACAGTCTTACCCAAGTGCCCCGGTGGTAGACAAAAGCTGGAGGTCAGACAGGATTGCTGTGGGAAACGCCCCTTAGACACAGAGTCTCCACCAAATGCATGAAAGCCACTTCTCGAAGATGGAGGACGGGGCAGGAGAGCAGAGAAAAGCCTTGGAGGCACCAGGCATTGTTGCCGCAGGGGACTACAGCATCTGACCTCTGAAGACTGAGACAGGGCAGCTGGGCAAAGAAAGATCTCTCAAGGCTCAGAAAGCTGGGGCATAAAAGAAGATCCAGAGCATTCCATGGGATATTCTAGGATGAGGGGAATATTCTCTATCTTGTTTTGGATGGTGCTTACATGAGACTATAAAACTGTCCAAATACATTGCAATGAACACATTAAGACTATATATTTTAAGACATGCCTCAATTAAAAAAAAAAAAAAACAAACAAACAAAAGAAAGGAATTTAATGTGGAAAAATACTAACTGATCTGTTCAATCACCTTCTCAGCAGAGTGACGTTAGGCGTTGAAATCTGGTCTCTCCCTGGGAGAGCTGCTAGGCGGAAGCCTAAAGATTTTAATGCTTATTATTTAGATACACAGTGTGAATAAACTGTGGTGGGTCTCAAAGTTTCATAGGGACATTTTCAAGAATTCTGTTTACAAGTTAAAGAACTATGCCAAAGGAGAAATCAATGGGAAAACTGATAAAGGGGAGAGAATTAAAGACACCACAATCCTAACATAATAAACAAAAATGACAAAAACCTGCCCTTTCTTCTTCAGGGATGATTACTCTAGAGTTCCAATCTCTAAATGCTCTAATGCCTTGACTCTCCAGCTCTTTTCCCCTGAAAACATACCCCTATCATGCGAGAGGGGGCCCCACAGGTGCTCAAGGGCTGCATGTCACCTTTGTGGAACCTTCCACCATGAGCTAATTACGGCTGAAATGGAAAGAAGGAATGAAGTACTGAACGGTTCAGGGGAGTAGAGCTAGGGAGGGGCAGACAGAAGTCTCAGTGGCCTGTCAGAAGCCAATTTCTTCTCTCCACTAAGTGGAGTTGTGGAGGCAGCATGGCCTACTGGAGTGATAATAATATCTTAATAGAATAATAACAGGACCCAACATTGATTGAGGGAGAAGTGTGTGCTAACCGCTATGCTAAGTCCTGTCTATTTGTTAACTTGACCCTTATACAGGGTGGAGCAAAGGTAGCTTTACAGTTGTTTGTATGGAAAATAATAAATAATAATACAAGAATACTCTGTATGTTTCATGTACTTGTAACTGTAAACCTCCTTTTGCCCTACCCTGCAGTATCCTTTGCTGTAAATGCTATTCCCATTTTCATCACCATTTACAGATGGCACTCTGAGAAGGTTCACAGTCTCTTAAGTAGTGAAGTCTTGCATTTGAAACTAGAGAGTCTGGCCCGAGAACTCAGTATCTGTAAGCCTTCTACATGAAATGCTATTATGATTCCCCAGAGAATGGAAATAGGCAATGTTTGGAGTAGGAAAACCCTAAGTTCAAATCCTGGTTTTACCATATACTGGAGCTATATGGCCTTTGGATGGTTAGTGAACCTTCCTAAGCCCCTGTTTCATCTATAAGCTACAGGTAGCATAATAACTCACAAAGTTATTGTGAGGGTTATAGACAATTAATGTAAAGAGTCTGGTTTCTTGTAGGTGCTCAATAAATGGTAGTTATTAGTGATGATAATAAATCATATTGCCTCTTTAATATTCATATCTAGACCATCTACTTATATATTGTCTGTAGATATATGTGTGTGTGCCTATGCAAAGTATACATAAGGAACTGAGATGGATAGAAAAGGATAAATGAAAAACAGAATAAAAGTATCTCTGAAAATTACATGCAGATGTGTATACTTTTCCTAATTTTCTTCTCTGAGCATAGCAACTCCACATTTTCATAAGATGTGCAACTGATACACACACAGAGGCTGCTGCCCTGGGGTATGGAGCTGACTGCACAAACATTCCAATTTGCAAACACTGAAGTGCCCATCCCAGAAGTCTTGGAATCACCCAGACTTCGAGTGAAATCTTTGTTCTACTAATTTAGGGCTATGGGGCCTAAAGCAAGAAAAGTCTCTGGCCTACTGAAATTTCAGTTTCTCTTACATAAAATGGAGATAATTATGCCTGGTAGTTTGTGTTAATGCCTGTAATACATGTTATGGTTTATAGTGATTAAAGATATAAAACACCTTGTCTCTAGTAGATGCTCTATAAATGGCATTAATTATAATCATCATTGTGCCTTTATATCCCCTATCACAATCACACCAGAAGTCAGCCACAACTTCCATTTGTTTTCCATGAATTTCATAGTGGCATCTTACTACATTTACTAAATACCAACTACTGAAGACTCTCCAGGTGCCCAAAGACAGGGCTTAAAAATTCATTAATTTTAAAGCTTTCATTGATACGGTTACAAAAGAATAAGTCAGAAATAATCTCCTGTTGAATCAGTGGAAGTGAGATTTTTATTAATTTTTATTGCAAATTAACTTATGGTTTTCATTCCATATATTTTTATAACTTTTATTAGATTTTAATTAAAATTCTTTAATGTCAAAAAAGTTTTCTCCATATTTTAATCAAGTCCTTTGAAGTAATAGGCTGGCTGGCTCAAAGATTAAAAATTGAACCCTTTTCTCAATGTGGCTTTTAAAATATACATACATAATCTCTCACACTTAGACACTCAAATATGCAAGAAATAAAGAACCAACATTTGGGAAAAGTCAGAGGAAAATTTTAGAAAGGGAAAAGAGCCAGGGAATATGAAAACAAGAGAAAAATGGGGTCAAATGGGAGAAGTCCAGAGGAGACACAACACATCACCTCTGAAAGGGATGTTGTGTATAATGTCCACGGGAAGTCTCTCAGGACTTCTCTCAGAGTCCTGAGAGAAGGGCACTCTATCAATACAAGGTATTATGGTTTTCGTCTTTATAAGTGAGAGATTGATATTCTTTGGTAGGAGTCCATATCCAATGTAGAAGGAACACAATTGAAAGGCTGAAAGAGCACTTTCCTCTTTTTTTTTTCTCCTCCAACACAAAAGTCTCCTTCCAGTATTGTGACCTTCCATGCAAAACAGCTCATTTTTAAAGTTTAGTTCAAGTCTCTTAAAGATCCTTGGTTTCTTGCCATGGGAAAGGATATCATGTGACACAAGCAAGTTTCCCCTAAGTGACAGGGAAAATGTCCTGCTACAATCACCCTTAGTGAAGAGAACACAGGACCATTTGGTAGTCAGAAGAATTCTTAATTGTACTAGAAAAAGAGAGAGGACACCATGCTCTCATTTCTCAACTTCCCTCACATTACCTTGTGAAAAAATAGTTCAAGGTGACAATTAATGGGATATAGTGTTAAAGTCCTAGGCAGGTTTAAAAAGTATGTGGTAAAAGTAAATATTCACCTCAATTTAAAAAAAAGAAAGAAAGCAAAAATAAAACAAGCTAACTAGCACAAGGAAAGTATTATTTCTGTCCTTCTACTATGGCTGATTATTAAACATGCATCAGGCAAGGACTGCTATAAGTTATATTATATTATAATATAATATAACTGATAATATATATTATAATAATATATATATTATATTATAAGGTTATAATAATTAGAGCATATGCAAGTGTACGTGTCGTTCGAAATATTAAGTCACTTACCATGTCAATAGAAGATGTAGTTGGCACATCCTCTGGAGCAAATGTGGTGTCATTAGATATCGAAATATTCACTGTAAAACAGAGATAATTTTTACTATAAAAAAGATTAACATAACCAAAATGCATAACTGGTAATCTTTAAAAACAGCAGGGTTAGGCATTAAAAATGTCTCCAATAACAACATAAGTGCACAATGAATTTTCTTTATAAAAACTATATTCACCTTTCACCTAGACAAAATAACTAAAATTTGAACACATCTGTTGTGCTCTAATCGGAAGAGACAAGGGCAAATATTTAATGGGATAATGTTAAAATTTATTTGTTCCAGGTTTCCTATTTTGCCTGGTGGAAGAAGTAGCTGTTACGGAGTACGCTGGCTTCACATGGAGTCAAATCTCACAAACTGGAGTTTTACTAAGTAAGAATTAATTGACTTGAAATTTTTGGAATGTGTGAAAACAAAACAAAACAAAACAAAAAAACAGTATTATTGATAAATTATATAAATATAACAGATGAATATTTAATTTTAAAAATTATTTCATATAATTAGACATGTAGATGTCATTTGCAGAAGAACCAAATTTATTATATCAACCTTCCTTTTTGAAATATTTCATTTTTTCTACTTATGAGTCTAAAATTAAAAATGTTTTAAAAGTATTCTATAATTATTTTTATTTATCAGGTGAATCTTTTTCCTAATATGTGAAACTTTATTATAAAATACTTATCACTCAGAATTTCCCTAATTATGGAAATATTGTAAATTAATACTCAGGTTTTCATCTTTGAAGGTTACATCGTTCAGTGAACATCCAATTTGCTAATTATTGTTTGGTCCCTAAGCACTACCTCCTCCCCAGGTTCCTAGCCTTCCCTTTCAGCTTGCCATGGTTTAGATCTTGCCTACATTAACTTTTAAGATGAACCAAATACGTTTATTCGACTATTTAAATTTAGAATATAAGATCCATCAGGGAAGTATAGAGGGAAAGTGTCATGTCTGACACTTTCTTGGAATCTGCCCAGCTGAGCACCTAAGAGGAACTTGAAAATATTTGTTTATTATTCAATCTTTAAAAGAAGGAAATCCTGCCATTTGCAACAACACGGAGAAACATGAAGCACATTATGTTTAAGTGAAATAAACCAAAGATAAATACTGCACAGTATCATTTATAGGAAGAATCTTAAAAAAGGGAAAAAGTCTAACTCATAAAAGCAGAGTATAATGGTGTTTGGGGGTAGGAAAAATAGGGAGAGGTTGGTAATGGGTACAAACTTTCAGCTATAAGATAAATAAGGTCTAAGAATCTAATGTAAAACATGGTGACTATAATTGATAGTACTTTATTTTATAATTAAAATTTGTTGGGTGTAGAACTTGTGTTCTCACCAAATAATATAAGTATATGAGGTTATGGATAGGTTAACTTGATGGGAAACCTTTCATGATGTACATGTAAACAAAATCATTATGTTGTACACTTCAAGAATATTTAAATGTCAATCATACTTCAATAAAGCTGAAAAAATACTGTCAATAAAAGGGGTCATTTAATTTGTAATCGCAAATGAAGGGGAACAGATAAAGGCAAGCAAAATGAAGTAAGGAAAGAAAATAAAAGGGAAGAAAATACTCAGCTTGGGTTCTACTCAGGTGTAGAATCCATTCTGATCTTTAAAGGCTTTGGAATTGTTGAACTTTTCACCTAAAGCTAGCTGCTGCCAGGCCTTTCCTATTTCCTCTGTAAAATAAGCATCAGCAAACTGTCTGTTTGCTTGTACAATACTTTCTGCTTCATTACGGGTCACAGAAAGAATCAAAATAGGTTAAAGGATGCTTGGCCCAAACAATAAAACCAAACATGAATCCATTTCCAAAAGAAAGATTATTAGTAACAAAACCTAGGTCTTCATTACCATTTTGTTCTAAAAAGCTTAAAGCACATTTCTTACATTATCCTATTTGTTCCCTTAAAAACATACAAGACCATATAACAGGTATTCTTTTATACCTTTTTTATGTTGGATGGGACTCCAACACACTATGCCAAATTTCTTGCCCAGGATTAGAGTCAATCAGAAGTAGAGTTGGTGCTAAAACCTGCTCAGCATTCTTGCTTTTCCTGCCCAGCATTTCTAATGGTCAAAGTCAAGATGATTTATGTGGCCACAGAATTTAATGTGGGATAGTAGTTGATAAAGGTAGATGATATGAATCTTGACTATGAGCTGCAATGTCTGACCTATCCAAGCATTTGCAGGAAAACAGTGTATGTGAAATCACAGGCACTATTTAGAGGGTGTCTGCAGGATGCTCTTCCCAAGCTCAATCATTTTCATGCAATATTAGGGGATTCTTGTCACAAGACAGTGAAGATCTTTTTGCAATATATTTTTTCTGTATAAAGACAGAGTAAGGGATGACAAAAGAAGAAAGTCAATGTTCCTTTTTTGTGAAATAAATGACATAATAAAGACCATGAGCAAACTAAAATAGGATTTCAATATGAACTTTTAGCAACTACTCCTAAGTTTTGGATACATGTCAATTCTGCTCATAAAATTCCTTGGATCTTTTCAGTTTTTCTCAGAGACAAGCTATTAAAGCACACCGGCTGTCAAAATACCAAAACACCAGTATCAAAAGGACATTAAAAAGTATAAACTCTACATACTTATTTTAATAAGCAGCTGCTTCAAGAGAAATACTTCAAAATAAATATATAAACAATACTTTCATAAATATATATTGGCAGAATATGGTAGAGCCCATAAATAAGATTAAAAGTTAATTCATTTAAGCTCATGGAAGAAAAGAATGATTCATTCCAATTGGGAGCTTGGTCTATAAGAGACATTGGTCACCATTTGTATCTAGACACATACAATGCAAATATTTTGGCAACCAACTGCAGAATGGTCTGTTTTTATAGACTTTGCAATATCCTTAATTAGGATTCTGGAAAGGTCAAATGGAAAAGCCAAAACACACTGCACTCTGTCTTCACTGTTTGCTAAGCACTTATGAAGCAAAGAAACTCTTTGCCCTAAGAGTCTGGCTTATTTAAAATTAGCCAATTGCTACTGGGACAGTCTGTGTCCCATACTTGGTTTCAGGGAGTTTCCGCGGGTTGATCGTTTTAGGTTACTTGGATGTTCACTTCTTGATCCTCCTTCCTATGTATCAAATTCTAGCTGATCCTCTGTAACAGGGGAATGAACATGGTTAGTACCAGATATTTAAAAGTGTGTCTGTGAGTTTTCAAGCATCAGTGGGCTTTCCCCTCCTTATGTTTAATAAGAGATCTAGAGAGAGAACAGGTTGCAGGAGCTATGCATGGACACATTCATGTGTCCTTGTTAGCTCACCTCCAGTAGGGGGACTATCAATTATACTGTTTAAGGTTGTTCTCCTTTATCTTCTAGTAACCCGGCACCAGGAACTACCGCATGGCTCCTCTGCTGTAAACATTAGCAGGAAAGTACCCTCAGGAATACACACAAATGCTCACTTGAGACCACAGGTCATGTGCAACCACTGGCCACGGCGAGGGACCTATCTGCTTTCCCGTGCAACCACATCACAGCATAGAGAAAGGAACACTATGAGAACAGGCTGGAATTCTGGCTCCACCACGTTCAGAGGCACAGGCTCCCCAAACTCCCTCCCACTTGATCATGAGGTAATTACTTCACTCCTCTCAACTACACATCCCTATGAAATTGGATTTAAAATCATCTACTTCATAAGGTGTGCATTAAACTGTGCAAAACTGTCAGCACAATGTCCAGGTAAAAGCTAAATAAATGGTAGCTAAGATTATTACCAGCTTTATGAGCTGGAGAAAGCAGAATTTTACCCCCTAGAAGGAATGTCAGCCAACTCACAAGTTTATGTGGTGACTAAATATATATACATTATAATGTTATATTAAGATATAGTTTATTAAAATTCTCTTGGTGCTTAATCAATGTTAGACAAATCTGAATCTATACCATCAACATAGCTTGTGGGATTACAATAATGTGAAACTGACTAACCTGCTCTGTATTAGAATTAAAGAATATCCTTTCTGGTATAAAAACTCTAATGTTTTATTCCATTCTACTAAAGCCACATCTTTAGGAATTTGACTACCTAGAAAGTAGATACAGAATAAAACTGAAAGGTTCTTTCTTGCCTACCTGGTCATGTCAGATTTCTTTAAGGGCCCTGGAAAAGTTAAGCATATAAGTATCTCTTGATAAAATCAAAGATTTATGCTTTAAATTTCCAGATAAATAACAGGGTAAAATTATTTTTTGTAGAAATGACACAGTAAATGAGAAAAACACCAAGAGAAGTAGCTCTTAGGGAAATTACCTGCATTTCAGCCTTGAAACAAAATTAACATAAAAATTTTCTTCAGTTCTTGTTATTAACCTCTTTGTTCTCTTAAGTTTTTCTTTTTTTTCTTTTCTTTTTAAAATTTTATTGTTGTTGTATTACATCCATCCCCTTTTTGCTCCCCTCTGTCCCCCTCCCCACCCACCCATTCCCCCCAAAGTCAATCCCACCTGTTGTCCATGTCCATGGTTCCTTTATACTAGGTTCTTATCTAAACTGCTCCCCTTCCCTGCCTTTGCCTCCCAAGTTTTGTTTTTTTGGTGCCAAGTTTGATGCTTGATATTTTCACTCTAACTAGGCCAGTTCAGATTATGACCCTCTTCACTCCATGGACATATTTTGCATGTTCACTACATACTGGAAGTTAAACAGCTGAGCTGCTGTGAAGCTGGATGTATTCAGCCACTATTTTTACCAAAGCACCTCTTTCGTATCTACTCATCCTTACATTTAAAATGTGTCGAGCCATTTTTTTCAGGGGTGTGTTGTTAAAATCTGTGTTTTGTACAAACCCAAACCTAGAGAAATTATAGGTCTGGTAATTATCCAAATTCATTGCTTCTCCTATTCCCTGAAAGCACTAGACAGAAAGTACTCAAAGGTAGGCAAGACAGTAAAAGGAAACTAAAACAATGAGTCCTTCAAATATCTCTAGATTTCTTAAAAGATTGCATTACCATCAATGTTCACATGCCAGCCATGCTGGTAGCAACCCCACAGATGCAAGGCTGAGTAATGCTACACCAGAAGGCCTTGGGCTTACTGTTTAACCATTAGCCTATGATTTAAACCTACTTTATAATCAAAAGAGGGAATGGCACATAAAAAAATATGTACAGAATAAGATGCAGGTCAGGGGAGATAAATTAGGATTATATTTTACTTCCTAATTTTCTTTTAATAGGCTCTCTAATTATGAAATACATAATAAGGGACCACAGGAGACATGGTCCAGCAGTTCTTTTTAATGGTTATAACATCTTGGTAGATAGCATTTATTAAGACAATAGGAAAATTAGAGACAAAGAAATGGTAATGAAATTCCACTGCAGTAACAACCATCTTAGAGCATCTGGAAGCCCCCTCATGCTGTGAATGAAACAGAAGTACAGAAATGAAAGCCATGGCTACTTCCATCACTTGGCTTGGACTTAACAGTTTCACACCAGGGAAAAGACCATCTTTTACTTAGAGATACTATAGCCAGTGATGCACTCGGTACCCAAGAAAGGCTTTATTCATCTTACTCAGTCATCCATTATTAAGCATGTTCTCCCTGGAACAGTCAACAATGAATCAATAAAATATATCCCTTCTGTTAACAATAAAGCTTAGTGTCTATCACCTTGAGGCAATTTTTTCTTGCTTTTCTAATTTGTTGATCATTTTTACTAAGGCTTCTTTCCCCTCTAGATACAAAACCAGCACCTGGTCAGAATATTTATTTCAACCCTTCCTAAAATATTAACATGCCCTTCAGTATATAGTCACTGTGACTTTGACACATTAAGCAAATGAACACAGATACTAGAATAGGAATTTACTTCTCAAGTCTGGGTCAATGAAAATTTCCACAAGTAATAAACACTATGAAAGAACACATTTTATAATAACCAATATGTGGGTAAGTTGGGAAATGGTATGTATTCTACTTCATTAAGAGTAGTACAATGCTTAAAACACAATGAAACAGATCCTCAGCAAATTTTTGTTGATGGCAGAAGGCAAGGGATAAAGGTTAGGGGAAAGGAAAAACAGAAGTCCATGATCTATGCCCTATTTACAAAATTCTGACATTTATGTTTTAAATGAATTACATTTCTCTTAGAAGAACTGAACATCATATCTCTAGGATTTTAAAGCCTTCTACACGACTGTATATGGCGTATGTATGTTTGTTAATACTTAAGTAGTCGAGATTCAGGGGAATAGTATTAAGTTTTCTAATTATGATGCACTGAATGCCTTAAGATTTTTTTTTAAAATATGGCTTCAGTGTTTCACATTTATCTACAACAGCATATTAGTTGTTAATTTTTTTGTTGGCTTCCAGTAGAAGCCTAGTTAATATTATTCTCTAGGGAAATTTCAGGAAAAATAAAATGAATACATATCACTGGGGTATCTTTTGTTGGGCAATGAGAAATGGGGAAAAAAAGGACAAGTTTTTATGCAGTGTTAGGTGTCAGACAATTTTACACATGGTATTTCACTTAATCCTTATGGTAACCCCTAAGAGAAAATGCAATTACTGACTCAGCTCACAGATTATAAAGCAAAGAGATTAGGTAACTGCCCTAGCCCAAGGTCACAATGCTAGTTACAGCTGAAATTCAAACTCAAGTTTCTTTTACCTCAAAGTACATATTGCTTACACTTTACCACATTAGTGATTTTCCAAATTGGGATATTGGTGATGAAATGAGATATCGTGACTTGTCTTTCAACTAGATATTTTTGGTTTTCACTTTCGGCTTTTAAACTTTACCATTTGTTAAAGATTTTATTGATTGATTGAGAGATGGGAAGGGAGGACGAGACTCTGCTGTGAGAGAGAAACATCAATTGGTTGCCTCAAACCTGAAACGCAGGCATGTGCCCTGACAAGGAATCAAACAGGTGACCTTTCAGTTTGTGGGAGGGTGCCCAACCAACTGAGCCACACCGGTCATGGCTGAACCATCTTCTTTCTTATACATCTCTGCTATATGTAACCATCAAGACAAAGTGGGTAGTATAACATCTACTGGCTGCACGTTAATGAATAGTTATCCCATTTCTGAGCAAAGTAAATATTAGCACAACAAACATGTATACACCTGACTAGTAGGTCAAATATCATGGCCAATTTTCCTTTCAGCACTTGCAACTGAGCTTCCTTAGTTCTTCAGTAAATGACAACCTAGGTATACAACCTACGTTACTGAGCAATTGATGGGGTGAGAGGAAGGGTGAAAAAAGGTACATTAAGAAAAGGAAACTGAAGTGGATTTAGACCAGAGGTCACCAACCTTCAGGCTGCATCCGGTGCCATCTGGGCCACAGAGCAGAAGATGAGCTTGAATGTAATGCACTTGAGTCATCCCAACCCCACCCCCACTTCAGTTTGTGGAAGTATTGTCTTCCATGAAACTGGTCCCTGGTGCCAAAAGGTTGAGGATCGTTAAT
The DNA here is from genome assembly GCA_004026585.1 of Noctilio leporinus. Taxonomy (NCBI): domain Eukaryota; kingdom Metazoa; phylum Chordata; class Mammalia; order Chiroptera; family Noctilionidae; genus Noctilio; species Noctilio leporinus. The sequence goes on along the minus strand of PVIW01000350.1, from coordinate 319,197 downwards.
CTAGAGGGCATTAAGCTAAGCAAAATAAACCAGGCAGAGAAAGACAAATATGTACGGTTTTACCTATTTGTGGAACCTAAAAATAAACCAACCAACCATAATAAGAGACCAAAGGGATGATTACACAAAGGGTGGGGTGAGGGGATGGGTGGATCTAGTCAAAAGGGAAAAGGCAATATAGTCAATTAAACTGTGATTAAATTTACAAGGTGACTGGTGATTACCAGGATTAGTGGGGTAATCACACAAAAATGTCAAATCACTGTACTATACACCTGAAGTAAATATAACTAATATAAGATTGTATACGAACTATACTTAAATAAAAAAGAAAAGATAAAAACTCAGAAATGATGAAGTTTTAGGGAAGTAAGAGAGAACAAGATCATACACATACACACACACACACACACAAATCAGAATATTACTGTGTCCATGAATAGAGTTTTTGTAGTGATTAAATGACATCTATTTTCTTTCTGGTAAAATCATTCTCTGTTTGCAACATCATGACTACATCTGTGCAGTTGCTGGTTCATTGTTACATACTGCCCCAGTGTTGAAAAACAAGTCATCCGCCAGTTTAAATATTATGGACTCATTGATTGAATTCTTTTACTAGGAGTGCATGTTGCGATGAAAGACCAGTCTTTTGTTGTTTTTAGAATACTTACTCTAGCTGTATATGCAACTGCATTCTTCTCTATCATTTTTCAGTTTGTCGTTATGAAACACTAAATGTATGGTGGGTTTTTGCCGTCTGCTATAAAAACATATTAAGGGTACTGGAGAAATGCACACTCATTAATCTTAAGTGGTTTTGTAAAACATGGACTGTTATGAAAATGCAAATAATCATCTGTCTTTTTCAAAATCAGAAAGACATTCCACCTCCGTTGGTGTATACAATCCTTGCATTCATGAACATATCTGTCATGAGTGCCACTCATCTGAATGAGTCTAAAAATACGGAGTGCAACCAGCAGTCTTGTTGTAGAATGGGCCAACTGCCCAAGAATGTTTGCTCAGAGGGGAGCATGATGAAAACTAGCTTATTTGTTCTATTGTTCAGACTTGAAAGCTACTCATAAGCCATAAATATTAATGAATAATAACAGCAATGTCAGTTAACATTTAATTATTTATTACATATTAGAAACTGTTGTAAGTACTTTCTCTATAATATCTCATTTTCCCTCCTTCAGAACAATTCTATAAACTAGGGACTATTTTTAAGCCCATCTTACAGGTTATCTGGTAAGGAACTTGCCCAAAGTTACACACTGGGCATTACCAAGCCAAGACTGGAATGTATGATTTTCTGACGTTAAAGCCCTGTAGCACGACTTTACTACTCAGAGTAGGAAGAATTGTCAGTTCATCCAAGACAGCTCCTAGCTATTTAGGATTGACTTTTACACCATTTGGGGGAAACAGATCAAAGGGAAAGCTGTCACCACGTCGGCCAAACCTGTCATGCCAAATGGCAAATCAGTTCAACTCTCAGTATCATTTTTTCAAGAAAGTAAAGATCCTTCTTGGAAAGAAAGTCACATGTATAATCTTCTTGTATTTTTCATAATGAAAACACATTCAGATTAAGTCTTCCTGGGTTTCATTTTACCTTCTCTGCCAGCATCCAATTAAAACAATGGATGCACCTTTCCAGTAGCCTCAGGTAGGCACAGGGCTAACAGTGGGTCGATCTTTTTGGTGACAGGTGTGCTGACAGGTGTGGTTTGAGGCGTTACATCTGTCTTTGTAACACCTCAAACCACAGAACAGCTGAGTAGCATTTTTGTCCTTTAGAAAAATCTTCCTGCATATTTACTCAGGCTTGCCTGCAAAGTCAGCTTTCAGGCTTTTTCACAAATACATAAATATAGGTGTATAAATAGAAATAAATAAATGAAAAAAAACAGTTCAAAATCCCACAATTAAATACAGTAAGTACTAAACATTGCCAACAGACTGCGACTTTAGGCAAAATGATGTATAACAAAGCTAATTTTGCTGTAGATGATTATAAATAAGAATTAAGTTCCTATAGCATCTTAATTACTGTTATAACAAAATGACATTGAATAAAACCATGTTATTTATAGACCTGCTGTAGGCCTGTGATCCAATATTTTGAACACGTACAGCCTGGACTTGCCCTGAAAGTCCAGGATGGATGTTTTATCCCCTTCTGTCCTGGGAAGACCTCTACACAGTTGTGTAATGGTAACATCTGTGTTTCTCTGGGGAAAATATTTAACTGATTCTAATAATAATATCGATCAAATATTAAGTACCTATTTTTTCCAAGCACTTTTAAGTTATATAATCATTTCCAATTAGTATACATCTTAACAATAATAGGTTTTTATAACTATATGTCTGTCATTCATTTTCTCCTGAATTTTCATATGTCCACTTTGTACTCTCTCTGCTTTTTTTTTAAGCATATAGGTTTTCTTTTAATGTATGTAGATTTTCCTTAAACAAGAATGCAAAGCCCAATAATGTCCTATCTTTTGATCAGTGTCACTACTGACAGATCTGTTTTTAGGGACATACTGTTCTCTCTTCTCTCACCACTCAAGATAATATCAAATGATGCTATACGACTCAAACATCTGGGAGTGATCTAACAGAGCCTGCCACATGCATCAATATTCTTTGTAGCCTTTTGTTTAGTTTATAAGTTCACACACATTTTGCATTCTAGTCTATAATATAATCATTTGTTTTACTATAAATATTACGAGGTTTTCCCTCAGACTCTGTAAGGAAATGCTGCCTAATTGTGTCTCAGATTCATGCCCAGGTTTATACGTTTTTACAGCCCTCAGCACACCGCTATATTTCTGGTGCTATAATCCAAAAAGCATGAGTTGTATATCAATTTTTATATTAAGGGGCACCAGCCTGTAGCTAATTGCGCAAGCTGGGATCACTAACACTGTTACTACTAAGTTGTCTATAACCAATGTAAAGCAACTTTCCTCAAGGTGAATCCTTTTCCTCCAACGCCTTCTATATTTGAAATGATGAGATGAATTACTGCAAGAAACATTTCCAAAGACCAGGCATTTTTCCACTTTTTTGTGGAAAAGTTCTCAGGTTTGGCAAGGTGGATATTAAAGTGCTAGAATGTATAGAAACATATTCCTTACCCAGAAGTTAATTTAATTTCTGTCTCTCTTGACGCTAGGGTATAAATCTTCTCTGAGAATGCAACATTCCTTTTCTTTCTTTTGTTTTTTCCTTTCCTTTCCTTTCTCATTTATGCTGTCTAACAGAGATGAATGTTAAGGCTCTACTTATCACCAGGTGACTCCAGTCTGAATTTAGGTTTAATTTCAAGCTTCAAATTTACAAAGTGAATAGTGTCTTCTTTATTTCTCTTATAGGCTTAAATTTATGTAGAGTTTACTTAAAGGAAGAACTTCCTGTAGCAATAAAGGAGCAGTGAGATAGGGGATAGAAATTCAAAAGACTAGGTGCGTCTGGTCCTTATATTTGTTAATACACAATACATACTGGTTTTCTCACCTATCAGATAAGATCGCTAATAGCATACACAAAATTTCCTTGCCACTCTCATAATTAACTTTTGAGTATTGAGCCAGTTATGTTCGTATTCCCAAGCTCCGGGCTTCACTTACTGATTGCATCACATTGCTAAGATACCTCGACCAATGAAACTTCAAATTCGGCAGCATGGTTTCTCAGAGAAAATAAAATACTAATAAAGCTCCTTTCAACATGATCCCATGTTGAAGGCTTGTGTGCATGAAGCCCACACCTTCCCCCTCACACATGCCGAACAAAACACGAAACATGGCCTCGTTACCTGGGCTGGGTGGCAGACAGGCACAGGAAAGGAGAGTGTTGTCACCCACTTTGAAGTCAGTGTTGATGGGGTAGTAATGGGCAAGTTTGATCATCTTCTTGAACGCATCGTAGATGAAGATGAAGCTAATCAGAGAAGAGAAGCCCTCTTCCGTGAAGCGAGTAAAGTACTGGACCAAGAAGCTGGCATCGGTCGCCACCAAAATGAGACACAGGAAGGCTGACCACAGGCCAATCCAAAGGCGAAACTCCAAATAGTCAAAATTATGGTCCCTAAAAAGAAGGAGGAAAGGTTAGGCTCCTTCTCCGATGATCATGAAGAATAATATAAAATTACTGAATGTCTGTAGAAAGATTGCTAAAAATATTAGACCACTTTGAGCTACTAGATAAAAGCTTATTCGTTTTTTTTAATTTGTCTTTTTTTTTTAATTTAATTTTATTGTTGTTGTATTCCATCCATCCCTTTTTTGCTCCCCTCTTAATGATTTTGTTTTGTTTTGTTTTGTTTTCCCCCAGAAAATACTAACTTTAAAGATTTAGCCTAGTAATATTAATAGGCTACCATAAAGGAAAATTCCAATCTGTGAAAAGCACGTCAAAAGCAGTCATACCATTGTACGTGAATAATTAATTAATTTTCTCACTCAAAAATTGTCTTCCCTGCCTTCATGGAGTTCATAAAGCAAACAACTTTAAAACTGAACTGGAACCGAGTAGGTGTTGAATATAGGATATGAGCTTCGCTAGTCACTGAAGACACCAAGATAAATGCCTTCTCTGTCCCCAGGTCTTCGCAGTTGCTGGAGGGAGACAGACTGATCAACAGTAATCTCACTGTAAAATACTAAAGACACACTAATATAATTCTCTATCGCTGGGATACAATGTATCAAAACAGCAAAAGAGACAACAGAATTGGAGAAACAATTGTGAGTTCTTTCCTTCATTCTACTAATTTTAAAAGGTGACAGCACATCATTCATATTCCTTCATGGTTTTCCAGTTGACAAGGCAAATATTAAAACCTGTATCCCATGTCAGAGAAAATCTATGGGTTATATGGAGTTACTGTTTGAGTCCATTGAGCCCATCAAACAAGAATTTACCTATTTCTAAAAATTCATTAAATATGTTGGAAAAAGTCAGGGCAAGACAGAGTAAAACAGTTTCTTTACTGAAGAACTTCCCAGATCTTTTGGTAAGCTAAAGTGTAAGGTAAATTACCAAGAGGAAGCTACAACATACAGCATTTCCCAGACTTATTGGGATCACAGAAGCCTTTTTTCATAGAACATCTATCCATCTACTAATTGATGAAACATACTTTGGGAATTAGTGATCTACACAAATACTCTGCATCTTGACAAAAATATCAGCACTGTTGTTATAATACTTAAGTAAATGATACATTATGAATATATCATAATAATAACTTTTGCCACAACAAGAAACAGTTGAGTAACCCTGCTTTTAACCCATCAATGATCACAGTGTTTCTTGTGGCTTTATAACCATTTTCAAATAAGTCACTTGAAACTATGTTTATGTTAGCAATTATGATGAAACACAAGGGAAAGTGAGAAAGGAGCTTGATTAGTAAAAGGAAATAATCTCTCTCCTACAATTATCTAAAGTAAACTAAGATGCAAACATTTTTCTGTAGATTAAGGTTCTGATCACATTGCATCCAATAAATCTTTCAGCAAAGGTTGCACATGTTTGTTCCTGTTTACAGTAAGTACACGCTTGTTTAATCTTTCCACAAAGACTTTGTCTCACACAACGTTTTCTTAAACATATAAAAATTGTTTGCCTCTTTCTATAAACTGACATGAATGGAATTCTTTCCAATTCCCTTCTGAGAATTATAAGGGAGAAAGGATATGTAGTAACAAGCTAAAAACAAAACAAAACAAAATAAACCTCACATTATTTTAAATTCAGAATTTTAAATTCTCAGAAGACCCTTACTGATGTTCTCAACCCAGTTTTCAAAATACTAGTTTTAAATCCTCATCTCTCCCACCTTGTGATCATTTCCAACGGCACACCATTTCAAAGGCTTGGCATATAGGAGTCCTAACGTGCATGAGGGATTATGAAGGCAATGCCATTACTAAACTTAAAATCCTACACATGTATAATAATATAAGAATATGAGAATTCCAATGAGGAGTACTGCAAGTTTTAAGAAATTCTGCAATCTGTTTAAGGACTGAGATCTTCCAATAAAGGCAATTCTCTCATAGATGTATTAAATTCATTAGAAAGAGGCCAGAATACCCAATTTTATTTCAAATCCATTTGTGTGCTAATGTGGGCACTTGGATGAGTCACTTAACTGGATTTTCTCCTTCTTACAACAATCCATCAATTTCTAAAAGAAAATGTTAATATCATAATTATCATGCCCATTAGTGGTATCTAGTGACTGTTGGGACTGCTGATGGAACCTCAGAGAACTATTTACCCACGCCACGTTAGCTTTCTCAGCCATAAAACAGAATCAGCCCAATCTCACAGGACTGCCCCAAGAATTAAATAAAGCACCCCTATTAATCATTCTGTGTAATGCACAGAGAATAACACTTGGTCCATAGTCAGCACTCAACAAATACTAGTTTTTACTTAGCTGAGTCTTACAATGTATCTTTAGTTAAAAACACTGAAACCAAGGTTAGGAGCATCCAGTCTCTTTCATGAATGAGCCATGTGACCTGGGTCAAGACACTGCCTGTCTCTGGAGTATCAGTCAGAGTCGTGGCAGGAAACAGAAGTCATTCTTCAATGGGCTTCTGAAAACAACTTAATAAATGGCTGTTTACAGGGCTGTGAGTAACAGGACAGCAAGGCACTCAGGGGCTAGCCACATCAGGAAGCCATTCCTACCTCCTGGCTTGGAAACACCAGGAAAGGAAGAGAGTAGCTACATCCTGGGGAGGGCGGCAGGCCGGGTGGAGGTGCCACCACCCTACAGGGGCTACACACAGGGAACAAGCCACTTGCCAGACTGTGGTGCTAAAGCAGAGGCAGTGAGGTGGGAGGAGGCAGACATACACCCTGACCTCTCTATTCCTGTCCTACTGGGGCCCCACGCTCAACCAAACCCAACAGGAGCCAGAGGAGAAAGGGGCCCAGATTTCCATTCCACAGAGGTCAGCCCCCTGGGGGGCAAAGCAGGGTAGTTAGGGGCAGAGGATGAAGGCAGAGGGCAAGCAGATACTAAAACGCATGGGCTTCAGTTGAATCAAATGTAAAACGACTGTTGGACTCTCTAATCTCTCAGGGGCTTTCAACCTCCAAATCTTGTATTCTGATCTACTTAATTACTATTCTGTGCTCTATTCAGCCTATGTGTGTTCTACAGCCAAACAATCTTAATTATTAGATATGTATATACTTACTTGCTGAAATTAAATAGAAGCCTCTCAAAAACTAGAACAGGTCCAGTGCTGCTCAGAATCGTGAGTGGTTGACCAGCAAAAAGGCAAAAGATGGCTCCAGAGACAGCTGTGCCCAGGAAACTCTCCAACACACCCTAATTAAGAGAGAAAATATAGGTGTTAAAAGAACATACTTTTTCAACTCATGTGTGATGTGTCACTAGCAAGATTAAGCCATGTAAATATCCTATTATTTACGTGGCTTAAATATGTTATCCATAGCAAACATATCAAACAGATATGAACAATAGATTCTTACCAACGTGAGTATCACCATTTATTTCATCATGCACACAATTTAGTTATTCAGCTCTACCAACTGGCTGAATTGCTCCAAAGAACTACAGTGACTAAAATAACCGGTGGTTGACTACAGAAGATGAAAGATGACTGATCCGTTCTGAAGATCTTAATTGAAGCTTCTGTATATAAAATCACATTATATAACCCACCAAGTGGGCAGGCATGATTTAGTACTTTGGATGGCGTTTTCCTCTTTGTGGTTACCTGTGTTCGTTTTAGCCTGATTTCACCTTGCATATAGCAACTGCTTATAAGTGGCTATATTTTATGCACAAAAACTGTTTCTTTAGAGGAATGCTTTTCAGGTGGAGAGGGGAACAAAAGGGACACAAAAAATGATTTGCCTTCCATCTTGCAACTCCAAAAAAAAATTTAATACATATTCAATGTCCAATGTAAACTTACACAGGAGCTTCAGTTTGCTTTATCTTAAGAGGAAATAAATGTGCAGGAACATAAGCTTTTGTGGCCACATCTTCCTGTAGTTCTATCTAAAAAATCAACCCATTATTTTCCCTTTAGCAAAATAAGAACAAAGAAAAATGAGCACAAAGCATCGCTGTATTACAAAATTATGCCAACTTCCTCAATTGAATCATTTGGGACTAACGCCTCAGATGATGGCAAACCTATATTTTTCATCATTTCAAACTTCATTTAGGGAAGTACATGTTTATCTGCAAAAAGGTCCTTTTATAAATTTAAGATGGTATTGATATGTATCATGTGATGATTTTTAAATATAAAAATATAAGAGACCCTTAGTCTAGACATATGGCTATAAATCTGAATCACAAAACAATGTTTAAATAAGATATTCAATAGCTTTAAAAGGTATAAAACATATATAGTGGTAAATAAATTTATATAGTACAGGAAAATTACGTGATCTCTGTAGCTTTAAGTGTATACTAAAATAAAATAGTACTTGGAGCCCTGGCTGGTGGCTCAGTAGATAAGGTGCCAGCCTATGAACCCAAATGTCACTGGTTCGATTCCCCAGCCAGGGCATGTAACCAGGTTGCAAGCCAGGTCTCCAGCCAGGTCCGTAGCTGGAGGCAGGTGAAATGCAACCATACATTGATGCTTCTCTCCCTTTCTTCTTCCCTCCCTTCCTCTCTAAAAATAATAAAAATAAAAAAAAATTTTTTTAATGGCATTAAGCAATAGCACATCCTCCTCTTTTAAGGGGAGAGTCCAATTCAGAAAATAGATACAAATCCTTTACTATGGAATAGTGGGATGGGATGGGGCAAAAAATCACAGATTGACATGTTAAGATTGGCTTCTCAGAGAATACATCTTCTGAAACAATTCGGGATAATTTTTGCTTCTAAGAAGTCTGATAGGAGGGGACCCTATTTCTGTGGACCTGAGTTCTACTGCATGGCTAAAGGGTGCCATCTTCTTATTTTATAGCCATTTCATATGTAATTAGAGTATCCACTCCATTTTTCCTCAGGACAGGAAGCAGAATAAACAAGGTTAGCAGAACCAGACAGCATTGATGCAGAGAAGAGACTCCCTAGTGCCCAACAAATAGTATCAGTCTTGATGTCTAACGTGTGAAGATACTTAGTTTCAGGGATTAAATGAAATGAACAAATCCACATTAATGCAGCACAGTAAGTCTCTGGAGTGTAGGTACCTGCCCAACCACTACCTCACCCTTAGCAAGGAGGAAATGTGTGCCTTTGCCTGGGATTTCCTTGGACATGCAGCTTTCTACCCCTTGTGCATTGACATTGGGGGTTGTATCTTTATAACTTATCTTCCTTTTTTGTTACAGTGTGTATAACGTGAAAAAGGGTAGGACTGGAATGCTCTACATGGCTGGAGCAGCCACACTGGGCACATGTGATAAGCAAAGTTACGTTGCTTCATGCTTTATCAAACATGGAGTGCCTGTTTGTCATCATTACTGCAGGATCAAAACACAGCACAGCCTGGGTATGAAAGAGAACATGAAGGAGGAAAGGAAGAATGTGACATCCAGAACTCTACTTGACTTCCCGTCATCACTCTTCATGACTGTGAGGGAAAGAACAGGGCCTTCTCACATTGTCATATTCCCCCTCCTCCCATCATGCTGAACACTATGCTTCCATGTGCTTTGTAGATACTTGGGCACCACTAAAGGAATCCAGGAGACGTGCCCAAATCACACCCCTACTTCTGCTTATCAAGGTCGATAGCCATCATTGCTCATTCAGTAAAGATAACAACTACTTTCTTCCAAAAAATGACTTAGATTTATGGATGCCATGTGAGAGTTAACAAGCAGATTATTTTTATTTCAGTACTTGATCCTTTGGAAAGTGCTAGAGTTTCCATTCCGTGGCTGACAATTTTTGAAACAGGGAAAGGTGATTTATTATACACAATGAACTAGAAAGAAACAGATGCTTCCAACATTTCGGAGAAAAGAACTATTTTCACCCTATTTTGACATGTTACTCTTGACAATGCAGAAATTTAAAAATAATGTTATACAATAAATAATTTTAGTTTAACTGTACCTAGATGTTAAAGCAATTTATAAAGTGAACTACCAGCAACCCCTTTTCTGATTTATTATATTCAGTGTTCACTGATGTAAAAAAAAAAAAGAAGAAGAAAAAGAACATGTGGATATGTGTATTTTTAATAGTTGTAACTCATAAAGACACCTCTCTGCCTCATGTCCACAGAGGAACCAGCTCCCTAGCAATTCCTGAGAATGCAGGTGACTGAGCTCTGCGGGGGAGCAGGATCAGGTGCCACGAAGTGCTCTGGCTTCATTTTGGTCAGGTTCTTACTTTATTCCATTTCTGATCTAGGTCACCCGCAGTGAAGCAGTAGAAAGAACAAACGGGCAGTCAGCAAATCTAGAGGTCAGGCTTCCTTCTGCTACCAAAGAGCTGATCATCTTGGGCATGTCACTTAACCTTGATCAAATATAGTTTCTTTCATATAGTAGAAAAAGTTCGAACTGGTACAGTATGACAATGGACTCACATTAGACCATCTCAAGTTTATGATGAGACCTACCATTCATTCAATGACTTTAAGCTACTTATTAATCTCTCTATGCCTGAGTATATGTATTAGATTAGATACTGCATGTAAAGGGCTTAACATAGCTGACAGATAACACATTTCTGATGAACAGTAACAATGTATTTATTTAGATATAAGGTGAACTTGAACTAGATGATTTCCAAGGTCACTTCTCAGTGGCTCTGCACGAACAGCATGTCCTGGAGTCAGGAATGTCTGTTTAAATTTCAGCCCCACGGTCACCAGGCTCTCTAACTTCAAATTCTCTCTTCTGGAACATCAATGGCTACTTTACAGGATAATCACTGGGACTAAGTAAGATAATAGTATATGAACAAAGAGCTAAAAATAAGAAGACACAGTAAATTGTTGCTTCCCTTTCCTTCACTGCTTCTCATCTCCTTCCTCCCAGCCTGCCTCCAGCATTTCTCTTTCCTTTGAAAGAGGAGGGAGATGGGGAGAGAAAGTAAAAGGAGTGGGCAACACTCTAGCCATTGAGTGTTTTATTGCTTCGTTTTATTCCTTGTGTTACTAAGCACATGAAATTCGACTAATAAAAATTTTTACAAAAACCACACTACAACAAACTTTTACATTCAAACTTTACAGCAATGAATCCCCATCCAAAATAATGTTTGAACATTTCTCTGCAGGGTATGAATTAAACCAAAGGTGGCTCTTGTTTCACAAAACAGTCAAGAAAATCAGCACCAGTGCCCCCTCTTAAAAAAAGTACAAAAGAGCTCCAACCATAGAAGATTCTAAAAGGAAAAAATACCCAACTGTGATTGGTCACACCAGTATTAAAAGTAAACATTTATGCTGTCAACTTTGACTTTATTGCAAGTTAGTATCTTCATACAATCATTTTGTCTTTTTTTTTTCTTTTTTTTTTTTTAAGAAACGGATTATTTGCAATAATAATCACAACCCTGTGGCTACTAGGTGGCAATAACAGAAGGAGGAAAGTGGCACAACTGTCCCCCAAACAAAGACTTTCCTATTTCTTTGACAACTTTCAACCAAGTGAAGTTTGAAAAGTAAAACATTTTGGTGGCAGAAAATGATAAAGCATTCCCCAACATTATTGTTATATTTTAAGCTCAAGGAAACAAACTAAAATGTTTCTAACCATAAAGAGAAATTCTAGCCCCTGTGGGTGGTAATTTATACAAACTGTATAGAACGTTGACTAATACAATTAAATTTCTCTAGATAAGGCTTTGACTCTGAAAGTTAGCCAAGAAAAAACTGATGCAGCCCGATGCCAGTTAGGCATCACCGCTGGCAACAGGCAGTGAGCTCCGAATTGTCCTCAGGAGTTTTATGTCAGGTTCCCAGCATAAGCCAAGCCATATGATCAAAAATGAGTACAGAATGATGCAAGTACATAATCGAATTTGAGCCACATGAAAATGAGGGGGAAAGCTCCCTCCCCACCCCAAAGGAAAAAAGTGTACTGGCTCTTTATCTCTGCCTTGAAAAATTAAATCAAAGGTCTCTGAAGATTGAGTGATTCTTGGGTGGAGCAAATTTGAGCCGCATCCAAGCAACCTTTCCTCCTCATTCACGGCAGGAACGACGACTTAGCATAGATAAGGCTCAGTTACACAGGCTATTCGTCTACAATGGGGAAGAAGACTGGGCAGCCAATCCTCATTTTTCATTTCACCTGTGTAGCCACAACCTATAAATCAAGGACTTCTGTTCTGACAGATCACAGCTGCCAAATCCTTACTGCCATCCTCTTTGCGTACAAGTGCTTTGTCGTCATAAACAGGGTTTCTGTTTGCACCACCCAGCAGGAACTGAAAAAAGGAAGACTTGAAAGACAAATTAGCTCTCTGCCTGAAGACAATATGAGCCAAAACCTTTACCAAAGAGCTTCAGCTCCAAGTCTAATAGAATGGGTAGGCATGACAGGGCCACTTTACAATATTTGTTGTCTGAGAGCTGTGAGAAGGTATCTAGATCATCTGAAGGGCTTAAACATCAAATGCCAGTATAACCTTACACAAAAATCAGTTCCAGATGGATAAAAACATTCAAATGAAAACATCAAAGGGCTAAGATATGTGGATAAATATTTTTCTAATCATGGAGTAGGGAAACCTCTCTAAATATGCCATGAATATAAGAAACTATTAAAGGTTGAAGATTTTGACTCCATGAAATTTAGAATCCATACAACAACAACAAAAAACTAATCATCATAAATAAGGTGAAAAGGCATACAGTAAATCTAAGGAAAACAGGTTCTTGATATTTCGGACAAGCAAAAGGAAAATATCCTTATTACACAAGTCAATAAGAAAAACGCTGAATTCCTCAAAGGAAAATATACCAAAGATGCAAATATAAACAACAGATAGCCAATAAAAATATGGAAGGATGTTCACCTTCACCAAAAGTCTAACAAATTTGAATTGAATAAGGATGAATTATCATTTTCCAATCTTCAGAATGAAAAAAATGGGAATATGGGACAAAATCCTATTTTTGCAAGGTTGTAGACAAGAGGGCACTCTTGTACATTGTTGGTACAAGTATAAATTGGCATAATCTTTGTTTACAGATGAGAAAATTGGAGAAAACTGAAAGCTTACTAATAGGGGATTTATTAAGTAAATTATAGCATATGTATCACATGTACAAAATAGTCTTAAAAGTTATTCCCATGATCCACACTGAAGTTGAAAGAGTTCTATGAACTACTAGTCACACTTTGAAATAGCCCGTTTGCAGTCTCATTTATATAAAATTCTTCATATCAATCTTCATTGCAAGATATACGGGAAGATGATCATGATTAGGTTAATAACTTATTTCTCTGGGTGATTTCTAAGTTAAAAGGCAAATTTACACTTTTTGTAGTGATATTGTACTGCTTGAATTTTCTACAATGTATAATTCTATTTTATTAAAATAAAACTTTTAAAATAATTTCAAGCCAAGCACAAAATAATTTTAGAAATTTAGGAATCCCCAGCCAGCCTAATCAGTATCATTTTTTGACCACCAAGAAAACAGTTCACGAAGGTCTTTCAAAAAATAAATAAATAAACTCTTGGTAAGTAAAATTTGGTCACAAATGACTTAACTTTAATCCAACAGTTCTAATTCAGAATCTGTATCTGATATGAAGCAAATTATTGGAAACCCTTCCTGGGAGAAGAAATGGCCAGCATACGCTCGGGGCAACCGAACAATTCAGAGCTCCTTACTTTGTCTGTAAATAGACATTTATTTTTGCTTACCTAAACAACCCACTTGTATCATTCCAACAGATTATCCCTACCTAACCTTTAAAAAAAAATTTATTTATTATTTACAGAGAAAGGGGACGGGTGGGAGGCAGAGAGGGAGAGAGACATCAGTGTATGGTTGCCTTTCACCTGCCTCCAGCCACAGAGCTGACTTGCAACCTGGTTATGTGCCCTGGCTGGGAATCGAACCAGTGACCTTTGGGTTCACAGGTGGGGGCCTTATACACTGAGCCACCAGCCAGGGCCTAACTTTTTAAAATTGCAATGTTTCTGCACTAGTTCAGGCCAATTAACGTGTCATTTTACATTTCCACTTCAAGGAAGAAATGTATTTTAGTACCGAAGTGCAACATTTAGGTAAGCTGAAATTACTACAGAGCCCTAACTATAGTGAAGCAATTATCAATTTGCTTTAAAGTTGCTGCTATAAATTGCACTTAATAAGCTTCTTGAAGAAATGTCTATCTTATCAAGGAAAATAATATGTGAATAAGAAATAATATATTTCCAACTTAAGCAGATTGATTAAATATTCTCAGCACAGCAGTATGTTAAAATAAAATCTCAAATTTGGAGATGCCAACTATAAATGTTCCTTATTATGAGACAAGTTCCCTTCAAATGTGCTCTGTTCGTTCCATAAATATCTCGAAATTCACAGAATTCTAAAAATCTTACTGTATTCTTCTGCTTTGAGATGGTGAAAATAGGATTATATTTACTTCTGGAAAAGATTTTAAATGACTTTCTCTGCTCAAACTTCACTAAATTATGTTCAGTCATTCAAGTATTTAAGGGAAAACACTTTTGTTTCAAACAGCTAAGAACAAGTTTTAAATAACAAAGACTTGCCACAAAGTATCAAAAAATGTTTTCCAGTATCTCGCCCATGGACTAAGCTATCCATAACTATTTCTTAAGTAAAATCTAACAATTGAATTAGAGATATCTAAACAAATAGAACAGTCTACCTGGTTGGCAACTAAGAATACAAATACACTGCAAAGAGTTGATGTGCACGATCACAGAATTTAGCTGTGGAAAGGGCATGGTTTTAGGATGGCGGAGCTGGGAGGCCCTGTTCGTTTCACAGTATGACAAAGTCACCCCGGTGTGGTTACAGTACCACTTACTGAAAAGGACAGTAAGCATAGTAAGAATATAATGAGTGTCAGCACAGTTCCTGGCCTTCAGAAATGGTATGCTCTTACTAAATTCTACGACAGGAAACAGTACAGGATAAAGCTGGACCCTTGATAAAAGTAAGGCCAACCAACTCCTGACATAGCCCCTCAGTCACTCCCAGAAGCCCAAGCTAAACTTGGCCCACATTTAACAAGGAAGCCTGACAACGCACTCTGGAAGCCTGAATCCTTGCATGGCCAGAATGCCCAGGTGGGGAAATGGTACCGTCACCTAGTGGCCATCATGAATTGATTATCCTTGAAGCCATCATGGCTTCAACTGGTTTATTCTAAGCATGAGCCCATGGAAAATGACCCATATGGCTCCCCAGATCTGCTTCCAATAAAATGGACATGTGTGCTTCTGTGTGCGTGTACACACACATATCTGGAATGTTAAGTATGTATCAATATATGTGTATATGTAATTATTAAAGATATATACATTACATTATATATACATGATTATATATATATATATATATATAATGTATACACACACACACACACACACACACGCACACACACTGTGTGTGTATATTTCAGCTCTGAAATAAATGTTTAAATGAAAAATCCTGTCTTTGAGTGGGCAAGACCTCCTGCACAGAAGCTGGCAGAAGAGTTTGCTTGAACAACAGCAAAGCAGTGACTCATTTGTGTTTTCACAACACGTTTCCACCCAGCACCCATGTCTGTTTGCAGCCTGACAATAAAGGCCCTACGTGAACCATCTCTGACTGTTTGCTTCTAAAAAGCAAAGGCACTGTTCTCAGCGGACTCAGTTGAGCCGCTTACCCTTCGAGTATATAACCAACTGCCGCGTTCATGAAGGCATGTGATACAACTGAAGATTCGTTCAGGCTGTGCCAGTGCCTTTCTGCTTAGCCTTGATGTATTGTTTCGAGTGTCAAACACAGCCAGAGCGCCTAACCCCCGAAATGAGCCCACGAGGGCTACCACTTGGGGGGTGCAGAAAAAGATAGCCTTATCAACACCTTAGACTGTAAATGCTGTCAGGATAGGATTCCTATCTATTTTGGTCACTTATCTGCATCCCCAGCACTTAAAATAGGGTCTGGCACACTGCAGACATTAAATAAATATTTTCAAAGGAGAGAATTAACCTCTGCCAAAGACCTGTGAAATGACCTGGGCCTTGGCACCAAATCCGCAAAATACTTTGTTGTCCTGATGCCAAAGCTAAGAAGGCTGACCCTGCCACAGCATCCAAACTGCTGTATGTGAAATTGTTACTACAGTCTTCACTATTTCAAGTCACTTAACTCCCTGGTCCTTAAAAAAGATAAAGTCAACATATAGATCCTTAATATCCTGACCAGAGAAAGCATTTATGCTCCTCCGAAAGTCTTCAGAACCCAGAAAACAGCTTCCTCCACCAGCAAGGTTTTGCCTATGTAACTTACCAGAGGAAAAGAAAACCCATGTTAATGTTGCACACCGGATTCCTTTACTTTCCCAAGAACTCACCCATACAGAAATAAATTCAACGAGAAGGGGTCAACAATAGACTTGGATAGGCTTCTCATCTCAGATGCAGTGTTCAAAAGCTATGAAATTCAACTCAGTGAGGGTATTTTTATGGTCAATTCAGTCATTTTTAAAGGCAGCAAACAACACATAGAAAGGATCATACTGCTCCATCTCAATGAGAAGAATGTCCATGAAATTAAGTATGGAAAAAATGGGGGGGGGGGAACAACTGTAATAGAACATCAATAAATTAAAAGAAATAAAATAACAAATATTTTTTTTATATCTGCAGAAAAATAAACAAAAAAAATTGAAATAAACTCATAGATACAGAGATCAGATGGCTGGTTGCCAGAGGGAAGGGGGTTGGGGCACTAGGTGAAAAACGTGATTGGTAGTCACAAAACACTCACAGAGATATGAAGTACAGTGTAGAGAATATAGCCGATGATACTATAATAACTTTGTATGGTGCGGGTGGGTGCTTGACACATTGGGGAATGGGAAGACCACTTTGTAAAGTATATGACTATCTAACCACTATGCTGTATACCTGAAACTAATACAAAATAATATGGATTATAAACTATAATTGAAAAATAATTTTTTTAAATCTGCACAAAAAGTCTTTATATTCTAAAAGGCAGGATGGTTTTGTTCTTGCTACTCTCTCAAAATCATAGCTCTTTTATTTTCTTAACATATGGCTGCCTGCATTATCTACCGCATGCTGGCCTGCAGTACTTCCCCAGGGCCTCTGCTTCCACCGGTTTTCTTCAACAATCTGTTATAATTCTCATTTTGCTTTCATTTGGATGAAGACTATCTCACTTGAATACATTCAGATTATTGATATTATTGATAATCAAAATGTTTCGTTTCTACCTAACAGGAGAAAAAAAAAAAAAAGGCGGGGGGAACACCTTCTCCATATACTCCGTCTCGGGGCGTTGCCACACTTGGTTTCTGCTCCCCAAGCCGCGGCTCTGCCACTGGGCACACACACAGGTGAGTGCTCCCTGGCCAGCCCAAGGTTATTTTTTAAATGGTAACCTGCTGCCAATAGTTTAAAATCACCAGATTTCAATCTCTCTTTGAAAATCAGAAAACGAAATAATACTGAGCACATGTTCCTGCAGAAACTTGCAGAGAGAGCAGCACTGTCTCCAGCTGACAGAGCATGGCTCTCAAGACCTCCTCACACTCCCCAGCTGTGACAAAGCCTGAGCGAGCCACCTGGAAGTCAAGCGGAGAGGCCTGTCCCCAGCTCTCACACACATCCCAGCCTGGGCACCTGACGGGTGAGTCAAGAAGCCTTCAGGTGGCTCCAGTCTCAGCGGTCATCTCACAGTGTGCGAGGACCAGAGACAGGACCACTCAGCCGAGTCCACCAGTCACCCAACTACCAAGAGAGAAAACGGCTGTTTCAGGCCTCTAAGTTTAGGGATAATAATGTTCTGCAGTGATAAAGAAGAACGAAAAGGTAAAAAGTACTCTTAAAAAACTAAATACAATTATTTAAAATAGTTTCTCCCTTTTTGCTTGGAGCAATATAGATAGTCTCCATCTTACTTTTTGTATTGAGGCAGAAATCTAAAACATAAATATGCCCAGGAAAGAAAAGCAAAGTGGAAGTGCCCTGGCTGGTGTGGCTCAGTGGATTGAGTGCTGACCAAAAAGTCACCAGTTCCATTCCCAGTCAGAGCACATGCCTGGGTTGAGTACTGGATCCCTGGTTCAGGGCGGGTGAGAAGCAACCTATCTTCTCTCACACATTGCTGTTTATCTTCCTCTCCTTCTCCCTCCCTTTCCCTTAAAAAAAAAAAAAGTGGCAAAAAAGCAATTATTTGGAGTCAGCTGGGTTTTTTTGTTTATGTTTTGTTTATTTTTTTTAATTAAGCTGGCTGGCGGCAGCACTGAGAAATGTCGCATAGGTTAAACAGTGATAAGTAGTAAAAGACAACAGAGTTTGAAAAGGGATTGAGTCTGGTTCTTTAAGAATATCATTTTCAGTCTGTGTTCAGTACCTAGCACTAGGCCTATTTTTCTTCTTAACGATGAGATCAGCTAAAAGTAGTTTTATACGTATTTCTCTGATTGACTGAGGGAGCCTGAAGTGACTTTCCTATCACTGAAACCTTGTGTATTACTGATACAAAAGGAAGGCAAGTGCTACCTGCAAAGTAACCGACAAATTGTGGTTCACACAAAATAAGTCAATCCCGATTTTTCCCATCTTAAAGAGAGGCTGATTCAGGAACAGAAGAAAGAACTCTTATATTTAAAACTGGGTTCTACTGACAGATAAGCAAATCCAACCTTGAACGAGTCACTCAATTGATAATCCTGTTGGCTTAGGAGTAAAATGAAAGTAATTATGCATTCCCGAAAAGAGTGTGCTCATCAAGTTTAAAAATATGGTCCGTACACTCAAGGTGGTACAAAATCTAAACCCTGTGCCCTGCACAAAATTAAAGCAGCTAATGTGCTTCTGCCCAAATAGATTTGTATATCCTCATTTCCTTCCCTTCTTTTCTCCACTTGTGACTCAGGCCAGATTTCATCAAGCTATTTTTATAATTACTAAAATGTTGGAAATACAGCAGCAGGCCAGAAGCAAAGTAAAATGCAGCATCCAGAAAAAAGAAGAAGAAAAAAAAAAAAAAAAACGAAGACAGAAAATCACGCTGAGTAACTGAAAGGCCATCTGCTTCTCCCCGGGCCGAGCTGCAGGGATGAGGAAGGAATCTGGGCTGTACTATTTGTGTCTTTCCCCAAACCAAACCCACCTGCATGTTGTCAGTGGCATCCCCAAGCAGTCCTCCAAAAGTGATGGCATTAGTTACTGTTGCCAGATAAATGAAGAGAATTGCTGACAGCGCCTGGATATTTAAAGCATCGTAAAAATCACTGGCAAAAAATGGTGCTTTCCTTTTTATATCCTTAATGAGTCCACCACAGAACCTGGGTAGGGAGACAGCAAACATGTGACAATGTAAAATAAATGACCATCCAATTAACCAAGAGATAACTTATTAAGCCACAAAGAATGTGTACTTACAGTGCTTGAATGAACAAGGTATTATTTAACCACTTAAGATAAAACCAGAAAACTGTGGAAGAATAAGTTTTCTTCTATCTATCTCTTTTTCAGTCACCAAATTAGGTGTCACATTCCCTAAAGATCAGACAGTTGGTCTTTAGATGAGTAAATTGTCAAGATAAATTAAAATAACTCAACTTAACGAAGAAGAACATTCCAAGTGTGCAGATCGTACAAGGATCTTTATAATATGCCAAGGCTTCCTTTCTAGCCTCATTCACTCATTCATTCATCCATGCACGCATTCTTTCATTCTTTCATTCACCCACCAGCTCACAAATGTTTATCGAGCATCTGTGATATGCCTAGAACTAACCTGGGCACTGGAGATGCAACAGTGAATGATACAGAGAAAAAAAAAATGCCCACCCTCAGGAAGTTTACTTTCTGTACGGAGGTGACAAAATAAGAAAAATGCGTGGTGCTAAACATCAAGGGAAATATGAATTGGGGAAGAGGATTAAGTGCTAAAGTAGCAGTGGTTGAAATTTAATGGTGGCCAGAACAGGCCTTCTGACCAGGCAGCTTTGGCATAAGACCTGAAGAAACTACGACAGAAAACCGTGTGGGTACATGGAGAAGGGCGCTGCAAGCCGAGTCCCACAGCCAATGTTAGCAGCTCGCCTGACTTACCCTTCAACCAAAGCTCCCTCCCAGCCAGACCTCACATCTCAGCCTTCCCCCTGCTGTTCCTTCTGCCTGCAGTGTTCTCCCTCAAAACCCAAAAGCTATCTGAAGTCTTGACCCTCCAGTCATAGTTCAGACTTCGACCACAGGCCATCACACATTGTGAGAATGATCTCTGTCCATCTGGGTGTTCACTGGCCCTCAGCTGCACTCAGTGTACTGTTCAGTTTACTTGGTCTGCACAGAGCCAGGCAAACTACAGACATTTGGTGCACTTAGGGAAGGCGAACACTATGGAACCACGAAATCTTAGTCTGCATCATCTTAAAAAAGATGTACCTTCAATAAAATGAGTATTCTACTTACAATTTTACTTAACCCAAAATGAAAGGAGGAACCTGGCAATGGGGGAGGAAGAACTGTCAGGAAAAGAGATTTAGCCAACGCAGTCAGGGAAACCTGACTTTGCAACTGCAGGCTGGGGAAACCGTGACCTGCGAGCTCCCCAGTTCCGTAGCATGTCACCCACTAATGGGTAAATGCGTAGATGGCATCGTGAAAGATTGGTGCCATATACACCCACCCACAATCTCTCTGCTTGTTCTCTCCAACACCCCCCACTCATTCCACTCCAGGCACAATGACCACAATGCCAACCCGAAGCACACACCAGGCCCCCTGCTGCCCCTTTTCCCAACCACACTTCTCCACAGTCAGTCTCCCACCTTCTTTGGGACTTTCCTCAAATGCTACCAATGCCACCCTATCTAAAAAATCTTTCTTCTATCCCAAACTCCCTTCTCCTCTTGTTTTTCACCATAAAACCATCACCACATTCCTCCTTGCTCACTGTCTGTCTCCATTACTACAAAGTAAGACCCACAAAGACAGGGGGTTTTGTTCCGTTCACTGCTGCATCCCCAAGAGCTGTGACTATTAGGTACATCAGAAGTATTTGTTGGCTGAAAAGATGCGCAAACCAGTGAATACAATGCTGACAGAAAGATGAAGGGAAACTTAGACCTAAGAGCCTCATCATGAGTGACAAAGGGATCTATTAGTTACCGTCCAGTTCTCTGCAATTCTTCACTGTCCCCATGGCCTCCTCCTCCGTGGCCTCCATCATGGGGTGTGTCCCCATTCATCTGAACATTCTCTCCACCTGAGTACATGTTCTTTCTAAGATAACAGAGCCAAAGAGAGTATTAGTTTATTGTACTTCCCAGCCTCTCAGCTGTGTTGTGCACCAGCTAATGAAGAGATGAGCTGAAAATCCTATGGGAGAAAGATCATTATTTCCTTCTGCTATCCTAACAGACAATGCTGAAAGCTATACTTAAAGCCAAGAGAAATGACTGGCTTTAAGTACAAGACGAATAAATTGTACAAGAGGCAACCCATTTCACCAGGAAAAGAGCCCATTTTCAGAAAATGGCTTCTCTTCAATTATCTCACTCAATTTTTTAAAAAATTTTTTTCCTTATATTTCCCTTTATTTTTAATCGTATTTTCCCTCCACCCCCAACAATTCCCACACTGTCGTCCATGTTCATGAGTACTTTTTCCTTTTTGCTCGATCGCTCCACCCCCTTCACTCAATTTCTTAACCTCTTAAATCTACAGAGCCTCATCTTCTGTAAACTGATCTTTCTACCTGCACAAGGAGTCCCCAAAATATCTCCAAAGAACCTCTGACGGCAGAGCCCTAATTTGTAATCACCAAGGAACATCACAACATATAACATTCATTTTATAGTGTCAATGAAATGTGAAACCAAGGCACATACATGATTCATTTGAGAGAGGATAATACATCAAGTTAAATGGAACTGAAAA
The DNA here is from genome assembly GCA_004026585.1 of Noctilio leporinus. Classification (NCBI taxonomy): domain Eukaryota; kingdom Metazoa; phylum Chordata; class Mammalia; order Chiroptera; family Noctilionidae; genus Noctilio; species Noctilio leporinus. The sequence goes on along the minus strand of PVIW01000350.1, from coordinate 297,062 downwards.
ATATTAGGGCAGTTGCCTGACTCCATTTCCTTCACCAACCATAACCTCCTTCTCAAGGTTTAACACCCCAAACTGCTTGATGCTTTACCTTTTGTCAGAGGATGGGAGACTCTTAGGAGGCTCGATCCTGATCGCTGGGTCCCACTCCCCAGGAGGAAGGACAATGACTTCATCTAGGAACTCATCAATGCCTGCAATCAGGTCCTGCCTATCTTTTGCTTTATAAGCAATGTCATGGAACACCTAAGGAAAAATAAGAGATGCCAACAGTAAGTCTCCACATGCCTCACATGTCCAGTCTGAGTAATGCAATCTATAACCCACTTCAATATTATTATAATCACACTCTCATATTTCCTGTTATTCTGCATTCCCCCAAATATTTCAGTACTAAACCCAAAGAATATATGGAAAGGTATGAGAAAACAAATGGCTGTTTCATTTATAGGTTTTCCTTTTCTATCAATACTGTAAAATAGCATTGCCTTTCACCTCCCACTGATATGTAGCACTATTGATACTGTCGTTATGGAAACCAGATGAAAATGATTTAGGGAAATATACTGAAGAGTCATTCCCTGAAATAGAAACTACCAGGACAAACCACTGCTGATCATTCAAGAAGCAAAAGTTCAAGCTGAGTGTTAAGACTGGGTTAAGAACCAAATACTGCAGCTCCCAAACACACAAATAATGTTAGCTATTAAAAAAAGGAAAAGGGGAGTTATATTGGCAACATATAAAGCAAAGGGCCGTAAGTGGGTGATTCTCTGTGCAGCCGTGAAGGGCTGAGGGGACACGTAATGGACTTTCAGATCATCATCATCTAGGTGAGAGGAATGGAACAACTGACAAAGAGAATTATGTACATGTAGGAATGTAGACAGTACCTATCTGTTTATCTAGTTATCAAGACAATAACTAAACCATCTAAGGCAGAAAATACCCTTTTTTTATGCAAATACCCAAAGAAGGCACTTCCCAAATGCACATCATTCAATTAGCGTGGCCGCCAGCCTTCCTTACAGTGAGGTATAGTCATTCATGGCGAAGAAGCTCACGTCGACACAGTTTCCAAAAGTAAACTTGATGTTGGAATAAAACACATTTTCTTTTATTTTCTACACATTTTTTTTTCATTCTTAAAACTGATTTATGTTAAGCATTCCTTAAAAAGTTCAAGTCACTGTATTAACTTACCATGACAGCCAAATCACAGTATGAAAACACACAAGTAAGACATTCAGAGATCACCATCCTCCCAATTCCTTACCTCATCAGACATCAGGGTGGCAATAGCTCTGCCAATCTCATGGTAGGACTTGGCTTTCCCCTTAGGACCTAGGAGAATGAATAAGAACCTAATGGAAGAAGAAAGAAGGAAAGGCTATAAGAAACATGTCACTGAACTCAAAATACGTAAAAGTGAGACACATTTATCCTGGCTCATAAAACCTAGAATTCATCTTAGGCCAAGGATTCCTCTTCAAACAAATGTAATATTTTTGGTAATATGACAAATTCAACTATAGTGAAACAATGTGTTGTTTAGTTTATTTGGAGGCAACAGGGGATCTAGTGTGGAAACCTGAAAACCTTCTTCACTAAGAAGGAAAGATTCACTTAACCTTTCTTTCCTAAACTTTCTTTTCTCTCCATTTCTACTGAATTGCAGAATCTTTAAAAAAAAACACTCATTATACACAATAACTAGAAAGACTTAGTACAGCACCAGATTTCTCTCTTTTCCTAACCCAATATGGGCAATGACATATTCTCTTCTCCAGACTTTTCAGAAATGTTTCTGTTCAGCAATGCCTGGCGTTCAGCAAAAACCAAGTCTTCTCTAAGAAAGCCACATGCTGACAGTCAAAGTTAAGAAAGAGAAATAGGGGGAAAATTTTCAAAATAAAGCACCATACACGTATAAGGGTTCTTATGTGTGTGGGTAGATGTCCTCATTTTCCTTTCCAAACTTGTTATCTTGATAATGCTCAAGCATTGCTCCGCAGTAAGTAGGTCCTGAAACTTGCACTAATCAGCTTCCCCGCTTGTTATCATGGTGGAAGAAACCCCTCACTGATCACAAGAGTAAAGCTGTCTCAATTAGGGAGGAGGAAACCTAATATATGATAATAAATGAATAGGACAAAATATACTAAAGGCAACATTGAATAAATCCCTGCCTTGCTTATGATCTCATCTTGCCTAACACAAAGATAACGAGAACAATAAAAATATTCACATTATGTTCTTTGCACAGTTTTGTAAAGCTTGCAAGGCATTTCACATTCATCAGCTGATTTAAACTCCATACAACCCTTTGTAATAAGAACAAGAACCCTATTCCCGAAGAAACCAAGGCTCAAGGAGGTTAATGGATGAGCCCAAGGACTGTGCCTGGTAAATGAGACAGAACAGATAGGCCTTCCTACCTTTGCTCTTTTCAGCACACAATGCTGCCTATTACCTGCCCAACCTATACACTAGGGTTGTGATTCAACAGAGAAAGGCTATCCAACGCCTCCATCGATCACCCTGGGGAAAGATGTTGTGGATATTTAGCTGGGGGCAAGAAATTGTAGGTAAAATTTTATGGGACGAGGGATGGCTGAGGGAGGGGATGGGCATGGGGGTGGGGACAGGGGGTAGGGGGCACAGGGGAGAGCAAAGGAGGAATAATTAGGATAACTGTTTAAAAGAACAACAATAAAGGAAAATGGATATCTGGATCTTATGTTTGATACGTTTTAAAATAATGAGGTTCCTTTGCTGGCCATTTTTAATTATTTCAATATATCTAAATATTAGTGTTTCGGTAATATGTATACATAATACTTAAAATCTTTCCAGAATGACTCCATACCTCTTCTTGCCTCTCCCTAGCACCTCCATCATGATTCTAGTTTACAAATATATATGATGGACACACACATTTTTCAACGGACACATGAGTTCATTTTCAGATGGACTACATGGCAACAAAGCCAGTATACTCTCTTATTAAACAGTGAATAAAGTACTCTTGGTCATTAATGGTCCTCAAATATAAACTTTGTCAGATGATAGGTGACTATTCCAAGAGCTCATGAAATAATGGAGCCTCTAAGTTAAATCCTAGGAGATGCAGACATATATTTCCTTTTTAAAAAATAATTTTTATTGAATTTATTATGTTAACATTGGTTAATAAAATTATATAGGTTTCAAGTGTACATTTCTGTAATACATCATCTGTATATTGTGTGGTCACCATACAAAATCAACTCTCCTTCCATTCTCAGTTATGCCCCTTTATCGTCTCCTACTTCCACACAACCTCCTTTTCCTCTTGTAATCATCATCCTGTTGTCTGTGTCTATGAGTTTTGTTTTGTTTTTTAATTTAATTTTATTGTTATTTTATCCCACCCATTCCCTTTATACTCCCTTCTGTCCCCTTCCCCACCTACCCACTTCCCTCCAAAGTCAATCCCACCTGATGTCCATGTCCATGGTTCTTCCATACTAGTTCCTTGACTAAACTGCTCTCTCCTTTGCTGCCTCCTCCCTCCCACCTCCCCCCTGTCCACTGAAGGTCTATTCATTGTATTCATGTATATGGTTCTTTTTCGCTTATTTGTTTGTTTTGTTCCTTATTGTCCCATAATGGGTGAGATCATATGGTATTTGTCTTTCACTGACTGGCTTATTTCACTAAGCATAATACTTTCCAGTTCCATCCATGTTGTTGCAAAGTGTAGGAGTTCCTTCTTTCTTTCTGCTGTGTAGTATTCCATTGCGTAAATGTACCAAAGTTTTTTGATCCAATCATCCACTGATGGGCACTCAGGCTGTTTCCAGCAGTTGGCTATTGTAAATAGCGCTGCTATGAACATAGGTGTACATAGGTTTTTATGAATTGGTGTTTCAGGGTTCTTCGAATATAGGAACAAAATCACTTTAAAGCATTCATAAGTTAAAGTTGGTTCTTATCCATTCAGCTGTCCTATATCTTTTTACTGGTGCATTTAATCCATTTACCTTTGTAGCTGTGTTTCTGTCTGTCTCTCTGTTTCTTCATCTTCTTAAAGCAGACCCTTTAGCATCTCTTGCAATGCTGGTTTGGTGGAGATGTATTCTTTTAGACTTCTATTGTCTGGGAAACTCCTTATTTCACCTTCCATTTGAATGACAGTCTTCCTGGGTAGAGTATTCTTGGTTGCAGGCCTTTGTTTTTCATTGCTTGAAATATTTCTTGCCATTCCCTCTGGCTTGTGTTTCTGTTGAGAAATCAGCTAATAACCTTATCGGAGCCCCATTGTATGTTATTAGCTGTTTCTCTCTTGCTGCTGTAAGGATTATCTCTTTGTCTTTAAAATTTGCCATTTTCATTATGATGTGTCTTGGAGCGGGCCTGTTTGGGTTCATCTTCCTTGCGACCCTCTGTGCTTCCTGAGTTTGCATGATATTTTCTCTTCTCAAGTTAAAGAAGTTTTCGGTCATTACTTTTTCAAACATGTTTTCTATCCCTTGCTCCTCTTCTCCTTCTGGTATCCCTATGATATGGATGTTATTATGCTTCATGTTGTCCTGAAGATCTCTTAAAACCTCTTCATTCTTTTTCAGTCTTTTTTCATTTTGTTGCACTGCCTGGGAATTTTTTTCTACATTGACCTCCAGCTTGAGGATACAATCTTCTGCTTTCTCTGGCCTGCTTTTGATTCCTTCTACTGTGTTCTTCAATTCAGAAATGGTATTCTTCATTTCTTCCTGGCTCTTATTGATGGTTTCTAGTCCTTTTTAATGCTGGTGTAGTTCTCAGTAAATTCCTTGTAGTTCCCCTGGAGTTGTTTCTTTGAACTCTCTGAGCTCATTGAGCTTCTCTATCATCATTATTTTGAATTCCAGGTCTGAGAGTGTGTTTGCCTCTATTTCGTTTTGCACTCTTCCTGGGGATTCCTCCTTTCCATTTGCTGAAGGTTTATTTCTTTGTCTCCCCAATTTAGGTGACTTTTGCTTGTTTCTGCTTCTTGAATTGGTCTGCTTTGACTTATGGTCTTAGTGGTGTGACCTCCTGTGGTGTAGAGGTGCACTTTCTCCATTTCCTGGATCTGTGCTTGGTGATGTCTGCTGGTGTCCCAGTCTGGGCCTAGTCAGCCAGTTGGAGACTACCAGAGAACCACTGACTTTGTTTTCTTTAGTTGTTAATCCAATCAGTCTGTGATCAGTGGTCAGGTTTAGGCACCTCTGGGCGGGGCAGATTAATTCAGTTGTTAACCCAATCCACCTGTGATCTGAGCTCAAGTTTACGCACTGGTGGGTGGGGTGGATTAATTCCTATGGGTGGGGCTGTGGCTTCCCTTCAGGCTACCACCGTTTGGAGAAGGGGGGTCTGCAGGGCTGTATGGGGGTCAGCACTGGACTCACGGGCTGCTCCCTCAACTCTCCCCCTAAAGCCACTGCCCCAAACCCTCCTTAAGTATCTCTAGTCCACTCTGCCCTCCCTCTGCTGGAGCCCAGGGTAGGTGGGTGTCACTGTATTGTGCATGGTCCCTTTAAGAACTCAGTCTCTCTGTCAAGATGACTAAACCTGGCAGCATTTCACTGTTTTACCCTCAGCTGTGTTGCTGTAGGCTGGGAAGTCCAGTTGGGGGCTTAGATCCCACCCTTCTCAGATAGAACCCCAGCTGCTCAGATGTTTCTCTGTCCCTTCAGCTGCTGCCCACGGGAGCCCTGCCAGCCTTCTCATGTCTCCGCACTTCCTACCAGTCACATTGTGATGAATTGGCTCTTCCGTTCTGTCCCTGGTAATAAGACCTCTCCAGTTGGTATTCTGTTGGTTTTTCTGGATGATTTCTCCCCAATTAAGTTGTAATTCCAGTTTGGTGTTGGGAGGAGATTGGTGTAGCTCCACTTTCTCCTATGCCATCTTGGTTCTCTCTGTGTCTACGAGTATTTTAATCCCTTTATCTTTTTCACCCAGCCCCAACCCACCTTCCTTCTGACAGTCTGTTCTCTGCATCTATGAGTCTGTTTCTATTTTATTTGTTTTGTTCATTAGATTCCACATATAACTGAAATGAAATGGTATTTGTCTAACTAGCTTACTTTATGTAGCATAAGACTCTGCAGGTCCATCCATACTGCTGCAAAAAGTAAGGTTTCCTTCTTTTTTAGGGCTGAATTAGTGTTTGTTGTGTAAATGTACCTTGGCTTTTTATATCCACTCATCTACTGATGGGCACTTGGACTGCTTCCAAATCTTGGCTATTGTAAATAACACTGCAATGAACATAGGGTGCTTATGTTCTTTTGAATTAGTATTTTGGGCTTCTTATAATTATTTACTCTGGCCTCTGCCAAACAGTTCCAAAGAACGAGTTGGTGTAGCAGACCAATAGTGAATATAACATGTATCATAGCAAAACTCAATATATGAGAATTGTAATACTTCAGTAACTTCATTAAATTTGATACAAAGTCATACTTTGTCTTTAAGTAATTTAATTTACATATAGGTAATTCTTTTATATACATATAAAAATATTTCATATATATGTATATGTGTGTATACATATATACATGCAATATATATATATACACACACAGGATTATACATATATAATCTTCTTTGATGAAAAGTCATCAAATGCCAAATAGAAATAATGTTACATATCAGTTAAAATTTATGCATTTACTCCAGTCAGGAACTATTCAGTAAATCCATCTCCTTAGAATAATACAGAGAATAAGAGAGATATTTGGCCATCTTCATGTAGCAGGAAACCACCTCAGGTTGAGTATTTCACCTATAGAAACAAAGACCCTTACAAAATCTCAAATTTGGACTGTATTGTCGAAATGAGCATGAAAGATTTGGGAAAATAGAAAAACTCATCAAGTTAAAGTTCCTTCTGCTTGAAACATGTTCTCTCCCCTTTTAACCTCAAAGAGGCAAAAGCTGTTACCACTTTTATGATAGAAGTACATCTTGCCAAACTCAGCTTTTATAATGTACTGAAAACCTCTTTCATGATCCAAGCTGTTTTTTGTCAATAGACAGATGTTATTTTTAACCAGAAGCCTTTTTTCTTTATTAACAAATTAGAGTAAACATTACATTCGTGTGGCTGGAAGGGCACAGCCCATGTTGACAGCTCGGGGTAAAGTAATTTATGTTACTCAGTTCTTTGATTCACTCGTAATCAGAAAGAAGTCATAGTTGGGATTTTTAACAGTGCCCAGTCGTTTCTGGAATCTCCATGAGGCACTTCCATCTACTCTTGTGAGCTTTTTCACAGAACTGATTCTGCCTGGGGAGGATGCCTGCAGCATTTTCCAAAACAAAAATAAGTGCCAGATGAATGGTGTCCGGAACCAATGGACGATATGCACATTCACAAAATAATTATAGCCAGAAACAGAGCATAATGTCAGAAAAAAGAGCCAGCCTTCCTAAACCACTCAATCTTTTCAGAAAGGATGTTCACTGCCCCCCGCCCGCCACCTTCCTGATATATCACAGCTATTTCTAAAATAAACTCAGCATTTACCATCCCTTACTCCCTACTCTCAAAACAACAGTGAATCAAATAACCCATTATTCATATTGAGCAGCTTTGGGAAATGTGGCTGAACTGCAGCTTCCACAACAGATTCATGCGGGCCACAAACCAACCGTAACCAACCACTTTACTTACATAAACAGCAGCTAGCAACTGGATTGTTAAAACAAGACAAAACTGAAGTAGCAGGACCTCTACCCCAAGCCCTCTAACTGGATGTTTTATGGTTTTGACAATTAAGTACAAACCACATTTTTTAGGCAAATAATTATTTATGACATCAAATATATATTAACTTACAATGAAACTAAAGAGGTAAATGTCCTAATGTTTTAGAGAGCTAGAACTCCCTGAATAACTATTTGCCTTGGATATGAAGATCAAGGTCAGGAAAGGACAAACCGACCAGGGACTTTTATTATTCTTTATGGGAAAACACTAAAGTATTTTATTCTAACCCATTCCAGATATTGCCTTAGATGCTCCCTAAAAGCTTGGCCTCACAGTTAGAAATTGGCAGTTCTTTTTCTAGCACTGATAGTGGATCTTCCCTTTGCCTCCATCTTTCAACTATACAATAGGAATAATAATATTTATCCCCTACATAACACATAAATGCGAGTCAGTAGCCGCCTCTATGGATAGACAAAGATGACAGCAAGTAAAGTGCATGTAAGATGCTTGAAAAATCATAAATGTATCCTACTGAATGGACAAAGTTTGAAAGACTGTTTGCTTTCCCGTAAATTGCAAGAATGGCCCCTAAGTAGGTAACGACCCTATAAACAGAAAGCTAAAATAGATCAACCAAGTAACAGAGTAGAGGAACTTGTGAACTCTACACAAGGGAAACTCCTAGAGCTACACTTTCTAAAAGGTGCCTGTAGTAATACTGTTTATTATAAATAATAATAATAAGCCTAAGAGCATAACTTTCCTCTACCTTCAAAATGGAAGACAATCATTACAAGATGCACATAAAAACAGACTTTCTGGTCTCCCTGCAGTAAGTATACCAGGGTAGCATGCATGTTAGGCTGAGTGCAAAGCAGTCCTTCACAATGACTACCACATTCCTTGTGGGATTTCCTTTATTGGATTTCACAGGATGCAGTCATTGTAAACAGCCACACATGACTCACACACAAAAAAACCTAATGAGGCTCCCTCCTCAGTGATTACAGCTTGCACTGACTGGTTCAGAGGACAGCAAATGGGTTAAACTATTTCCTGGAAAAACGTTAACATGCTAGGATATATTGTTCAGATTATTGCCCTAAAATAGTTTTATGGCATTATTGAATTACATTCCCTTGAATTGCTGGGCTCCTTTTGTTAATTGCAATGATGCCATATTTCACCGCTGGACTACCACCGAGCTCCAGCACAGAAGAAAAGAATGAGACAAGCAGAAGCGGATGACAGGAAGGATACAAAAATGGTCATAATTTGCTACCCAATAAGCTCGTACTATTGTTCAATAAAAAGTCTTTGAAAGTGCTTTTTTATTTGTATCTTTTAGAGAAGAATAATAAAAATGAAAAAGCAAGAGCAATTTAATACTTGTTGGCATTTTTTTGTTTGTTTGTTTTTTGTTTTCTTTCGGGCCCCAATAAAGATAGTCCAAAGAGATGTAAATAAAATCCCCAGGTTTTTAATTCAGCCTTTTGCCAGGTGACCACTCTGACAGAACTTCAAAGCTCTGCTGACGTATTTTCAAGCAAAAAGCAAAGTTACAGGAAACACAGGTCATGATAATCCCATTGATTGAATAAGCAATGATTGGCTCCTTTCTTCTGCTATTGTCCAATGGCTGCCTAATAATGATGAGTATTATTCTCATTTTAAGTGTCTAAGAAATATAAAAATGTGGAAAAACTACCTGTATGATCAGAAAGGATATCCTGTAATCTATAAATTGGGAGGCAATAAAATAAATGTCCTCCTAATTTTCCTCCTACTTTGGCTCAAAACAAACCCTGAGCCCCTCGTCATGGTCAGTTAATCATGCTCAGACCATCTGAGACCACTGAGAAGAATTTAATCCCTTCCTGAGCACCTGAAGAAGCCTGAAGAAAAGTGACCTGTCCTTGCTCTAGGGCCCACAGAAAGCACACACACATGCACACACACCCCAAAATGTTCCTATTCATGTCATCATTTTCAGGCATCAATTTGAAGATTACAAACTTCTCTTCAAACTCTTCTTCAGCACAGGTTTAAGTGAAGCATTAATTTCTATTAACTTATGTCATTCCATAAGTCTTTCAGGGGAAGATAAACAGGATGACTTCGAAGATACTGTGCAGTATATGGAATACATAATTATAAAAATAGCAATATGCTTCCTTTAAAATAAAAATTTATGTAAGAGCAAAGTGTGCAAATTTAAGGGTACAGCTTTATAATTTTCTAATAAAAATAGAGCAAATAACACCACTCTGACATCTGAACCAATTACTATCTGTATGAGTAGGGCAAGTTACTCAAACCCTAGGACTCAGTTTCTTCATCTATAAAATTCGTAACAACCATTTATACTTAAAAGTATTATTATGAGGATTAAACAGACTAATCTGTAAGAAGAAACTAGTATATGGCCCAAGAAATTGTTTCGTTAGTATAATTACTACTATATAAGTCTTAAGTAATGTGACAGCATGAAAGTAAAACTACACCGTTATTCTGAATCCAACCTTTCCAATATGCTCACTCTGATGCACTCTCCTACTGAATATTGACTCTCTAGACTGAGGGAGAGATTTCCTTATAACCATACTGTCGGCCCCAGCAGGTCAGGGGTCAGTCAGCTCACCTCGTAGGCACAGGGACCTCAGTCAGGGCTCCCAGCATGACAGCCTGCTGTAGTCGCACAAAGGCAATGAAAGGTGTATCCAGGAAGTCGACCTCACCAACAAGCACATTGGAGGCTTCTGCATCACGAGGCAGTTTTTTCATGAACTTGTTCTTCAGCTGCAATGGGAAAAGCCAAGAGAACACAACTTATTTACAGAGGAGACAGAAGAAACATGCCATGTATCATCAAGAAAATTCCTTTAGAGGAGTCTAGGTGCAACAGGATCCAGCTGTAGCCACCTTCCTACCACGTTTAACCGTCCTATTAAACATTTCTCTGTACTCTGAATTTAAAAATATTGAGGATATAATAGCATAGTTTATATACAAAACAATGTTTACATATAAGACAATTTTCTTTTTGATTCACTCACTCAATAAATATGTGTTGGGACTCTAGTAGGAGCCAGGCACTGATCCAAGACCCAAGAAAACAGGAAAGGATCAACTAATTACATGTCCTCCTTGGGTTCATATTCCAGTAGGGGAGAAGTAAAATATGATTCGAAGTAGTGATAAGTACTAAGAAAAAGTAAATAAAACTGGTAAGAGGGTACCTCATGAGGCAGGGTGATCAAGAAAGGCCTTGGAAGAGGTACATTTGACACTGGGGTAAGGGGACAAGCCGTGCAAAGATTTGGGCCAAGGACATTCCAGGCAAAGAGATCAGTGAGCACAAAGCCTCTGAGATGGGAAATAGTTGGCAATTCGAAGAAACAACAAGGCAAGTGTGACAGCAGCTGAAGGAGCAATGGGGAAAAGACAGCAGCGAATGAACTTGTACAGGTAAGGGCGAGGGGCAGGGACCAGATGGCGAGGACCTTGTAACCCGCAGGCAGGTGGTTCTGGGTGTTTTAGGTGGGACTTGCCTACTAAAAGTCCAGGTGGGAAGGTGGAGTAGAAAGGCACAAATTTCAGAGATATTAACATGTAAACAATACTTACAACCATAGTACGGAATCACACAGGCTGGGTGTGAGTGTAGCTAGAGAAGGGGGATAAGAGCTAAACCCTGGGCCACATTAGCTTTTTATAGCAACAGGAGGGCCTTTCTGCAGAGCCCTGGGGGACAGAAGCCAGTGAGGTGGGAGGGAAGTCAGGACAAGTCAGGTGAAGGGAGGGCTCAATAAGGAAAGCATGTTAGCTGAAGCAAAGGCAGTTGAAAGCTCAAATAAATAATACAAATGGACCAATGGGAAACCAAAAACAAATAGACCAATGAATTTGGCGGGTGGAGGTGCTGGGGATCCCGACAAGAGCTGTTCCGGTGAACACCAGGGAGCCTGCTAAAGAATGAGAGGTGAAGAAATGGAGGCATGGAGTACAGATGATTATTTTGAAAATCTTGCTACCAAGAAAAGTTAAAAAATAGGAGGGTAGGTGGAAGAAGGCATACTATAGGTTTTTTGTTTTTGTTTTTGTTTTTTTTTTACTGGGAAATATGGTAACACTTTGGAATGTGAGACTGATCTAGTAAAGGCAGATTGTTGCTGCATCAGAGATAAATAACTTCAAAATCTGCCTAAGCAACCACGAACTAATTGAGAAAAGACTATCTGCAGCACAAGTAGAGGGTTATCTTCATACAGAGGAAAAGCAGACTATGTGGGTACGGAGGGGTGGTTTGGTGGCGTGAAGATGAGGGCTTCTGAAAACACAGTTTTGCAGTGAAATAGTGAGCTGATAGTGAGGAGGATGGGGAGGTGTGTGTGAGTTTGAGTCCAGTGGTAAAGGTGTGAAGTGGTTTCCTGGAGAGTGAAGGCTGCTTAACACAGTCACTTTTAAAGCTTATCTGGTAGGTATTATTCCTTACTTCCTCTCGTCCCAACTCCCACTTAGAATAGGGTTTTTTACGCAGTCTTTAGTGAATGAAAAATGCTTTCCACAGCTCAAGGAAAACATTCCAATGATCTGGAAGGATACAGATAAGAATTTTGCTGGACCATACAAAAGGCAGACTTCTGATATATTCTTATTAATATAAACATCTCTCCCCTCAAGTCCAAAGTTACCAGTGCACTTAGTATTTTGTGCATGGATTACCACTGAGATGGGAAGTGGCAGGAATGGCCCACTTTTCCCCCATTAATAAAAAAGTTATAGCAACACTTTATTTTTGATTCCCATTTAGAGAGTTCTTAATTAGGGAAAATAAGTGTAAAAAAAACTGATCCCTAAAATTCCATTACCCTCAGTGGCATTTTAATGGGATTTTTCCCCTTAAATTTGGTAATTTATATGAGAAGAAAACTGCAATGCCAGAAAACAAACAAACAACAACAACAATAACAACAAAACCATACTAAGGCTAATAATTTTGTGGAAACCAAAAATAAAAAAGCAAGGGCAACATATATATATATTTTTAGATGTTAGAAACATGACTACTTCTAAGCAGTAAGAAACTTTTCCAAAGTTTATACCATTAGTCCTCTAAGAAATGTTAACACTAAGATACATTATGTTTATGTTGTAAAGCTATGAAAAGAGAAGTTACGAGAAGGGTCTAAAAATATCAAATTGCCAAAACTATTACCATGGCCTAAAGAAGTTCCAGTAATGTACGGTTCCCTGTAAGAGTGTGGGATATGGCCAAGTGGCCCAAACACGTAACAAAATACCACCACTAGAGGAGCCTTCCTGAAACCCTTTCCAGAGAGCTCCCACTCCCCACACTGCACACAAAGCTCTGTAATAATCACATTGTACCTCTGATTCTCTCCAGCACTCTTTGCTCTAGTTAGGCAGGCAATCTGATCACATCCACTCCTGTGGTATATACTTATCCCGCAGTCATTACCAAAAAATTGTCTCATTCGTACCTTTCTAAACATCCTTCAGAGCTCAGCTCAAGCATTTCTGCCAATTTAGCCCGCTTTCTTGGAAACTGTGGAAGCTCTCATTTCTGAATCACACTTTTGTCCATGTTTAAGTTTGTTTCCCTGAGTTTCTTGAAGATGAGAACAGTTTAACCCTTGTTGCACTGAACACCTACCCACTTTTCACATAAAAGAAATAAACTCCATAGCACTAAAAACCAGATCAGACGACCTTTAAATGCTCAGGAAAGTTAGAGATGTTTTAAGGCCTCTTATGTTTAGATCTGTCACTAAGCAGCTACCTGACTCAGAACACATGCAGAAAATTCCAGTCGATTATACACATCCTCAAAATCTTTTACGAGTACTATGGTACCTTTACTGGGATCACTGTACCATCTTGGAAAATTAGGAGTATATTTTTAAAGGCCAAAGAACATAAACTGTATTCTATACGTTCTGAATAAAAGTAGTTGTAAAGATACGTTCTTTTAATTCATCGTACCGCAAACTGCTCGTGGAACACAAGTGTTCTCAGAGAAACTAACAGCTAAGCTGAAATAAAAATGTGTGGTGCCCAAGGGGCCCTAGAAGTCCATCCTTAGATGGCTCTTCTCTTTCAGCACACTCTCTGGGTGACCTCATAGAGTCCCATGTCTTTAAGTACCATCTATGTGCTGATGGATTGTACATTTATACCTTTAACCAGGACACCTTCTCTAAACTCTAGACCTAACAACATCTCTGTCCAAATGTCTCACAGGCATTTCAAGCTTCACATATCCAAAACTGGGTCTTCCTGCCGGTCCCTTCAAACTAGCTCTTCCTCTAGCCTCATCCGGTTAATGGCAACTCCATTCTTCCCCTGCTCAGGCCAAAACTTTGCTGTCATCTTCAACATATCTCCTCCTCTCACACCCCAAGTCTATTCTGTCAGCAAATCTTGGTGGACCTGTGTTCAAAGCATATCCACAATCTGACCATTTCTCACCACCTTCACTGCCACCACTTTCATCCACATTACAATGATGCCTATCCTGGATTATGGCTCTGACCTCCTGGCCGCATTATCTGCTTCTGTCCTTGCCCAAAGCAGCCAAAGCAGGTCAAATCAGGACTCAGATAATGCCTCTCTCTCCTCTGTTCAAAACCCTTTATTGGTCCCCATATCACTAATAGGGAAGGCAGTATCTTTATGACACCCAGAACCCCAGCATTATCTGGCTCTCCATCAGCTTTTCCACCTTGTTTACTACCACTCATTCCCAGTTTTCTCCACACCTACTACTCAAGGCTTCAAATCCTCCCTTAAATGCGCCAGGCAGACTCTTACCTCTCAGGGACTTTACACCTGCTGTGCCTCCCTCCCTCACTTCCTTTTCCTTCAGATCCTTATTTAAAAGTCACCTTCTCATCAGTGAGTCCCTGGCCACATTAAACTTTCAACCTCCTTTTTTCCCATAGAGCTTTTTTACTCCTCTTTCCTGCTTCATTATTTTTTTCTTTGTACTTATCACAGGCAAACATCTTACATATTTTACTTATCCTCTTTACTTTCTGCCTCTCCACTAGAATGTACGCTCCATGAAGGGAGGAATATTCACCTATTATACTCAGCATTATATCCCTAGTGCCTAGGAGAGTGCCTGAGAAGAAAGATTCAATAAATACTTCTTGAATGATGGTGATTATTTCTGCTCTTCCTAAGAACCTTTCTTAACTTGTCTCTTAAGGTCATAGGTTCTTGTACATATCACCATCACCCAGGCCAACTAAGTAGACAAAAGGCCTAAATATGGTCATATTAATAGATCCTGTCCCTGATAATAGCAATGGGCCCAAAAAATAGATGCACAACCAAACTAGGGACCAAACCCTTTTGGAAAATCAGTATTTAAATATGTAAATATCAATGTTCTCTTTTTCACTAGAGATTGCTCCACTCTAGTCCTGTTACAGGCCTGTCCACGTACCCAAGTGAAATAGACAAATGCAAGAGAGAAAAATGCCTGAAAAGAGACATTGCGGAATCCCAGTCCCTGGACCTGGGGTCCTGCAGTTTCTTCATTCTATGAACTCATCACAAATCTAACCAGTTACATAAGCTAGAAAATTCCATTTGGGGCTTTATAATTAATTTAGGGTAATGCCTGTTTACCGAAGAGCCCAGACCCTCCACAAAAGTACATCTGTCAAATAAATTTTTGGAATTTCAAGTTAAATAAAATTAAGTTTTTATACTACGGACTCTCTCAGAGCCTTGAATATGTCTATATGCCTATAAATGCTTTATCTCCCACTATGAGGTACATAAAACCCATTATGGTGTAAAAACAGAATAGAAAATGCTGCATTGGACAGAAATGTACTCATCTACCATTTAATCCCACTCTCAACTCCATTTAATTGTCTTTAAATTTTATAGGCACCTACAATGCTTAAAGCCTGGGAATGGGCACTGCAGGGAACAGACAGCCTTTACTCTCCTGAAGTTTACAGGGCATTGTAGAAGCAGCTACAATGAAAGAACAAAATACCATATGAAAGGTATATTGTTAAATGGGAGGTCACAAAGTGCCACAATCACACCTGTTTAAAAGATTTCTCTCATAAAGGTGGGCTCATCATATACTGACTTATGTTATCTTTTTAAGTACCTCAATAATACCTGATAAAGAGAAAAACATAATGAATGAACTATGGAAACCAATTCTGGGCTTACACAATAAACTGTAAGCAATAATAAAACACTGAGTAAAAAATGTATAAACATTAAACATTAAACAAAAAGATGAAGAGTAGAGTAACCCAAGAATTACAAAGAACAATAAAAGATAATGAAAACAAGAACAGACTCTAAGGCTTTTCAAATCAAGTTGAAAATCACCCAATAAACTCATCTGGATTTAATTCCAAAGACAAAGTTTGACATTCCTTTCTTATAGATCATTAGTTGATTCTCCAAGGAATACCCAGCCTGGATTTTATGCAGGGTCAACTATGAGAACACACACAATGGAAAAAAAAAAGAAAGAAAGAAAGAAACCCCTTAGCTAGCCTTGATGTCAAATGGCTGCTCTGCAAAGCTACAATCGGTAAGATACTATGGCTACTCCAGCAATTTTATGAGTTATTTTGTTTGTTTGTTGTTGTCTTTACCAGGTAACACCACCAACTCCTCCAATCCAGATGTGTACATGAAGGCCCCTTTTAGACCAGCTTGCATTCTTTCTTCCACAGTAAGGTCTTGCTATAATTATCCAGAAAGATATGGCTTGCCTCAGCCATAAATCTTATTCTTAAGATTTCTTCACTCTTCTTACAATCTGAGTGGATTTCTAACAACCCAGTGAACATAGTATTAACATACCAAGAAACCAGACGTAATGAATGGATAAAGCAGAACAAGTGGACTGATTATAAAATAGGTAACCTGGCCCTGGCTGCTGGCACAGTGGATAAGGCGCCAGCCTGCGAAACCAAAGGTCGCTGGTTCGATTCCCAGCCAGGGCACATGACCTGGTTGCAAGCCAGATCTCTAGCCAGGTCCATAGCTGGAGGCAGGTGAAATGCAACCATACATTGATGTCTCTCTCCCTCTCTGCCCCTCTCCTTTCCCCTCTCTCTGAGAATAAATAAAATCTTTAAAAATATATTTTTAAAAATAAATAAAATAAAATAGTTAACTTACTTAGGATGGTAACACTGTGTGACAATGGAAAGTTACATATGTACAAGTGCTATGCATCATATATAGCTAATTGAGGTCAATCTTCCATTCTTTACTCTGGTCTTAAATACTCCTGCCCTCTTCTATGAAAGCAATTTGTACATTTTGGGTTTTCTATGGGGGACCTGTCACGATATAACTAGGAGCCAATGTTATAGCCATTTACAGGGATAGCCATTGGATTAACACTGTGTCACAGATGGCACAAAGAAGGCCCTCAGGTCGAGTCCTGCCCTCCGCCTTGTTCTATCCACCCAGCACCTTTTTTCTAGGGGTTGGCTTAACCGTTAAGGAGGAGTTACAGTTACACAGTCCTAACATTACATTCAGCCCTTTGAAGGCAACTCCAAGGCTGATGTGGCCCCTCTTGAAAATGAGTTTGACACCCCTGCACTATGCCCTCCAAGCCTCCTTACCATCACCTTAGAGTTACAAGCATCACCCAGTAAGTGGGTACAGGGTAATATAATATTTTTCAGTCACTAGGCAGGTACTTAAACTCTACCTCTTCTTCTCTGTCATTATTAGCACACGTTTAAAGTGTATCAGTACTACACTGTCATTTACTTACAACCAGGACTACTCCTGGTTTGTCATTTGAGCCTGAGTAATTTGATGGTGATTTTATGGGCTCTTACTACAAGCAACGTTTGAAAAATCATTTAAGTTTGCATATACTTTCTCATTATTTTTACAAATCTTATACCTACTGCTACTGCATTTCACACATTCTTTTTTCTTTTCCATGACAACGATTTTAGTCTTCCTATTTGTATTTATTCTCAATTCACCCTGCCTAATGCTTCATGTTCATAAGCTAACATCTGCCTAGTTTCCTGGGCAAAGAGCTTATTCCTGGCTTTATTATTGGTGTTCTTTCCCTTCTTTTTCTTTCTCTTAGCTTATTTTCTCTTCTTCCAGCTGATTTTGCCCCCTTCCATTCTCTTTGGAAATTGCCAGTTCTTAACTCTTTCCCCAAAACACTCATCTGGTAAGCTCAAAATCATTCCAGGTCACTTTAGTACCATGTCCTTTCACTGCAAAGATACCTGTATTAATAGTAAAGTGATGTCACCAGACCTGCCAGTGTGCTTTAGACAGTCCCAGTTTACTCCCACTGTCCTGATGTAGTTATTAATATTACCTTCTTTCACTCTGAAAAGTATCATGGACTATGAAAAATATTATTTGGTTACCTTACATATTAATCCCATTGAGGCTGATTATTGAGCAATATCTGAGATATGGCATTAAAGAATAATTACGTGCTGTGGAAAATGAAGATTCAAGGAACTCAAAAGAATGAGGGGAAGAAGCCTCAGTATTTATCTTGAGTATGAATTTATTCATTTCCTACATGCAAACAATATTAACTCTTAGGTTAGGAAAAAAGTATTCTTTCACACGCCATCAGCAAGATCATTCTGTCATTGCCCTCTCCCTTTCTCTATATCTTAAAAAAAAGTGGCCATTTTAATGAATTAAAATTTGACAAATTCATTAGGACCTTTTTCTAATGGAAGGGTACAGTGCCTTGAAGACAAGAAGCAAGGTGACCGTTTTCTCTTACATAAGACAAGTGAGTGGAAAAATGAGACCTGACATCTTCATCCATGTGGCTGGTTAGATTAAGTTGACTCAGAGCCTGTTTTATAGGCGCAATTATATTTCTCTATCATAACACATATCTCTTAAGTCTGTGAATCCCAAAATTTAAAGTCTGTGTGGGTGGCTGTAGGCCTGGATCTGTGTATTGGTGAACTAGAAATTTCCACCCTATTAAATAATGTTTCTAAGAGACATCACTTCCAGCTGTGATCAATTGGCTTGCATCATGCCAATACTTCCATCAAGAAAAACTGAACATGTGTTTAAACCAGCAATTTTTGGCCTTTTTCTCAGAGCACACATAAAACTAATTACTAAAAATTTGTGGCACACCAAAAAATATATATATTTTTGCTGATCTGCCAAAAAAAAAAAAATAGGTATAATTCTGATTCATTCACATTGGACAGCTGTTGTGGTGTTAGGTTTTGTTGTTGTTGTTTATTATTATTTGACAATCTAAATGAACAGAGGTATGTACCCCTGACTAAATAGTCTGGTATTGCATGTTTTTAAAATTCTCATGGGACATTATTTGAAAATTGCTAGTTAAGGAATCAGAAAGTTATTATGACTTTATAAACCTGAGGAAGCAATATCTCTGAAAAAGGAAACTGCAGAGGTGAGGCTAAATTTAGCTAATATTCTTCTAAAGGCATTTGATAATTCCTAAGTAGTTACAGGGACTCAGAAACTCAGCAGATCCTTCTGCACTTTCAAAATGATAGGAAAACATGCCAGGAGTCCAGTGAGAACCCCTATAAAACAAAACCCTGAGGCAAAGGGCAAAGTAGGAATAGGCCTATCCACATGAAGACTGAAACCCATCTAATCAGCTCACTTTCAGAATAAATATTATGATGACCTGCCATCTAACCTAAATACCAACCAAAAGCAAAAGCAGTTACCTATGAAGAAAGGTAACATCATCAAAAACATCAAATTAGTTTTACTATGTATACCTTATATCCAACATTGGATAGAAATGACTAAGAATGCTTATAGGCAAGATCAAATGAGTAAAACCCAAGAGAAAAATAAAGAGAAATTAGAAAGAAACTCAAAACAGAAATATATACTGTAGTTATCAAATGCAGGCTTTGAAATCACTTAATATTTTAAATATTATAAGATGGGAGAGTTTTAGCACAATCTATTTTTAAAAATATAGCAGTTGTCCTAGAAATTAGCATATGTATCATTAACTTGTTAAAATCAGTATTACTCATAATATAAAAATATGACATATCAAAATTTGTAGAATGCTACTAAACATGTGCATTGAATAAAATTCATGGTCTTAAGTCCAAATACTACAAAAGAAGAAAAGTTAAAAGTTCAACGATCTAAACATCTATCTCAATAAAAATAAAACAGCAAATGAAATTCAAAGAAGGTATAAAAGAAGAAACAATAAAAATAGGAGAAAAATCATGACATAGAAAACAAATATACTGTGCTGATCATGTTCTATTTCATAATCTGAGTGACATATGTAAATCACACATTTTACTTTATTAAAACAATTATGCTACAATAACATTTTTAATAAATTGTTATTTCATTGCAAATCTGGCTTACAGGTAGTGGTCCCTTGACTGGCACCCTTAGAGAAATCGAAGGAAAGAGAAAAACTAAAAACATATTCCATGGCCATGACTCATACTTTAAAAACTTTTGTAGAGATTAGAAGAGAGATGAAGTATCCAGCCATACACCAAAAAATGTGGGTCTCGATGCCCCCTCCTTCTTCTTGTCTCCAGCAGAAAGTAAACTTCTCTACAGCTTCCTCCCTTCCTACAGTGCAGATCAGGCAAGCCACCCGAACATGCTGTCTGAAATGATGCATTCCTGCCTTCATCTTCCAACACTATACAAACCTAATATCCTACCACTACTCAACCTGAATATAATATAACCTAATCAAGCATACTATCCTCAGGCTAAAATTAGTCTCCAGTAGGGCTGGAATAAAGCAGCAGGCCATCAAAAGGAACCTCATGAAAACTAATCCCTGGGATAATTTTGAAACAGATTGACCTACCAAACCCTGTATGTATAAATTTGGAGCAGACCTACAGTCTCAAATTCTGGGGACCCTGGAGTATGATAGCTAAAGAGTTTCCTACCTACAGATGGCTTCTATGGTTAATTATTAACTGTCCCTATCGCCCCTCGTCCCTCCAATTTTCAGAAGCCCACAGTTACGGAAAGAAGAACTGATCCTTACTAATCAAATTCTAAGTCAATTAGCCTACCCCAGCTTTTCTCCAGGTACTGGGAAAATTGTTCTCCGTAAAAGCTCTGTCTTTCTTTGCAGTGAAGGATTCCCAGAACAAAGCGCAGGACTACTCCTGAGTTCCAAGGAAAAGGCCTGTTTTGCTTCTAGACTCTTTCAAGTTGAGACAAAAGGCTCTGCTCAGTTCGCCAGGATTCTGCCTTGGGGTTTACAGCCAAAGTCTAGACCAATACTGCAGCTTCTTGGCCTTTGACCCTCTGTACACATTCCCTCCGATGATCTTCTAGAGAAAGTGTTGGGCAGAAGATGGGGTCTGGGTGTCCCTGAACAGTCTGGACCAACAGCATCGTAAACACACCCCAGCACCTTTTCACTCCCAAATCTTACTTCTTTATGTACTTACTATAAATTGTATGATTGCCAAACTAGGAAATTGCAGAAGGGGAAAGATAAGAATTGCTGTTTTGTGCTGGCTGGTGTGGCTCAGTGGATAGGCGCCACTGGCCTGCGAACCCAAAGGTTGCTGGTTCCATTCCCAGCCAGGGTACCTAACCAGGTTGCAAGCCAGGTCTCCAGCCAGGTCCGTAGCTGGAGGCAGGTAAAAGGCAACCATACATTGATGCTTCTCTCCCTTTCTTCCTCTCTCCCTGCCCTTCTCTCTGAAAATAATTAATAAAATCTTAAAAAAAAAAAGAAAAAGAATCGCTGTTTTGTAAGCTTAACCAGTTACTGCTTTTTATTCCAAGGCCATATAAGAATTATGTTAATACTTCTCTGCTAAATAAGGATATTCTTTACTCATCTCTTAAGCTAATTTGTGGGATAGGGTGTTTTTGGTGTAACTATAACCCTTTTTTGTTTTGTTTTTAATGGGAGCACTGATTGGCCTGCAGGTCATCTCCAAGCTGTGATTTAGAATATTTCCAAGGCTAAATTTCAACACCACCAGCCCAATGTCCAGGAGAACTAAAAAGAGAAAATACTGCTTGATCACCTAGAGAATCCAAAATTTGGACAATCACTTATAATGTTGTTAAAACTGAATAGTTATGATATGGTCTGATATTTCCAGAGTGAATAAAATATAAAAATGTGCAAACAAAATCATTAAATAAGATGCCAAAAGGCTTGAGGCTACATGTTTTTACTTTTTGATCCCTCTCCTACTTTTGTCTATCCTGTTTTTAAAATACAAAATGAAAACAGTCCCCTGAGGGTGAAAATTTCATTTTCTCATTTTTCTTTCCAAATATAGACATCTCACCACCATTAATGCAAATGATTCTACAAAGCAGCACATTCACAAATGGCTATTAAACTAAATATAACATTAAGTACAAACCTTCAGTTCTGATTTCCCAAATAGGATGAAATTTCAAGTACTGACCTAGTTTAAAAATCAACTTATCAAAATCTCTAGTCATATTTTTCTCATGTCTTATATCAATAAAATAATACTGTCAATGTTTATAGCTATTTTTAATTTTTAAACCACTTTCACATTTACCACCTTACTTAAATTCTTACCAGCAAGCTTATGATAAATATATTATTTAGCCATCTTACACATAAGAGAAACTAAAGTTCAAAAAGTTTAAGGAACTCCATAAAACTCACATAGCTAAATAACCAAGCCAGGATAGAAATTCTAATATTTAATGCTCCATCTACTTTACTGTTCTGTGAAACTCTGATATTCCTGTGAATACACGTATATTTTACTACCTAAAGTTTAGAAAATATTGTCCTGAAATCTCTGAATCTTTTCTACAACAAACCAATGTTAAGCATCTACAATGTAACCTTTAAAAAATTTAATGACCATATTTTAGAGCACTTAACAGTATTTAATTGCATAAAACAAAATCAGTCAGAGACAAGGAAAGCAGAAAACCAAAATGAAGAGGAAAGCACTTTAAAAAGGTACTTGAAGAAAATTAAGGACTTGCAAATGCTAAGTAGTAGCTGAGAATATTTTTCAAGTTCTTTTCCTCTTTCATTGTTGTGTCATGAACTCACCATAGATAAAGGTAGAACACCTGCTCCATGCATCCAGGAAGGAGACCTGAAATGCTCATTAATCTATCTGGTGGGAAATGCCCTCTACCTGGATTCCACTTTCATACTAACTACAACTTAATACCTCCAAACTTTAGCCAAAATGATTATGAGTCTCCCAATTTACCCTGACTTTGCTTTACAACAGCACCTCAGCCTCCCTCTGAGATTCTAGGTATCAGGACGCATCCATGGACTGACTTGGCAGTGCCTCTTACTAGGCTGTAAGTACCTTTAAGAAGAGTGCTTAAGTAACCCATAAAAAGGAACCACATACTATTCAACCTTATTTCCCCAGCACCCTAGAAAGGCACCGCCTTGTGATGTGTTCACTACATGTTTGTTAAATGCATGGAATCCGCATGATCACACCTGTTGTGTCATCCTTATATGCCACCTGAAAAGCGAGGATGCGGAAGGCTCCTTGGAGATCCTTTGGTGGGGTGGCAAATGGGTGGAGAGTCTCTGGTGGGAAGCAAAGTGCCATTAACAAAAATTTTATGAATAGATAATAAAAAATAAATAAAACTTTTAATTTTGGGTTACTTGGTAGCTACCATGCACTGTTTTCTAAAAAGCACTACCCTTCTCCAAGAGTTACCTGTAAGATTTGAAACAGAGTCCTGCTTTTAGAGAATAGCTACATGTTAAATTCCCTCTTAAGATTTCAAATCCTTGGTCAGTAAAACTATATTCTAAAGGCATTATGGCTACCAAGAGTCACAAATGTCCTCAATAATTTTAAGTTATTAGCGGTAATACTAATAATGATCGCTAACATCTTTTAATCAATGGTTCCTGGATAGGCACCAGACCATGCATTATCTCAGTATAATCTCAGGACATTTCTATGAAAAGTTACCACTGTCAATATTTCCTCTTGAGGAAATTTAGAGATTAGACAACTGGACTAAGATTACAAAACTGGAAACGACAGAGAGAGGATTCAGACAGAGAGAGGATTCAGAGAGAGGACTCAGACCATGCAGAGTCGAAGCCTCACCATGCTGACCGCGGTGATTTTTCTCCAGTTGATATTCAACGGAAGTTCAAGCAGAGAAAAGAGCTTTGATGAGTCAGACAAAGCCATGTGCAGCCTCAAACCTTCCTCTTACTAGCGCTGAGGCCTTGGACAAACCACTTCATTTCTCTAAGCTGAGTTTCCTCATCTGGAAAATGCGGATAATAAGTGAGACTTTCAAAGCCTTAAGAAGAGTAAATGAGACGGTGTTTGAAAGTGTTTGCGCAGAGTGCTGAGCAAGTAATAGGCCACTCAATAAATGGGTTAAATGGAAGAATATTATGAGGCCCTAAACCAAGAGAGCATTGGTGGGAACAGAATGTTGAAAACAGATTTAAGATAAATTAAAATCCAGAATATTAGGACTTGTCAAATGCCTGAATAGAGGGAATGAAGGCGAAGGAAGAGTCAAGACGACACAACACCAGGAACGCATTTCTTCAAATTCCCAATGCTCCCTCATGTTAAAAGCCAAACGTTCACCAATACTGGTGAATAACAAATACACCAGCTAATATGGCAGAACACCAAAAATACCTATACCCTGAGTTTTCATTTTTTTTAACCTAAACAACAGTTGCTGAGAAGATCATAGAGTTACTTATCTTTGGCATTTAGCCTCTTTATCTTTAAAGTCAAGTTGATAATAATGCATTACATGTTATATGTAATATGTAAAATGCTCCTACTACAGAATCTAAAGTATCACGATATTCAATAATGGTAACAATAATTATTATCATGTTAGCACTCTAATATAAACCTATAACGTATGGAAAATAGATGTGTGGCAAAATACTTTTTATCTCACTCAAAGTTACGTCAGCACCACATTTAATTTAGAAACACAATTCTCTGAATCATTTAATTTAGAAACACAATTCTCTGAATTATAGATAGAAATCTCTTTCCCCAGTTCGTATCATAGACTTCAAGTGTATTATTCATCCAGTAGAATACCTCTCTAGGTAAGTTAATTCTACCAAGTGTACAGATACATTGAGTTCTAATTTGAGATGGTTGCAGAAATATTCTCCCCATGGTAAGGCTTAAAAATCAGATAGACAGAAGACTGAGATGAGCATGGGTGGATCAGTGCAGCTATACTATGAAACAAATGTAATTCCTTGCAATAGTGACATTTATCTGCATTCCCTGCAAATGACACCTTGGAATTCGTGTATTTTCAGCAGGGAAAAGAAACAAACATGAAAATGCTTTACTTCTAACTCTCACCCTATCAATATATAAAAAGTAGTATCTGTTCATAGTCTTTCCTCTTTCACCCCAAAAAGAAAGATCCTAAACATAGGGTTCCTTTCTTTCTGCTCCACAATCTCCAGCTGCCACCGGGGGAGTGGAGCTGCAAAAGGAACAACCAAATGAAGATGAAACGAACAAGCAAATAAAACCCTAAAAATTACCATCATGGGGTTAGTGACTTAAAAGAGAAAATTAGTTTAAGGGGAAATGTTTCATGTGCGTTCTCTTTTGCACACATCCCAGTCAGGCAGCTGGTAAAAAATGTGTACTACTCTTTAAAAACAAAATGTTCCAGGGATGAGAGCTGGGAGGTGGAATCATCAAAGGCAATGGAGGCAACCAAGAGAGCTCAAGTTAAGCCCCATGCAGGATGCTTTTCTTGTGCAGGGACTGAGGAGATGCTGTCCGCCACTCCCACTGCTTGCTCCACGCCAATGCACTCCATGAGCCGGGCAAAGCGCTGACCCTGGCACCATGTGAACTCTTGGTGCTGGCGCTTCAGGCTTCACTCCTTCTACTTTTCTAACCTCAACCTCACCTGCACTTCCTGTCACTTGGAACAAAGGGTAAAAGCAGGGCTCCTGTCAAACAGAGCAGCAGTCCTGAACATGGTGACCCAGCAGCTTCATGGGTGTTTTGTAACTACATCCATTTTTTTTGGTGTGCCTACAGAATTACTGTGCATTTCTCCAATGAAAGCATCCATTATTTCATCACAAACTTAAGTGGATGACCACATTTGAACTGGGACAATACATAATGAAGGCCAAAACTACAGCTCCCCGAGGTTTAGACCTCTACACAGAGTTCATACTGAAAATTTTTGTGGCCCAAGGGATGGGAAACTTTAACATTCTAAGATTCACAGAATGCCACAGGGGAAAAGGAAAGGCCACTCTTCTACTCTAGATGCTTATCACCAAAAGAACATGTTTCCCATAGTATTCTTGCAGAATTTTGGAACCTAGGAGGGTCAGTCCTTGCTCTCAAGGCCCAGAGAAGTGTCATACTCACTGATGGTCATGCTCCTAGACAGAAGCAGGGCAGATGCCCTGCCCTGAGCCCTCCTCTACTTCTGTTCCCCCCCATCACCAATGGAACAGAAAACAATTTTTTAAATCAGCCATTAAAATACTATTTCTAAAAAGCAATTGAATGAGCCCTGGCCTGGTGGCTAAGTTGGAGCATCAGAGCATCGTCTTGCACATCCAAAAGGTTGAGCGTTCCACCCCAGTAGGGGCTTGCATGGGAGGCAACCGATCAATGTTTCTCTCCCGCATCAATTAATCTCTCTCTCTCAAATCAATAAATATACAGCCAGTGAATGAAAGTGGTTAAATGGAGAAGTACATTCCATTCAGCACATCAAATATGGTGACAAAATTCAGCCTATAATACTAATAAATGGACATACTCTTAAGACTTGTCTGGGGGATGCTTTAATCTCAGATTACTTGGGGTCTAATAAGAAACTGTTAACAAAATGTCCACCCACTGAGAGACAAGGAAGGTAAAGCACACCATCTACTAACTTGCAAATAGCTACTAGCAGCTCAGCTGGGGCACATTTAGAGCAGGTCCTTTCAGGGCAGGATACACAAGGAACCATATGGCCCCAGCAGAACACTTCAAACAGGCAGCTGCAGGGCTATAATTAAATCCGTAGTAGTCATGCTATTATTTATTTAGCAGATTTTTGTTTTTAGTGTACCCTTCACTAGGTCTCTGATAACATGAACCAAATTAGGACAATAGAAAACAATGAAGAAGCATAAAGAAGAAATCAAGGGGAACGTGAAATTCTGGCACAAGAGCAGGTGGCAGCTATACACAAAGTCCCATGAGAAACTCTTCATTTCCACCTGGTGAACTCCGACTAAGCACCAATAGGGTATGATCACTTTTCCGACATGAATATTGAGCCTTAGAGTCTGTTCACCCCTTTGTTTCATGGTACCCTCCTACCTCTTCTGTGAATTCTGAATTTTTGAATCCCCATGTGCCATTCATTTGACATTCATCAAATCAGAACATCTTAAAAGAACTCAAAGACTATCTAGTCCAATATCCCACCCTAAAACCTAATATTCCTAACACTCTATATTCCTAACATAGAGTCATTTGCTTCTTCTTGAATATTATAGTAAAAGACAAAAACATTTAACCCAAGAATTAATTCAAATGTCACTTCTGTCCTCCCCCCAGTTCCTGGAAGAATTCATGTTCTCTTCTTGGACTAAGATATCCACCACTCTACATTATTTACAGATTTGGCTTACAATCTGTAATCAGAACTCCTGAAACAGAGATGGCAGCTTATTCCTTTTTGTAGCAATGACACCTAATACAGTTTTAATACAAAAAAAAAAAAAAGTATTTATAATATATTTATTTATAATATATTATATATATTATAAATATATAATATATATTTATTTATAATATATAATAAATAAGTTAGCAATAAAGCTCCATTTCCTATCTAATTCATCCTAATATTAAAATAAAAACTGTCTCCATAAAACATGCACCTGCCATTGCAAGTTTATGTCTAGGGCAATAGGCAGTAAATGTTTTTTTCACCATAAGCAACCATCTCACCATCCTAGTTACCATAACCTTAGCCCCTCAAGTGTTTTTGAATGGGCACCTTTGAAAAATCTAAATCTGTTCAGTTGTAAGCTTTATGTTCAAATAAAGTAGGATTTTTACATTATGTACAACATGTACAGAAGTTGCATAGCTTGCCTTTATTCTTGTGATTTCACCCTGTCAAGATCATTCTTCATCTTGAATCTGTCATCTGAAACTTAGGTAGATCATCTTCTCAATTTTAAGTCTTCTGAGAATCTGATAAGCATGCATCGTGTCTTAATCCAAATTGCTAACAAATCTGTTAACAATTGTAGAGCAATACAAACTAAAAAGTGCCATGACGTTAAAACTCCTCCCATACAGTTACGATGGTTATTAATCCACACTTTGAATACAATTATTCTGTAGCTAAGAACCCTGTGATAGTCACACAGCCCTCAGTTCATCGAAATACTTCTAATTATATCATGAATTCCATGGATCCCTTACTGCAATCAAGTGTCCTGCTCATGCAAATAAAGTCATGTATAAATCACCTATGTTCCTCTATTCAACACATACTCGTTATGGCAATGATTTAGATCATAGGTTGGCAAACTGTTTTTGATAGGTTCACTTAGGTTTTGCGGGCAAAATGTAGCCTCTGTCACATACTCTTTTTTTTTTTTTTTTTTTTTTTTAAATAACACTTTAAAACTTTAACCATTCTTGGCTTGCCAGCCACACAAACAGCCTACTGGCATGCTATCTTCTTGCGCTATAGTTTGCCAGACAGCATCTCTTCAATTTTAAAGCAACATTTTACTAAAAATTAAAATAGACAATTATTAGGTGACCATTGTGGTAGGTGTCATGATGGAAAAGCATAACGTGCAAAGATAGCTTATGACTGCCGGTGCTAGCCTACTTGGAGGAGTCACAGGAAACTTCCCTGAAGAGGTGACAGTAACAGAGAAATGACAGGTGAACGCCAGTTGCCTGGGCAGAGAGAGCACTTCAGTCAGAGGAAAGAGCATGTGCTCAGGGCCCACGGTAGCGGGCAGATCGGCACATTCCTATACCTGAGAGACGGACGGGGTAACAAAGGGCTCTGGGGCCCTGCTCAGGATTCTAGGCTCGCTGCAAAGGCAACGGGTGACCATCAAAGAGCTTTAGGTCATGAGTGACATCCTCTGTGCACTCCTTCAGAGCAAAGTCTGTCTTATGTTTCCTATACACCCTTATGGTACTTTATCAGCTTTCTACATTCTCAGATTTTAAAACTATAGTTGTTTAAAAAAAAATGTTTTTTAAATTTAAAAATTAAAAAACAAACAAAAATTATAATGGTTTATATGTATGTAAAAAATAATTCTTACTGTACTAATATAAACTGGCCAGTGATTTATCAATTTCAGAAAAGGAGAGGAGAAAGAGAAAATACATCACCACTACAAAATTGTATAAGTCTATGCAGATGAAACTATTTAATGAAGAATTATTCTAAATTAAGACCTAATTATTTTCTAATAAAAATTTTAAAATACCCAGTGTTCTAATTTGCTACTTTCTCTTGCTTGGGTCACTCCAAAAATTAAAATATAGTCTCACTTACTTTATTTGTTTCATTTTTCTCTACTTTGTTTCATAGTTTATCTTATCTCCCTATTCACAAGGGGGCAGAAGAACAGGGTAGGAAACAGAAATAATTTTTTACAACATCAAATTAACCTGTGACTGATATGTACACAGTATTTCATAATCTTTTTTTATTATCATAAAAACACTGTAAAGTAAGTTTTGAACCCCTTTTTTTAAGGCTCCGAGACATGGAGTACCTACACAAGATAACTCAGGGAAGAAAGCTGGGATTTGAATCCACATCTCTACAGTTATAAAACCCAGGCTTTTCTTCTGCGTTAAGCAAAACACATTTCCTATTATCCAGAAACTCTGAAAGGATACTATATCTTACATTCCTTTTAGTTAAATCCTTTATTCTCTTATTCTTTCCGCACTAAGGTATTCTAAGATAAGAATTTAGATCAAGAAGCCAAGCTACAAGGAAAAAAACTATAGGCCACAGCATGATTTAGACCATAAAGGCACAGGCTGGGGAATATATAGACATAGAAGCATACAGCCCTTAGTATAGCATTAGAGTAGAAGAATCTCCTGAAAGTTTATTTTTGTTTATTCTTGTTTATTTATTTATTTGCCTTAAGAGAGGGGAAGGAAGAAAGAAGAAGCTTGTGGTGGTTACCTCCTGTGCAACCCCAACTGGGGACCTGGCCCACAACCCAGGCATGTGCCCTGACTGGGAATCAAGCCAGCAACCCTTTGGTTTGCAGGCCGGTGCTCAGTCCACTGAGCCACACTAGCCAGGGCTCTTGTCTTTTATTTTAATAAAACCTGCATGCTTGTGTTACTTCAGTGAATATTTTAAACATAAAAAACTATAGAAAACTTGTATAAATATACCTGGAAGCCAAATGTGACATGAATCTAGGCCCATTCCCTTAGCAGGACTTCATTCAAGGAGTCCCACGAAGACATGTGAACATAGGAAAAACATGGCCATCATCCCATTGTATAGATGTTTTCATAGCATCCTGGTGAAAAAAGCTATTTCTTGAGAATTCCTGACTTTGAAAGAGTTTCACAACCATTTTAAGTTTTTCTAAACACAATCTTCCACAATGCCGTGTCTGGGAATGTCTTCTTAGAGATCATGATTCAATGAGGCAATATTTATGCTTTTAGTTTCTCTTCATACAGTATAAAGGCAGCACTGGAATTTCTGGAATTCCCCTTGTTTATTTCTCAGTTTCACAAATAAGCTGATATTAGAACCGGATTCCTCCATAAATTTCATGAGAAACACTAATTCAGTCAAGTACACTATATGAAAAGATAAACTTCTTCCAGCTCTGAACAGAAAGTTTTCCTGAAATAAGTCATCCTAATAATATAGCCAAATTTCAACATGACATGTTCTTTCTTATTTTCAATAACACAGTTACATCTTTACCCTAATGCAGTCCTTGGATCTAAACTATATGGAAATGTGAAGTGAAAAGGGGTTACAATAATGTATGGAACTAGTACATTCTATAACAAATCCCACTCGATGATAAATCCTTTCCAGGTTTGATCTACCCTAACTATAATTTCACACTATCTCATGTCACAGAAAATGAAGTAGCTCATGTCTAAAAGTAGAATACTGGATAGATTGTCCATGATTTTAAATATGCCACGCTTGGGAAAACAGCAGCACCATGTCATCTTGCAATAGAACATCTTTCTGCGCTGTCAGTTGCCTTTTCTAGTATGTCCTTGTGACATGCTACACTTTGTTTTAAATAAAGGGAAAAAAGGTTTGGCATTTTGTTTCAACTATGTCAACCAGCCAATTAACTATGTTAATTGAGCTCTCACATAATAAAAATGTACAAATGGATTATAAGTGAAAGAGCAAACTATAGTCAAAATATTGGCATTTATATGCTTGTTCTAGATGAAATAAAAATTAAAGGTATAAGATGGTCAAGAATGTGCATTTCAACCAACAGGTTAACCTAATAAAACACTCCGTCAGTGGTCATAAGAAATACTAATTTTTAAAATCGCCAGAATGAAAAGATAAGACTTTCTGAAATCACCTTTCTCTGAGAAACTCTCATTGTCTTAGTCATTTTCTCAGCCTTCCAAAAATAAAAGTTCTGAGAGAAAGGATACACACAAGCAAATTCTCCCCTATTAGTCATCATCATTGTTACTCTCAGCAACTAACTTAAAAGGCTCCTGTTTCTTCCCCTTCCTACTGTCTCCCTACGCCATGAAGAATGTGAGATGCATCAAAAAGCATTAGCAAACAAGTGAGTTCCTGTGAAATGAAAAATAGTAAATGGTGTTGGAAATCTGAGACAGGAGTAATTAACATGAACCAGAATGTTCAAGGAAGCAAGTGAGGAATGAGCAGCCCTCAGCAGATCTTGAAGGAAAAGTGGTACTTGGAAAGTAGAGAGGAAAAACTATTGGGGACAGTGGAATTATGCCTGTAGTAACAATCTTCATGGAAGGACAATCAGGCATATTTCACTGGCATGCAGGTAGAACAGTGGAGTCCAAAAGGTAAGAGCATGAAACCCCAAACAGCCAAGATAGCAGCATAAATTTAAAAGGTAAGGAATAGCCCTGGCTGGTAGCACAGTGGTGAAGGTGCCAGCCTGCGAACCCAAAGGTTGCAGGTTCGATTCCCCAGCCAGGGCACATAACCAGGTTGCAAACCAGGTTTCCAGTCAAGTCTGTGGCTGGAGGCAGGTGAAATGCAACCATACACTGATGTCTCTTTCCCTCTCTGCCTCTCTCCCTTCCCCTCTTTCTAAAAATAATGTAATAAAATATTAAAAATAAAATAAAATAAATAAATAAATAAATAAAAGGTAAGGAATAAAATTTAAAATGCAATTGACTTCCATCCTACCCAATCTTCAAGCAAAACAAAACCAAAAATTAAAAGCATGGCACATTTAAATAATCAAAATGAGAAAGATATTACAACCTGCATAATAATTTAAAGTATATGAAGCATGTTCCCTTTCACACAACAAGCCTGCGGAGAAGGCAGTTTACAATGAATTATAATACTTGCATTATGAATCAGGAAACTGAGGTTCAGAACAATTAAAAGTTAACATGTTCATTTAAATCTTCAATGCTATTCCTGTGATCAGATTAATGAAAATGCTTAATAATAATTGCTTTTCCCTTATACCAAGAAAGATACGTAAAGGTTATAATGTTGTGTATCTCTGAGACTTAATAATCTAGAAGTGAATATATATTGATAGTGGAAATAAATATTGAACAGCCTGAATGGTAGGACCCAGGGGATGGTTCAGTAAAGCACAAGTTAGGATTCAAAATCAAATGAGTATCCACCATGGCCCACAGACAAGTCAACTGGCTAACTAATCTAATCCACTTTTGATAATTCTACAGGTAATTCTAACTCCAAAATAATGTTTTATAAGTTAACATGGAAACCTTGTTGCATTCATCAAATTCAGGGGATTATTGGTCCCTTATTTAAAGAATTTTACAATCACAGAATTGAATTTTCCATTTATTGGATAAACCAAGTCAATTACTTGAATTGTTATTCTGAAGATAGTTACGTTCCAATTTATTTCTCACATTTCTTACCTAACTCCTTCTACAAGAAATAATGTTTTATTTGGCTAAAACTTTTATCTTCTATTACGTTCTCTAAAATGGAAAGATGCTTCTCTAGTCCTATTTCTCTTTGGTACCACCCACACACCTTGTTTTTCATTGAACTGCTACACTTTAATGTAAGCATCACAGTTTATTTAGTCCCTCCAGCCAGATGTAAACTCACAATCTGAGATCATATATTATACATAAAAAATTTTATCAGCCTCTTCTCATTGGCCTCTACCAACACCACCCAGGATATGGGCACACAGCACACAGTTGATTGATTCATTGTCTTAAATCATGGTGGCAGCAGAACCATCTGGTCACCATAAGACCAGTAAGAATTTTTTGAACTGTTTGTTTCTTTAATAGTAATTTTGGCAATTAGCCTATTTAGGATGATGAGTGACTCAAGGACAAACCAAAGGCTAGTAACTATCGATTGGACACCTAGCACTTAGAACCTGAACAAGACCATAATACAAAGAGGCAGAATTCACTGTACTCATTAAAAACACAGGCTCCAGGGTCATAATGCAGCTCTACCACTTAGATGCTATTAAAACTTCAGGGAAATTACTCACTATTTTTGTGACTCAAGTTTATCAATATGTAAAATAGGGTTGATAGTACTAACCAAAGCGTTAGTGTGGATAACTGTCCAATCTATGTTAGTTACTGTTACTTGTTTTTTAGAGACTCAGTACTATCAGGTGGAGCCACTGAATGATCACTAGTGCAGCTAAATTTGAAGTTTAAAGCTATTACAATGACTTGGTTCTCTTCTAGCCTCCTGTACGCATATGCATAAAAATCGATGAGGCAGGACTGTCAGCTTGGCATATTAACTGCTGGCTTTCAGGCTGTAGAAAAGTATTACCATTACCCTTTTAACATGGTAGCAGGGAAAAAGGAAGCCTGGTTGTTTTTGGTTCAGTTCAGCTCTAGGGAGCAAAACCAGACCATTGGTGGCAACAGAGAGAGAGAGTTAGGAAGCTCTGCTAGTGATTGATAAGGTCATAACATTCTGCTGAGGCAAATCAATCAACTAGCCATTGAATCAATCTCGTAAGTGAGCTGGAAACCTTGGGAAGCCCTTCTTTTCAGAAGAACAGTAAGAGAAACTTCCTCCCATGGCATGGCCTCTTCACAAAGCTGCTCTGCAGAGAGAGATTCCCTGTTGAGAGGGAAATAGGGAAGCAGTGAAATGTGCCAAGACCTCGCAACATGTAACCAATGGTTCACTGATCTTTTTATCAATTATCCCCGATGACAGCACTCTCTCAAAGCTCCTAATTAAGCATTCTACAGAAGATACCAACTTCTCATTTAACTAACTTTACAGATGGGGTATGAGTTCACTCAACATTCTCTTGGGGATGAAGGAGGAAGGAAATACAAAGTCAAGCTGCAAATGTGCTGAATAGTGCTTCAAAGAGAACCCTTGTCCAACTCTTCTTTCAATTTGTCTTTCTGTTTCAAATTCTGACCACCAAGAAGGGCTCTTGAGATGAAGCCATTTTTGGTTGCCAAGGAAATTCCCACAAAGCCTGAAGGATTCCTCTCAGAGTTGGGAACAGCCACACCTTCAAAAGCAGCAATAAGAGACATACAGGTGGCCAAGTCTACTGCCACTGCACTTTTCACCTCCTGGCCTTGGAACACAGGCAGATCAGCCAGCTCAGTGATCCAATGTGAGCAGGAGAACAGACCCAGCTTTAACCTCAAAAGTTTTAAGCTGAAAAAAAAAAGCCCCCAACAGGAGCTGGGAGGCAGATGCTAGGAACTGAGATTCTCGAAGTTGCTAAGATTTTAGTGGAGTGAAATAAAGTAGAACCTCAAGTCTAACTGGCAAACAGTATCCTAGCAGTGGAGAAGGATTTATTAAAGTGTTTAAAAGATCTAAGACACAAATTAGTATCATCTTGTGGAAAGGTAATTGGCAATACACTGTGACCCAGCAACACAATACACAGATGAGATATAGAAATATACACCTGAAATCTATAAAATTTCATTAACCAATGTCAGCCCAATAAATTCAATAAAAAATTAGAATTTAAATAAAATGATTCATATGTATTATATAGCATTTGAGAAAAACATGAGCTTATCTGTAATCTTTCATTCAATTTTTTAACAATCCATTTGCAGAATATGGTCCCATTTTATTTTACATAAATATAAAAATATTTATGCATAGAAAATTCTATAAAACTCTACATCAAATTGCTAACAGTGGTTATTTTTAGGGTATTTGAAAATTTTCACCTATTTTACTAATTTTTGCTTTGTTTGAATTTTATATACCTTTGACTCAGAAAAAAAACTAAAGTTTTTCAAAATTATAGGTACTAACATGTTAATATAGTAGGCAAAGAATAATTCCATGTGTATATTTATGACTCTAATTACAAAGGCTTTTAAACCATGCCCTTAGAGTGCTCATCATAAGATATTGTTGCTTTCTGGTTGTGTAACAATTTGCCACTTCCAAGGGGAAAAATGTTTGTTTTTGTTTTTAATGAGTTCTTGATCAGAAGTAGGTAGCATGTGGCATGGGAAAAGACATACATCAAAGATGAATGTAAAGGAAGTCTACTACTCCGCAATATACAAGGTGGAGCAAAAGAAGGTTTGTCTGAAAAATAATAATTAATAAATAATAATACAAGAATAAACTGTTTCACATACAACTATAAACCTCCTTTTGCTACACTCTGTATTTTGAGTATAGTTGTGGTATAGGAACATGACAGAATGCTACTTATTTAAAAGAAGGGGAAAAAGTGGCATTCCAGTTAACTATTTAAGACATGTAAAACCTGCCATGCCTTTTATTAAATGCCAAATACAGGAATGTCCTGCAATGCTGCTGAAGTTCAATTCTTTCACAGGAAGAGGTAAGTGTGGTCAGGAGCCACAATCAACTGCTTTGTCCTCCTCCTATGTACCTCATAGGTTTCTAAACAATAAAGACAGATATGCTTGTCACTGTTCCTCAGAGAGCTTTTAATGAAAGTTTCCTGAATCATAGCTTTACCCAGATGACATGCCTGATATCAGCTGATAGAAACATCAAAAGACCTGGAGGTATAAATACAACCATTCAAAAGCTCACTCTCATTGCTCTCGTTGGCCTATATCCACCTCCAGTGCATTAAAATATTTTATTGATATGAATGAACAATTTAATCTAATTAATAGTGTATAAAGTATTTTCACTAGGAAACTTGTTTCTTACAATACTTCTATGGAACAGAAGAACTCCCTTTGTTTGATAGGAATATGGTCATAATGTCTATAGCAAACACATTAAGAAATTGGCTATTGGGTCTGCAGAGCTTAGTTTAATGCATGAAGTGCTCATCTAATGCTTAATCATAGGAACAACACTGGATGATCCAGATGGCAAATTCCTCCATCCTATCGCATAGCATCCCCGGGGATCTTTTAAAAATGTAAAGCAGAACCTATAACTCTCCACATAAAGCTCCTACAATAGTGTCTCACTCCATTCAGAATAAAATTTAAAAGTTCCCCATGTGGACTTTCCTGGGCTC
Source organism: Noctilio leporinus (assembly GCA_004026585.1). Taxonomy (NCBI): domain Eukaryota; kingdom Metazoa; phylum Chordata; class Mammalia; order Chiroptera; family Noctilionidae; genus Noctilio; species Noctilio leporinus. The sequence goes on along the minus strand of PVIW01000350.1, from coordinate 260,559 downwards.
ACCTACCTCTGCACACCTGCTCCCTTTTTCCAGCCACCCTGGAAATTTCCCTCTTCTTATTTCTTGCATACACCATACTTATTCCTACCTCAAGGAGTGACTCTTGCTTTTTGCCTCAGCCTAGAAGCCTCATACCCCAGATCTTTCCCTCACTACCTAGTCCTCCTACCTGAAACACTTTTCTGTACCTCTCCTTGTTATCCTGCTGTGTTTTCAGGACAGCACTTATTATTGTGTGAAATTATCCTATTTGATTACTTATTTTTGATGTTTACTGCTTATCTGTCCCCAGAAAGCACGAAAGTTCCACGAGTCAAATGATTCACCTGTCTCATTCACCTCTGACAGTACCACCAGGGACACATCCCAGCACAGAACATAGTTTTTTGAAAGCACGAACAAGTTTAAATCAAAGCAGCATCCAGTTATGGGGTGATTTAGAAGCTCAAACTTACTGCAACATCATAGTTACTTAAAACCATAGTTCTAAATTTTACAAAAGACACTTATTCTTACTAAAAATGCAAGATAGAACTTAGGTAACCAGACAGGTTTATCTGCGTAAGTTTCAAGCTGATACAGAATATGTGTTTAAATGAGGTCAATAAATGTCTTTCATGGAAGAACATTATGAAAATGGGAAACTTTAACTGTCCCAATTTTAATTGAAACACAAGCTCAATCACATGGATTTTTAAAATCAGTGTGAATATCGGTGCTTCTCAAACATTATTAATAATCATCAAGTGTTAATTCTTTAAGAACATGGGATAGAGCATCAGGTGGGAGAAGCAACCTATACAAATTTCTAGTTATGTTTTATTGTTCATGCTGTTACAGTTGTTCTAATTATTTCCTCCTTTGCCCTCCTCTGCCCCACCTGTCCCCTGCTTCCATAGTCAAATTTTTTATAGAAAGGGAAAAGATGATGACAAATATCAGTTTTGTTAATTATCTAAGTAGCAAGCTAATCCCCTCGGACAAGTACACCAGAGACAATCACTGCAATGACCACATCAGTTCCCACCAAGGACACCTGGGGAAAGTGAACTGTATCCACTAAGCCACAAGGAAGCAAACTGCAATAATCAAACTACAGGAATTTATGGCATCTAATGTCTATAACCACCTCCTCACAACATGTCTTTGTTCTCAGACATTCCCTGATTTGACTCCATCTGGAGTTCTTCTGACACAGCAGCGTCTCACTGGTCCCTGAAAATGTTCTAAAGGATTATAACCTTGGAAAACACGAGCCTTTCTTAGCCACTGCACCTTCTCTGAGGAGTGGAGCAAGACCGCCAGTGCTCAGGGTGAAAAGGTTTCTTGGTTGAGCCATGAAGAAGGAAAAAAAAAAAAGGCAGTGCTATTGTATCCTTCCACCACTGTGAACATGAAATAGCTATTAATGCTAAGGGTAGCTTTATGTGAACCTGAGGGTGGAAATCTTCAGAACAATGAAAAGTTATCACAGCTGAATGTAGCTGACTCCCTGCTTTATTACATTTGTGTCAGGAAAAGATTAGGGTTGTTCAATCACAAAATGTTTCTTTCTAGACTTCATTTTAAGCCAGTCACGGCTTAGCAGCCTCAAATTTATACATGGTTGAAAGGTTTCATCCTTTTCTTCTCTGACAAATATTTAAATTCAGGTCTATTTCTGCAAAGACCAAGGCTTCAAAACTAAAAATAAAGACAGCCAAGTATATTTAAAGATAATAGGCAGTAGATAGAGTTAAAAATGATTCCAGTAACCTTTAAAAATAAATCTCAGGGAGGAGGAGGAGGCAAAGAAGGGGAGCAGTTTAGTCAAGGAACTAGTGTGGAAGAACCACGGACATGGACAACAAGTGGGATTGACTTTTCGGGGGGAGTGGATGGGTGGGGAAGGGGACAGAGGGGATGGATGTAATACAACAATAAAATTAAATAAAAAAAAAATCAATCTTAGGCCATATCCCACCAGAATACCTGTGACTATGTTCGTAGAAAAGCTAGCTAAACAATGAGGATCATGAAAGCGTTAACTAGGTGAGAAGTTACAAGCTTATGAGAGCCCCAAGTGTCTCCCTGAGAACCTGTACAGTACCTCCGCGACTACTGCATCTGTTGCAGTCTATGGGCTGCAGTTCCACTTAGGGATGGTCACGTGATTGTGAGATGTTACTGCATTACTGATAAACCCAGGGCGGGGGAAAAAAGTCAAGCCCGTTTTTGCACCACACTGAACACTTCCATCAGAGAGCTGGAGCTAAGAGGTAACATGATGAGAAAGATTTTCTTATCCTCACAGCTGCTTCAATACTCACATGAGAATGAGGGCTAAACTCATTATATTTGATAAGCACGCACTGTACTTACGCATTTTAAAAGAATAGAAAAGAAATAGAGAAAAACTGATCAATCTCATGTAATTGGGGAAGATAACTGGATAATGAAGAAAAACATCTTCCATAGCAACAAAATAGATTATTTATGTAGATTTAAAGGGAATGAGCTCCAGATGTTTTTTTCTTTTTAAATCTACTTCTCCCCAGGTGTTTTTCTGCTTAATAAATATAACATCCAAGTTGGAATATTGTTGAAGCATTGATCCGCCTCAATTTTGGCTTGCTCTTCTTCTGTTGTTAACTATTTAAGCTATTTCTCAATAAGGTAGCCACTACTGAAATCACCCGCGCATAGGTTTGGCAGAGCCAGACAGAAAAAGTACAGTCCACAAATTTGTTTCTTCTGTTTTCCCAAAACATAATCTCATAAAAGTATATATATATATATATATATATATATATATATATATATGCCCTCAAATCTTGTCACGATGTAGCTGACAAAAAAGAGAAATCCCGCTCCTATTCCTAACTCTGAGCATTAAACCCATTTCTTGGGCTACTGAGAAGCTATGTAGCTCCAGGAAACTGAGAGGCACCATCGCAAATGTTGAAACTGTATCCAGGCAGAACAATCAGTCAGTCAGAAACTTGAGTTCCAGTCCGATGGAAGTTTTTTGGGCCAACTTGGAAAAGCATGCAGAACGAGTTTGACTTTACTGCCAAGATCATTTCCAGGACATTGGCTAATTAATTATAAAAGCTTTTTCAAAACAAATTTGAGCCTGGCAACCTTTTTTTTTCCTACCTAACCAGAGAAAAAAGGTTAAAAAATTAAAAGCCCTAGCTGATTGTGGGGTGTTTTTTTGTTTGTTTTTTTTGACATAGCTTCATCTTCTTTGCAAGCCCATTTTTTTTCCTTCTCACCCTTTGTATATGAAGTTAATAAAATAGTGGGTAATAAAACAAACTATTTGTTTGAATGCCTGCTCTACTGTGGGTTGTAGGGGAGATTATGGGCCAGTTACACAGTTTCTCTTCAAACTCTTGCGGAAGCAAAGAACAGAACTTCTTCTCTTTGGGGGGATGAGAGTTCATTGTATTAACTACGGCTATGGTAAGAGATGGATACCTACTACTTACTCTGTGTTTTAATAGACAAATATACAGCTAAAAAAAACTGTATTACCTGCCAAAAGTATACTCAAGAGTTAACAACTGCCAGAATTTTTTAGCCTTTTTAATCAATGCACTTTTTCATAAAGCATCTTATTTAATCTTCACGATAACCCTGAGGTAGAGATGATTATTGTTACTGTTTTAAGGCTGATCCCACTATAGTTACAAGATTAAATTACTCAAGAGGATACATCTATAAAGGCTGGAGTCAAGATTCTAATTCTTGTGTTCTGAACTTCAAATCCCTTTACATACTGACTCCTCTCAGAAACGTTGCAAAAATCCCATCTACACGTATTGGTTCACTTTAAGGCTGGGAACTATCATTCCTAATTTTTCCCCAGCATCTTCTAGATATACACGCAGTTTTACATGGCAAAGAAACAAAAATTAATCCCTGGCTTACCTGGTCCTTCTCAGGTTTATCAGAAATGTCATTCAGGCTGGAGGAAGTCAGATCCCGGTGGGTCATGCCTGGGCTACCTGGGAAGACAAAAATAAATCCTAATTAAAGACTTCTTTTCAAAACCACAAGACTTTGGTAGCATATTTCATCACTGCTAGATGGCAATGGGCATGGTGATGATGCTTTAGCCACGTCCAGGTTGAAGCACAAACATGGTTAAATGAAAAGTATGAAAAATCCCAAATAACTTGTGGAAGCTCTACTGCCAGTCTCTATGTTAGGATACGTTAAAACTTTGAAAGAAACATCAAAAACAATAAACATAAAAATAAGCTTATTCCTGTTCTGCTTTGGTTTTTGTCGCAGCCCTTTTGCATACACCCTAACCTTCCTGGTGTCCTTCCCTCTTCCCATCGCCGGCAGACACAGGCTCTTTCCTTGTGTTGGCAGAGCTGGCCCCAGGATGGCATAGCTGAGCCGCCGTCTCCCTCAGTCCTCCGCAATCCTTCCCAGGACCCTCCTCGTTAAAGTCAACCCCAAAAGCCATCTGTGTCCCCTTCTCTAACACTTGGATCAAGAATATCCTCTCTTAGTGGACAAATGATCCAGAATCCCTTTTCTTTGCCTCAAAACAGTGTTATCACAGGCCCCCCTTACTTTCTGCATTCCCATTTGCCAGGTGACAATAAGTGTACCCTTTCTTCCCTCTGTACATGCCAAATTTCTTATTCAAGCCAAGGGCTGATTTCATCAGGAATGCTTCATGGGAACCAAGCTCTCTGACAATGTAGCTGCTGTATGTAAAATCCACTGGAAATCCAGTCCATGACCCTAGACACTGTTACACAAGAACAGGAGGAAGGACATTTAGAAGAGTGAGAAACCATTTTCAAGTAACTACGTTAATCAACAGATTACTGAACTTTCATTCTACAGCCGGACCTGAAATTTCTAGACTTACTAAGCAAAAGAATAACTTTTCAAAGCCAGGATGCTTGACCCAACCCATTCAGGATGCTGAGTAATGCATTCATCCTTAATCCTCAGTGATCTGACTTGGGCTGATCTTCGCACCAAGAGGACAAAGGTTGATTACAACAACAACAACAGAAAGAAAAAAAAAAAGCACAGAAATTCAAACAGAGCTTCATATTTGCTTCCAAATAATTCTTTAAATGGCAGACTTTAATTCCTTCAGATCAAAACTTCAACACATAATTTTACAAAAGGCTATAATCTACTCCTAATGATTTAATGCCTATAAAACAGCGGCTTTTTAAATAATATAATTGTCTTTAACTAGTACATCAGAAAAATCATAATTTCCTTGGGCTGGCAAGGCAGGACATTTTCCGCTCCACTGCATTTCATTGAGTAAGCATGTCCTAGATGGTTTAAACTCTTTACCTGGTGGACACTTTATTCTAAAAAACACTTGAGCACTTGAGCACTTTTCAAAGGAGAGTAAAACATCTGAAAAATGCTTTATGGGCAAAATTTTAAAGAATTTTGAAGGCCACATTTTCTTCTTTGAAATGCATACCAGGTTTCTTGTGTCCCCTGAATACAATTGATACCAGATACAAACGTAAATGCCCCAAAATAATGCTGGGATTAAAACTAACAGGGAACGAGGAGTATATATAATTTTGCACTTTACACTGAAAGCACAACGTAAACTGGCCAGGCAAGCTCAGTTAGTTGGAGCATCATACTGCATACCAAAAAGGCTGAGGGTTTGATCCCTAGTCAAGGCACATACCTAGGTCGCAGGTTCAATCCCTGGTTGGAAAGTGTACAGGAAGCAAATAATCAATGCTTCTCATGTTAAAGTTTGTCTCACATTAAAGTTTTAGTCAACAAACAAAACCAGTTATTTGAACTGTAACTGGGCAAAAACTCTACTTGAGTTAAGTAAAGGAATCTAAACTCTATATCCCTAAGGAAATAAAGGCTTAGCAGTCCTAATCATACATTAGAAGTAGCTTAGGTAAATGATTAGATAAGGCTAATTTCTAATTATAAAGCAATCATAATAAGTGGAAGTACTGAAATAAATTGAAAGCAGCCTTTCTTTAAGTAATTTAAATTTCCTGGGCAATATCCTGAACTCACTGATTTGCTCTGGAAACTCTATAAAACTGCGAAGGGACATTTCAACCCAAGCACTGTCCTAACTACTACAAACCTGAACGGGTAGAAGCCAAATGAATAGTTTTTTGATTATAATGGTAACCTTGATTGATGTCACAACTTTGTCAAGAAACCTCATATACTGCCTCACAATTTCTCTCATTTCTGAAAGACAGTTGTAGCATGGCTCCATATGTGCATGATACTTGGGGAAGGAAGGGGCCCAAGTCCAAGTAAGAGGTAGGAACCAGATGGGAAGAAGAGGCCACTGTTAAGGAATAATCAAGTCTAATGTTCCTCCTAGCCTGAGCAAGGTGATCAGCATTCTTCAATCTTTTCCTACCTACCTCCCTAGCCAACTCCTCACTTCTACGCCCTAACACCTTGAGCCAGAGGCAAATGCTTTCCAATGCAATGGTTCCCAAAGTGTGGTCCCCAAACCAACAGCATCAGCATCCCATGAGCACTAGGCAGAAATGCAAACTTCTGGGACTCACCCAGGCCAACTATGCGAAAACTCGGGGTATGGTGTTATGCAATGTGGGCATTCACAAACCTTGTAAGTGATTCTGAAACATGCTAAAGTTTGAGAACGACTGCTCGGTATAACTCAGTTATCCTACTGGAGGGTGCCCCAGTCAGAATCTGAGTTGACAGGTGCTGATGAAAGTGGAAGGAGCCGGAGTGGTAGCTCTGCTCATCTTGCTCTCCTCCAAACTACTGTTCCAAACTCTCACATCTCAAGCATATTAGCATCCTTGCCACATAAGAACACAAAAATGATCAGATTGGCTTTTCTTCCGAATCCTCACCTACACAATCAAGTAAATGAGTAACTTTGTTGTGGGAGCTCACTGTTTCATTAGGCCTTTCCAGAAACATATCACCCAATTCAAAAAGACAAGAGCCAAACCAGATTATACATGGGAATCAGAAATCTGCATGTGTTTTGGCAAACCCAGAAACCGTTTCACAACAGGTCCCTAACAACAGAGTTCTGTTGTGGATATTTCACCCCTGATATTCAATAACGCATGCTGTCAGAATAAACCAGCGCTTCCTATTTAGAGTTTTGTCTTATAATGTCAGCTCATTACACTGCAATCCTGAGTGAGCAGGGGCAGTGGTGGGGAAAAAATCACCTTGTATCACCAAGCTGTGTTACAAGGGTCCCACAAAAGCGTGCTAATTCTTGTGGTGGGGTTGGGGGTTCCTTACTCAAAACTAGGACCAGCAGACCCTTTCTGCCTAAAATCCAGGGCATCCAAATGTCTTAAAATTGCTCTTGGCCCAAAGAAACTTTGTTTTTTTTTTCAAGCTTTGGTGTCTGAGAAAGAAGGGAGAACCAGCCTCCTGTGCATAATCATAATCAATTCCCATATCTCTATTTTCTTGCCCTAAGGAAAAGCTTTGGAGAATCACATTCTCAAGCAGTTTCACACAATCAAAAACAATTTCATTTTCAAAGTACCCACTTGGCAGGTACACACTGTCTCCTGTAAAAATTAATTGCATTCTGTATTAGGTTTGATAATCATTGCTATTCTTTAGCACACATGGAGCAATTCATAAAGTCCTCCACAATTGTATCTATTAGATACAATAAAAAGAGGTGAAGAGAATGTGTAGCATGGAAGAGGATTCTATTTAGATGTATACATATTAGAAAAAAACATCTATATGTATGTAAAGACACACATACTTCCACATGCATGCCTCATACCTTTATAATGAGCCAACAGAGAACCAAGGGACAAGCTAAAGCAAAGACCACAGGGCTCAAAAATAAACTGGGTTTTTATTCTTACTAATAATTACATATTTTAACATACACTTAACTAAAGTACCTAAAGTAGAATGGACATTTAAATGAGTCTGGGCATTAAGGTCAGAAAGTTCAGGGCCATGAATATGATTCAAACTACTTGGGACCACAAAATAAATAATAAATGTAGTTTCAGAATAGTGCATGCTAATGTGTTCTATCCCCCACTAACTTGCCTTTTTCCCCTTTGTTGACATTACCAATACTAGAAAACCTAGAAAATGTCTATATCTAAGATTATGGGTCAACTGATCTTGAGTACTGGGCACTCTTTAACTTACATTATCTTAATCTTCATGTAAACACTTTGAGTTAGTGTTATTATTACCTCTTTAACATAAACAAAATGAATTACAAGGAAGTTAAATTTATGGTCACAAAGCAAGTGATAAAGTGGTAAAAACATATTTTAAATCCGAATTTCTTAATACCAATCCCACTGCTTCTGAGAAAAACAAAACAAAACAAAACTGGACTATGTTATTTACATAACTAAATACTTCTAATAAACTTCATCACTACTAATGAAAAGTTAATGTATAACTACAAATAATATATTCTATTTCCATGCCAATTGTGTGCAATACAGTATGACCAATAGTTTCCAAGTTTTGTTCCCCAAAATGAAATGTACATTTCTTTGGTTGTTTTCTCATTTTCATAAAGAAAAAAATGGGGGTGAGGTGCAGTATTCAACTCAGCCACTCTGTTTGCCTCTGAGATTAAACAGTAACCCTAAACCACAGCTCTATGACAAAGAACAAAGTATGCTGAAAACAATAGCAATGTAATTATAAAAGCAATAATGTGGTGTGCTTCTGAATGTGCTAATTCATAGTCATAGTCAAGTGTCTGTAAAATTCCACAATGATCATACAGCCAATGCTTCATTATTTCCATATTGGTTTTCCACATTTCAGGTTACTGCAACTGCATTTTCTCCCCATTTCAAGCACTAAATCAGGAATATAATGAGACAAGAGAATAAATCACAATAAGTTTGACTGAAAAAGTCTAGAAGGAATGACTGAAAGATAAGCTTATATTTTGCCAGACCAGTTTCCTGGTCTTCCATGGCAACAGAATTTCAAGAGTGCTCCTCACAGAAAATAATAATAAAATAGGCATGTCATTAAAAACTCCAACCCATTCTCATTCCCCACCGCCAAACAAAACATAGAAATATTTAAAATGTAAATATTAAACTAAGGAAACGGAAAAGTTTTATCAGAAGGAGCTCACTGAAGGAAATTCATAAGTAAGAGAAAAATCAGTTTGGGTATTTTTGTTTATTTCAATTGCAATTATGTTTTGTTTAGCAATTTTTCCTGTTTGTTTATGATTTAATATACTGTAAACTCTCAGGGTCCAGAGCGAAGGCCTTTGGTTTATCTTGTTCGCAGTTATGGCCTCTGAGCTTGGCACTATTGGCACTTAATAAATATTTGTGAATGAGTGAATAACAACAACGGGGTATCATTTTACCTTCATTTCGGGTTACTACCATAAACACTGTTCAAAGTCCATTTCCTACAGAGGGAAATGCTGTGTGCACTCTCCAAGAGCCTCAGGCTTAGCCTTAGAGTAAACAAGGAAGAAGTCTGTAGCTGGCCCAGAACCACATGATCTGCACAAGTCGCTCAAACCCTGTCAGTCACTCAGTGGAACTGAATGTAAGAAACAATAAAGGGGAGGGGGAAACCCCTGTAAAGAAGAGTCAGGAGGTGAGAATGAGAGGAGAAGGGAGGGTGTCAGGACTTCAGTGAAAGGAAAGGAAACCCTTGGGTAAAAAAGTCTAGGGAAAATGAAATAATTCAAATAGTGAGTTTGACTTGGAAAGTGAAGGAAACTTGGAGGAAGAAAGAAGACAGGAAAAGATCCAGATGACTATCAAAGTATGTGAGTCAAGTCCTAGCCTAAAACTAAAATCATCTGTAACGTATGGGACAAAGGTAATGGAGAAGACATCCTTCTAGAAAGAACTGGAAGTGTGCAGAGGCCAAACCCATGCCAGTGAGTCCTCACAACGAGGTTCTTTTCTTTTGAAGACCATTCTCTACCCTTTTGAGACTTCAGATCTCCACAGGCCCCTTCATAACCTCTCCAACCTCAACTACTTTGAGGTTATTCTCTCCTGTTTTTGAGTTTTCAGACTATTTTGTGGGCCTTTCCTGAGACTCAATGTTAGGTCTGAGACTTCTCCATGTCAAACATGCAAGGTTTCTTCTAATTCTTTTTAAGTTTCAATCAGAAAACCACAAAATGCTCTAACCATGAAAACTCCTCTTTGAATAATATTGCACTGGGTATTTAATTACTATTATACTCAAAAATAGTCAGTAGACAGTATTTATTTAAAAAGCATTTTGCTCTTTCTACATATAGACACATTAAAAAAGATATTTGAAAAATCACTACTTAACTGAAGGAACATTCAGAGACAGTCACGGACTGCAGAACTTACTAAATGGGGAATTTCCATAAAGTATTTTAAGGAGTCTGTAGACCTTATGATTACATATAGTATTTGTTAGCTTATAATGGTTCTTGCTCTGTGTCACATGTGTGCACGCACACACACAATGAACAAACTATGAACATAGAGTTATTCTGTCTAAAGAATATAGGTGGAAGTATATAATTTGTGACTCTAACTCACAAGAAGAAAAAAGAGAAGAATACCATCAGGAGGCCTGTGCTAGCTAGTGAAAGGACAAGTGGGAAACACCAACGGCAGCTTACGACGGAAGAAAACAAATGTTCCATCGCCTTATGTCCAAATAGGCACTGACCCAAAGTCATTTTACTAGCTGCCCCTAGGCAAGCTAAGGAGGGATTTCCAATAGGTTCCTGCAGCCACATCATTCCAAGCACTTGCAGCAGTGCCTGATTTCATTAGTCGGGCCTAATTTTCTGTACACCAGATCCAAGCTACAGTGAAATTTTACTAATTCGGATTAATAGAAAAATTCTCTGAATTAATGAAGTATCTAAATCTAAAATAACTTATGAAGGCTACAAATTCGACTTAGTATATGACTTAGCAAACAAATGTATTCCTGTTTTTTCCTAGAGTCTGTTCAAATTTTATATATGGATATATATGTGCATATATATATATTCATACACATATGTATAAAATATGTTCACACACGTCTAAATATACATATATGTGTATATATATCCACATCAATTTTTTAAAAACCTAGTAGAAGACCAACTGAAATAAGAGACTTCAAAAACTTTCTGAAAGAAGAGCAGATGGAGTATAAGAACCTGATACTATCGGCTGTATATAAAAATTGCAGTGTTAAGTATGTGCAGAAGCATGTAGTTGAAAAAGAGATCATCCCTGCAAAACTCCAAAGAAACTCCACATTGGAAGAGGCCAAATATAATGGAGACTGAAGGAGGTAAGTTTATAGAAACCATGTACAGAAAGTTTACCACCACCCCAGTGGACAGAGTACCCACCAGCCATTTACACCACAGGGCTCTTTGCTAAAGAGGTATTAGAAAAGACAAGGACCCCCTAGCTGGTGATGCTGTGGACTGGCACCAGCCTGCAAACCCAAAGGTCACTGGCTTGATTCCCGAGCCAGGTCACATAACCAGGTCTCCAGCCGGGTCCATAGCTGGAGGCAGGTGAAATGCAACCATACGTTGATGTTTCTCTCCCTCCCTGCCTCTCTTTCTTCCCCTCTCTCTGGAAATAAATAAAATCTTTTTAAAAAAATTAATTTTTAAAAAAGGAAAAGAAGACAGGGGTAATTAATGCAGGCGTTTATACCGCAAAATCTTCTGAATCTCTAGCACTTAGGGGACATTTCAGGATAGCATTTTCTACTCACTTAAAAACAAATCCTCTCTCTTAAATACAAATGAATGACTTAGGATAATCTCATCACATAGTTGAGAAAGCCCAAGACTAAAAATACACACCAAAATCGACAACAACAAAAATCCAACACAATTCCAATTAAGAGAAATATAATTTTAGCTCTGACTGGTGTGGCTCAATGGATGAGCACTGGCCTGCGAACCAAAGGTCACCAGTTCAATTCCCAGTCAGGGCATATGCCTGTATTGTGGCCCAGGTCCCCCGCTGGGAATGTGCAAGAGGCAACTGATTGATGTTTCTCTCTCTCACATCTATGTTTCTCTCTTCTCTCCTTCCCTTTCCCTCTCTCTAAAAATAAATACATAATATCCTTTTTTTTTAAATATAACTTTAAAAATGTAAAAACCTCTTATTAGTCTGCAGAGAGAGCTGAGAAGCTATTGTACGTCATAAAACATAAAGAGGATGTTATAAAAATAGAACAAGAAGATTGTTTTAGTTATAAAAAAATTAAAACATCAACTTTGACATACCCTTTCATACAAAGTTACTTGACGTGTGACTTACCAAAATGAAGAAATGGACTAAGAAAAAGAGATTATATGGTCTCGAAATCAGGAGATCAAAGAAAAAGTGCTGGAACAGCAGCTGTGCGGCAGGGCTAGGTGGCCATGGTGTCTTAAACAGGAGGAGGACCTGGTACAGGAGGTATGGATCTGCAAAGGGGAGGTATCTATAAAGTTTATTAGTATCCCCTGAGATACTGAAAAAGTTTGGGAGTACAGTAACATTAGGTGATTCTCAAAATTGTTATTTAATGCTCCAGGTTAAAAAAGATGTACAACCAAGAAAATGTAATTATAGCCCATTATGTAGCTTTAGAATAAACTATATTCATACAGTCATAATAATATAAGTGCTATTACAGATTTCTGACTTTAGACCCAACTAATAGAAAAGGCACAAATTGTATTATAGAGATAAGAACATAAATCTAACCAATACTGACAATAAATAGAAGTGCCTACAATAAAAGCCTGGAAGTGAGAGTAGTAAAGAGAGGGCAAGAATGAACAGGGAAGCTAATGTCTTTTTCTTTAAGTAAAAAGTCAAAAGATCCCACCAATGCTTGCCACAAAAATAAGTAAATAAGTACATAAATACATAAGGTTTTTCTACCTTAATAACAGAATTAAGACTAAATAAAAAAAATAGAGGAAAGAAACATGATTTCCCAAAACAGGTAAAGTGTTTCCTAGCAAAGAAAAAATTAACAGACAATATCTAAGATTAATCTATCAGAAATAGCAAGGTAAGCTAGTTATATATAGATATGAAGAGATTCATGAAAAAAAATTAAATATTAAACAATTTAAAGAATTAAAAGGGGTTGTTACGAGGGCAGACCTGGGAATAAGGTAGGTGAAGCAAATCAGTTTGGTTCATTTTTCATTAGAAGGCCTCTGTGTTCTTCGATTTCATAACCATTTGTAGATAATGCTTTAATAAAAATAGAATGCATATCTATCACATGATAAATGTTAATAAGTCTACTTTTATTATTTCTAATTACTTGCAATTAAGTTGAAATATTATTGCCTAGCAGAGAACCTGGATTTAATTAAATCAAATTTTAATATAAACACTGAGATCAAAATTTGAAAGTTTAAAATCAACTTCAAGGAATATTAACATGCCACATGAACTAATACATTATTTTTTAAATTACAGCAAGGGCAATTTTTCCTGATGGTTCTGTCTAAATTATCAAAGATTCACACCTGTGGCTTTAGTTAACAAAACCTTTATATTTGAAAAATATATGCAGGGGGGAAAAAACCATGTGTAGAAAAGCAAGTCATTTAACATAGTCCTACATTTGCAGCCAAACAGAGATATGGATGTCAATATCAATGACAATATAGACATAGTTTATAATATTACAGGTATAGACATAAACAGAGATAGGAAACTTTAAAAGAGTGATAGACACATTCTCTGGGCTTCCACTTACAAATGTAGCCACTCCTCACTGTCCTTGACTCATGGCTCACAATGATTTGGAAAAAAGCCATTCAAATCGGCTTCCTCATGCAGTAACTCCCATGGCCTTGATGACGCAGATCCAAGTAGTTAATCCACGTTGGGCAACCAATGATCAGAGGTCACCCGCAACTCAAAGAGCAGCCTCCAGGGAGGGACAGGCATCTCGGGGCCCACAGAGACTCTCCACATGTAAGTACTGTACAGCTGATGGACAGCAAAGGTGTGACAGCACCTTCCCCACCATGCACAGGCTCATACTCTCAATCTCCCTCTCACGGAGTGGTTTATTACACAAACCAGGTTCCAAATGATGTGGTGGCTTTGTGGCCTCAAGTGATCTTGGAGTTCATTTAGGGAATTCTGATGAGAATTAAGATGGGCCCAGGATTTCCCTCTTATTGAAAAGCCCAAACTGGGATGCATGCAGTTCCAAGTTGAGGTATCCTACTCCAAAATCATGTCTAGTCATTAAGCTCTAAGAAATCCCAAGGGCAAGGATATTTAACTCCAGGACACTGACGTGGGTGACACCAACTGCCACGGCCACCGTTTATGTGACTGGTGGGTGGAGGGGCAGTGTGTGTGGTGGCTCCCACTTCACCTCCCTCAGGGGAGCCTGTCAGGCCCATAAGGAGAAATGCAGAAAGAACCCGAGATAATTCGCCTGCACAGTATGGAAAGAAGACAAAGTTAGAGGGAGAAAAGACAGGAAAATGGAAGTGATGCTCTTTTGCAGGATTGCCAGGAGGATTAAGCAAGGAAACACGAGAGCAAGGGTCCTGCGCAGATGTTCAATAACCGTTCATCTTTTCCTCTTCCCTTTGGCCTGCGAGCACAGCCATAAATCCCCTCTGAGCTCAGGATCCTCAGAAACTGTAACGTCCAATCGCCATGGTAGGAACCCACCACATATATAATTCATTTCCCAGCCTAAAGTGAGTTCAGAGAACTGAGAGGTTGCAGCAGGGGGTTGAACTAATCTGAACCAAATCATGAAATGAAGACAGGCCTACATGTAGCCATTATTCATGACACAGAGGGTAAGCGGTGATTTTAGGCAAACCAGTGTTAGAGAGCTCCTAGGAGAAGTGTTAGATGTCCCTTTGAGCACAAACTCATTAATAAATATTTACTTGAGAAACTGATACAGTATATACTATGTACCCAAGCTTATTTCTGTTACATTGTGGTAGAAGTCCTTAAGACGATCTCTACTGTTTCCTGAGGAGTGGTCTTAGTTCCTTCCAGCACCCTCTGATTTGCAAACAATATACACCTTTTTATATTTACTACCATCGAGGTATGGGGACGGTACTCCACACCCCAACTGAATGGGGCAAGAACAAATGGTAAGACATACAAAGCCTCAAAAAACAAAAACAAATGGACAAAAAAAAAAAAAAAATGCAGAGACTTCACTGGGTCTAGTTATGCTTTTTTACCAATTACTTAAATCAGTGGGCAAAAATACTTTCCAGGAAATCTGTTTTCTGCTAAACCAAAATGAACAGGAAAAGCAGCAGAGAATGAGAAAAAAACAACTCATACTGGTAATCACCTGATTCAGTGTCAGACCTTTAGGCTTGAGAAATTTGTCCAGTACAGCATACTGGAATTTTCTCATATACATGTTATCTCTAGCGCTGGAATGTAGTACAGGCAGGGTAAGTTTAAGTGCCCACAGGGTAGATACTCTGGAAGGTTGGGTATGTTATTTTACATGTGGCTCATAGAATCACAGAACTGAAAAACACTTGGGTAGCTTAACCAAGTTTTTTTCTATCATGTCAGTTTTTCTCCTATAATGTCAGACAGAACCAGTCTTTTAATATCTGCTTATATGCTTTGGATGTCAGGAAACTTGCCCCATAATGAGGGAATCAATCTCACTGTAATAAGCTCATGCTTACATGTGGTAAATTTCTCAGGTAAGTAGTAGCATGTGGTTGGATAAAGAGATTATATGTACCACTCAAAACACACATATGCTCAGAAAGAGTTTTGTTTAAATAGATATGACTTTTCAGGAGTGACATACATCCTCATACATTTCCAGGCCTGACTTTGGATTTTCATAAATAGAAGCCCTTATTTTACCTTTTATAATTCTCTGGCACTGGGAAGGTGGTCCCTTCCTAGAAGCTGTTTAAACAAAGATACCTCGACAGGAAAAGTCTGCAGCCACATACAAAAGGGATGAGTCTATATCCCCATCAGCTGGGCTTTACCAGCCTGAATCTGAATCAGGCCACTGATCCTTCAGGAAAAAAATCACTGAAATTCATGATTTATGAATCATAAATCTAAAACATCAGGAGCCTCAAGTCAGTATCTTCTCCCCTAAAATGTTCACCCACAGGGCCTGGTTCTATTTCCCAGAGCAGCAAAGCCTACTTTCCTCCACATGCTTGTATGAGCCAGCTCTCACCATGCATCCACGACGCTGCCCGTTCTTCCACCCCTCCGACCGGTGATCCTCGGCTGCATCAGACCGTCTGCTCTCTGATCAGTTCCTAGGTGGTCTCTATGTTCTCACTCTCCACCTTCAGATGTGACCCAGTCTCTCTACACACTCCCCTCTTTGCTTGGGAGAACCAGCTTATCACAAACAACATTCTTTCTTTGATGAAAAACAGGTCAAACCAGTACTTTTTGACAAGGATCTGCCTTGTTTATCATCTTTTCCCAGCACCCAGCTGAGCACTGGCCACCAGGGTACTTAAA
Source organism: Noctilio leporinus (assembly GCA_004026585.1). Taxonomy (NCBI): domain Eukaryota; kingdom Metazoa; phylum Chordata; class Mammalia; order Chiroptera; family Noctilionidae; genus Noctilio; species Noctilio leporinus. The sequence goes on along the minus strand of PVIW01000350.1, from coordinate 244,075 downwards.
AATATTTAAGTGAATGAATAAGGAATGGACAATTTATATGTATTAATGTAACATCCCAAGACTCTATCACTATTCCTGAATACAGTACACTTACCACCATTAAAAGGGAAGGGATACTCCCAATCCAACAGGATATATAATATTATCATTCTCACTGAAGGCAACAGTCAGAACTATCATTGACATTATTATAAATAAAAATAACCTAAACATGGGCCCTGGCTGGTGGCACAGTGGATAAGGCACCAGGCTGTGAACCCGAAGGTTACTGGTTTGATTCCCCAGCCAGGGCAACATAACCAGGTTGAAAGCCAGATCTCCAGCCAGATCTGTGGCTGGAGACAGGTGAAAGGCAACCATACATTGATGTTTCTCTCCCTCTCTGCCTCTACCCCTTCCCCGCTCTCTAAAAATAATAAATAAAATCTTAAAAAATAAATAACCTTCACAGCCTCTGCCACTAGCTAAAAGGATAGGCCACCTTCTCACAGGCTCTAGGCAGTTCCTTAGAAAGACAGACAAAAATTATTCAGAGATCTCCTTTAGAAATTGAAGAAATAATTCAAACTTGACACCTACAGCTATTCCTAAAATTCAGACCTCAGCTTAAGTGTGTGTTAGGAGAATCGATTTTTTAAAACAGACATTTACTGAGGGGAAAACTTGTCATTATAATTGGGTTTACCCTATTCTTCCTCCTGAAAAAGGATGCTGATATTAGTCTCTCTGCTACATTCACCTAACAAGACAGTTCTCTGATTTGTAACCATGGTTACTCCTTGCAGAACCCATCACAGTGTATGGCTCTTTCTGAGGCAAAAGCTGATCGTGGCTGGGAATAGTGGTGTGTTCCAGCTGCTTCCTGGGGTTGGTAAGAATGGGCCTTAGAAAACAGAACCATCGCAGAAAATTACACTTCTGAATGCTGACTTGTTGCCTCTCCTCAAGAAACACCAGGAATTTCCTTTTCTGACTTGGAACAGTAACACTCTGAGTCATCAGTGTCCACACTGCTTGTCAGCAGTGTCTGTGGCTGAAAGTACAGCGGCCTGAAGGCAGACGGGATGAAAAGCAGAGAGAGAAATAAAAAGGAACCGTGTCATCTGAAGAGTCTGATGACACACCTGAATTCAAACCCTGGTGCCCTCAAAACCTCCCCCTGCCACACCGCCACACAGGCAAGGTTACAGTAAAAGAAGACCTCAGATTCTCATAGCCTAAAACAGTGACTTATTTCTCCCTCATGATAATGCCCAGGGTGGACTAGTGGGAGTTTGGTTCTGCATCTCTGTCCTTAGACCAGGAACTAAAGGCATGGAACCATTTCTAGAACACTGCTACTGTGAAGGAAGAAAGAACAGCAATGCGTGTACTGCCACCAAAAGTTTTCCCTAATAATGACACCCAGGCCCTGGCCAGTGTGGCTCAGTTGGAGCATTATCCTGTCACCGAAGGGCTGCAGGTTTAACTCTCGGTCAGAGCACATACATAGGTTATGGGTTCGGCCCCCAGTTTGGATTCATACCATCTGTGGTCAGGGCAGGTACAATCCCCGGTGTTGGTACATATGAGAGGCAACCTGCTGATGTTTCTCTCTCTACCTTCCTCTCTCTCTAAAAAAGCAATAAAAAAAAAGTGTTTTCAAGTGAGGGTTAAAAAATAATAATTTTATTGACACCTATTAATCTGCTCCTATATCATGGGCCAAAACAAGTCAGATGGTTGCAACTAACTTCAAATGGGTAAGGAAACTGAATCCTCATATTTGCCTAGAAGAGAGCCACAACATAGGTGACTACCCCTAAGAATTATTGTTTAAGTACTTAACCTCACTGAGCCTCTCAGTGTTTTCCTCTACAAAGAGGAGTCAGTGATCCTTCAACTTCATAGAATGATTTATGGGGATTAAAGGAGAAAGGACAGATGGAATAAATGACAGCAGGTACTTACCTAGGTAGTGATATCTCAACCATGGGTAGAATGATCTGGTCAACAAAAAATGGAGCCCCTCACCCAGGAATCTAGTTCTCAAATTCTGCTACTATCAGCAGGCAAGGAAATGCAACAAAGCTTCCTGGTGTCATAGAGGGTGTTTAGTTGTTTTGGGTGATGTGAAGAGATCTAACAAATTCAAAAATATTGATTCAGCCCAGGCTGGTAGCACAGTGGATAAGGCACCAGCCTGAGAACCTAAAGGTCACTGGTTCAATTCCCAGCCAGGGCATATAACCAGGTTGCAAGCCAAGTCTCCAGCCAGGTCTGTAGCTGGAGACAGATGAAAGGCAACCATACATTGATGTCTCTCTCCCTCTCTGCATCTCTCCTTTCCCCTCTCTCTAAAAATAATAAAATCTTTTTAAAAAAATCATTTCTACCCTAGATTGTTATATTACTTGTCATTTCAGTCTTTTCTCTTGTTTTCAATTTAAGTATTCATTTTTACCAACAAACATTCATGAAGTGTCTGTCTGTGTGTCAGGAACCATGTTAGGCCCTGAGTAATAAACAAATCAGTTTTCTCCAAAAGAGCCCCAATCTATATAAGAAAAATCTCAATTGAGAGTCCCAAAGCAGCCCCCCACACTGTCACCACCTCTCACCAAAAGAAAAAAAAAAAGGGCAAAGAAAGCTAGCCAAACAAATAAGGAAATGTAGATGCATTTAAGAAGTTTGTCATCATTCTTTCCACGAGCACCCAATAGTCAAAAACAAAATTGGAACTGCCTACTGCTCCAGTTTGTCTCAATTAGGTGGATGCTACACATTTTGGTTAAGTAGATGCTACATATTCTATTTCCTCTCTTATTTGTTTTTAGATAGACAAATTTCTTAACGATGAGGAGAGCATACCTTGCTCCTACCAGCCTAGTGGGGACAAAGGAGGTACAAGTGTGACTGATAATTACTGGTTAGCAAATAACTTACCCATGGCAAGATTTAGATGGATGAATTAGTGGAGTCCATCATTCACTGAATATCTGCTAAGCGTCTGACATTGTGTTTATATAAATGGGATACATTTCAGGCTCTTTGAGCATTTTGTCAACAATAAAGAAAACATGATAAAGCAAGGCAGGGGGTATGACAGTAGAAATGAGGGACAGGCACTTTGGTGAAATGAAGGGAAAAGAGACTGATGAAAACTAATAACTAGAAGAACTAAGAACCTCAGCCCTGGCTGGGTAGCTCAGCTGTCTGGAGCATCATTCCCCATACGCCTAGATTGCATGTTTGATTCCCATTTAGGGCACATACAAGAATCAACCAATGAATGTGTACAATAAACGGAATAACAAATTGATGGATCTCTCTCTCTAGCCCCCACCCCCATCTCTCCCTCTCCCTCTTACCAGTCCATAATTTTTTTTCTTTAAAGAAATAAAAACTTCAAAGATAGGTTAAACATAGGTCAAGTGGGAGAAGCTGGAACAGCATGAATAAGGGAAAGATCAAAAGGCATGGAATCTAGCCCTGGCTGGTGGCACAGTGGTTAAGGCGCTGGCCTGGGAACCCAAAGGTCGCTGGTTCTATTCCCGGCCAGGGCACATACCAGGTTGGAAGCCAGGTCTTCAGCCAGGTCCATAGCTAGAGGCAGGTGAAAGGCAACCATACATTGATGTCTCTCTCTCTCTCTTCCTCTTTCCCTTCCCCTCTCTCTGAAAAATAATAAATAAAACCTTAAAAAAGAAAAAATAAAAAAAAGGTGTGGAATCTATGTACATGAGAATCCAAACATGACTGAAATTTGTACTAAATGAGAAATACCCAGTCTGAGGGTTAAGTAGAGACCAGGTCAAGGCACATCTCACAGGTTAGAAAATCAGGCCTGGGAGCTTGGGCTTGAGCATGAAAGGACAGGGAGTTGTCACTCGAGATTCTTGCGCACAGGGAGGTCTATATTCGCATCTGTGCCGTGGAGGGGTCCTTTGAGCACGTGTAAATGGTGCATTTAAAAGGGTAAGAATAAAGGCTGAGGAAACTAGGACGTTGAAATTGTTTTCACAGAAATGATGAGAATTGAAGTAGAGCTGCTGTAATGGAGATTTGGAGAAGGGCAGGAAGGAAAACAGCGTAGGAAGATGGAGGACAGAGGACAAGAGCGGGAGGTGACAGGGGCTTCTGGTCTGACAAGATGGATGCGGAGCTGCTGAGACGGAGGAGACATTGAGGGAAGTAGAACTGAGATCTGCGTTACTGAAACAACTGTAAACACCATGAATAAATATTCAGCTTGCCACAAAAAAGAAAGCCTGTATTTCCGAAGATTCTGCCAGCAATTTTCATCAAAGTAAAATTCTACTGCTAGCTGCCAAGAAGAAATTTCATTATTAACTTTGAAAGTGATATCTGCAGCTAGCATATTATATTTGCTTTTCCTCAGCCTCTTCAGTCATATGTGCACAGATATACTAATTCAAGTAGTTAGTTCTTACGTTATCTACAAGAATTAAATCCAGGCACCGTTTGGTCTAGTAAGAGTGGTTTACTGTATATCTGTATGAAGGACTCTCCATCAGTTTCAAATTCATCTCAGTCTACTTCAGAAGTCCCCATAAGGCCACAGCCCCAGCGATTCTGCAGGAGACCTTGAACCAGCACCTGCCCTCTCTCACTGTGAGGGACGCCTTCACCCTCCGGCTATGACAGTGCACAGAAGGAGACGTTCCACGCACCATCCTTACACAGATTCCCACTGTTCTCAGTACTGCCAAGAAGGGCGCACTGCAAAATCAAGGCTACAATTTCTGTTATGACTGCGAGATCATCATTAGTGTCGTCTACCTAGTATTTCTGAATCTTCATCTTCTGAACACACAGAATCGTGATTCTTTAAAGTTAGGTGTAGGCATAGGACCCACCCTGGTGAATGAAATGTGAGGGGGAAAAACACAGGCCGTGGCTGGGCAGGAGTTGACGGCGGAAGCAGGCGCTGAGAGAAAGTGTCTGTGAGCCCAGACCCTCACAGACAATGGTGAGCAGAGCTCCCTGGAGTTTCACATTGCACAAGCAGTAGTATGAGTAAGAAACTTCTGTGATGTTAACAGCTAAGAGGTTTGGACTTAGTTGTCACTGCAGCACAACTTGACTACTAGTTGTCCTAAAAGCAAAAGTATCAGGAGACCAGCTCTTCTTACCCCATCGTTACCCTCACTCTACTACGCCTCATCAATGTTCTCGGGGAGGCAAAGGGAGACTCAAAGTTACAGACACGTAGTAGACATCGCTTCTTAAGAGGCTCTTACTTATACTTCCCTTTCATTATCTTCCATTATTACCGCTAAACTTTCATTTTACATTTGAATCATTTGGTTCTGTTGTTCGTCCTTTCAACACTTGCTATGTGTAAGGCGCTATGCTAGACACATGGAGCAGGAGTTGTCCAACTTATTGGTATCAGGTCATCTTTGCACACTTAAAAAATTAAAGAGTTTTTGTTTCTCTCTCAATATTTACCACATTAGAAAGTAAAATTAAAGTTTTCAAAATACTTATCTATTAATTTTCTTAGCATTAATAATCCCATTACATGTTAACATAAGTGATGTATTTGATAAAAAATGACTTTTTCAAAACAAAAACTTTGATTTAAAAAAATAGCATTTTTTACATTGTTACAACTTGCTTTCATTATGGCTCAATGAAATATAGCTGGAGTCCCATGTCTGCTCCTGCAATCTACCTGTTGAGATACATTGTTCTGGTCGAATAATGCACAGAAAATCCTAAGACCTTTCAAATGCTTTGAAATGATCTCAAGGGTACCCCGAGCTCCACCATCCCCACTTTAAGAACTGGTACGATACTGCAAGGATCAGAATACTTTTTTTAGGAAAGGGGCAGCTAGTAAATATTTTAGACTTTGTGGCTCACAGGATCTCTCTTGCGACTACATAACTACCACTATAGCATGAAAGTAGCCATTGGCATTACAAAAACTAATGAGCATGGCTCTGTCTTAGTAAAAGTTTTATTTACAAAACCAGGCAACAATGATTTGGTTCGTGGGCTATAGTTTGTTCATCCCTGTGATAGAGGTTATCTAAATGAATTAGATCCAGGTCCTGCCCTTAAGAAATGTATAGCTGTTGGAGGCTACATATCCAACCACACAATATAACACAAAGCAGAAAAAGATAAAGATCACATGAGGAGTCTCAAAACAGTTGCTTTCAGAGTTTAAAGTCTGTAGACAGCACCATAAATTGGGAAGGTTTCAAGGAGAATGTGAGCTTTGAATGATGGGAAGAATCTTGACAGAGTGTCAGGAGGAAGGAGGGTATTCTAAGTGGACTGTCTAGGGTTCTAACTGGTGTGGCTCAGTTGGCTGGGTGCTATTCTGCAAAGCAAAAAGTCACCGGCTCGATTCTCAGTCAGGGCACAAGCCTGGGCTGTAGGCCAGTCCCAGGTTGGGGTAAGTGTGAGAGGCAGTTGATTGATGTTTCTCTCACACATTGATGTTTCTCTGCCTCTCTTTCTTCCTCCTTTCCTCTCTCTCTAAAAACAAACAAATAAAATCTTTTTTAAAATGTCGAGGGCAAAGACACTAGAAGAATTCAGCAAATTTAAGTAATAGCAGTTGCTGAAATGTGGTGTAGATAAAGGGAAATGGGGTAGTATAAAATGCTACTCAACTTAAAATCATTGTGCAACAGGCCTTGAATACTAAGCCCAGGGGTTTGGATGTTATTTGAAAAGTACTGACTTACCATTTACCATTTCCACATGGTGAGGTAACTTATCAGCCAGGTACAGTAAAATTAAATGGAAGCAAAGTGTCAAATGCAATTGTATATGTCCAACTATAAGCAGTGAGCCCAAATAACAGGCTACTGAATTAGAATAAGCAAGAAGAAATAAGGACCTGAGCCAAAGCCATGACAGTAGATGACAATGGAGACAGAGCAAGTGACAGTACAGAGGTTACATTTAACAGATGTAGTGCCTCAATGAGGGTAGAGAAGAAGAGAAGGTGCAGAATCAAAGATGACTATACAGGCTCTGGCTGGTGGCTCAATGGATAGGCGTTGGTCTGCAAACCCAAAGGTCGCTGGTTCAATTCCCCAGCCAGGGCACGTAACCAGATCGCAAGCCAGGTCTCCAGCCAGGTCTGTAGCTGGAGGCAGGTGAAAGGCAACCATACATAGATGCTTCTCTCCCTCTCTGCCTCCCTCCCTTCTCCTCTTTCTGGAAATAATAAATAAATTCTTAAAAAAAAAAAGAAAGAAAGAAAGAAAGAAAGAAAGAAAGATGACTATACAGTTCCAAGTCTGAAAGAATGAAAGAAGGGAGAATGATGGGTAAGAAATAAGAAGGTCAGGGAAAGGAAGAAAGTAGGTAATGAGAAAAAGCATGAATATGAGCCTAGTCTACACACCACTGTTTTGCCAAGCACAAGTCTGAATGTTCACAAACACTAAACTCTCCTTGTTGAGAAAGTAAAAGTCTATTTTATAATTCCAGCAGATTGTCCAAGTTTTGCTTTTAAAATCTCCTCCAAGTCCCCAGTACTCTGTATTTCTACATTTTTCTAAGTTTTTATTCTTTCTCCACTGGGATTCTCTCAATTTTAGACTTCTGGAGTCAGCATATACTTTAGCCCATTGTAAATACAGTATTAGATATCAGTAAAATAACTAATGAGACCTACTTCAGAAACTCAGGATAAATAGTAACTAAATCTCACCCTGACTGGTGAGGCTCAGTGAGTTGGGTGTTGTTCCACAAACCAAAAGGTCACCAGTTTGATTCCCAGTAAGGTCACATGCCTGGGTTTCAAGCCAGGTCCCGAGTTAACGGCATGAGAGAGGCACCCAATAGATATTTCTCTTAAACATCCACGGTTAACGGCATGAGAGAGGCACCCAATAGATATTTCTCTTAAACATCCACGTTTCTCTCCCTCTCTTTCTCCCTCCCTTCCCCTCTAAAAATAAATAAATAAAAATTGTAAAAAATAACTAAGCCGCTTTTCATTTTTAAAGTAATTATGACTGTCTGTATTTTTTTTAAATGCTGTAACTTTTTCTTGGATGCTATGTAATTTCTTCTGTTAACTAAACCATCTGAAGGTAGAAGTCAAGTTGCTGAGGGACTTTATTTCCTATAGCCTTTTGAAATTTGCAACTATGAAAAGCTATAGCAAGAGAACTTTGAAAGTTGTTCTTGGATTTCCTTTTGCCTCTTAATAAGTCAAAAATGTATGTGAGAATAGTACAAATAATATTTGCAATCAAGAAGCAGCCCAGATTCTGAACCTGATGAAGAAAGAGAGGGATGAAAGGTTAAATGCTCAGAATCAAGATGAAACTGCTCTAAATTCACTAGGCAATAAAGAGAGCTATAGCTGCAGTGGTCATTCTCCATCCCAAAGGTAAGTTTAGATGGATATGAAAAACCAAGGTGAGAATGTAATAACAAAGCAGAAATGTAAGGGTCTTGGCCCATGATAAGTCATCTAAAAACCTGTGAGTGAACTACACCCCCAAAGATGGGCACAGCATGCATGACAGGCGCAGAAATCTGAACCGTCATTGTGAACCCAATCACCTTCGTCCATGAACAGTTTCCTATCATTTCCCTGGTTGCAAGCTCAAAACCTGAGATATCCTGGATTCCTTCCTGCTTCTCCCCTCACATCTGAGCAGTTGCCAAGTCCTACAAAGGCCGTCTCTGTACATTTCTTGCATTATCCCTTCCTTTTCATTTTGATAGTCCATGATTTTGATTCTCCCTCCCTGCATCTGGTCTATTGTAATCACCTCCTAAATCTCTCCCTACCTCAAGCATTTCCCCTTTCTATTCCATTCAAATAATCCCAGGAAGGTTAATTTCCCTCACATGTTCTTTCCACCATGCTGACCTCATGCTAAAAAAAAAAAACTTTCATAACCTTCCACAAAGTGGCTCAAATATTTTGCCAGCTGAACACCCGTATATTCTGTTCTCCTGCCCTCTCCGCTAACCAAATGTGGCAACTGACTCCACCTCACACAAACTCTTCTTTATACTCTCTCAACAATTCGGTTGCTTTTACTCTTCGCTCAGACTAGCCTTGTCTTTCAATGCCTCATCCTACAATCTCTACGGATAGAAGTCCAAGCCATCCTTTAATGCCCTTGGAGGAGGATGTCTCCACTAAGAATTATTTCCCCAATCCTCATTTTATGCCCTACCATCCACTCTTTTCACAAACATTTCCAGAGAGTATAATGCTGCCATGTCACACCCTGTAGGCAAGTCCACCTTCGTCCTCTTCTGGTGATGCTTTGCCTCCCTCAACTGGCATTACCTGTCAATTTCCCTCCACTCCTTTCCCCCAGCTGGACCCTGGAACCCTAAAAGTAAGAGCTCAGTGATGGCTGATGATGTGAACTAATTAACATGAACTCTTAGGGCTTGCCACTTTCCTAAAGAAATTCCAAAACTCTTAAAGAAAAATGATCATTTGTATTTAGTCAGTAAACTTTTGAGCAATGAAAAGACTATGAATTGTTTAATTCTAGAAATGTCCAAAAGGGGACATTTTGTTTTTTAAGCACAAATGTCCCACTGACAATTCAGTTCTTAAAATTCTAATGTTAACTATGTAAACTGCTCATAGGACAAAACAAGAATCTACAGGTATACCAATGTGGCTTCATAAAAAAAAAATAAAACAGTATTATTATTACACTGAGCATAGTAATAACCTTAAACACTGGATAAGTACTTTCAGAGCAAAACCCTAAATTAGACCAGGAGGTTCCTGTCTGGTAGGTTTACCAACTTGACAAATATGCACAACACAAAGCAAAGTCAAGACAGGTGCCAAAATGTGCAGAAGACGGCAGGAAAAAAAAAACCCTAAACCTCATTTTCTTCTTTGAAGCTCAGATCTAAGAGTCTGAACAGCTGATCTTGACCTCCAGAAACTGCCAAAGGACACAAGTAATTTCTAAAGGCTCAGAGGATGTTGGCTGTTAGGTGTCAAATTGAATTCCCAGATAATGGTGAGAGTGAAGAGCCATTCTTGATCTGCCAAGATAGGGTCTGCTACACTCTAATCATGGCCAAGCGGTTAGGTGAGTATTAGCTTATCCTGAAAAGTAGAGGTGAAAGCTTCTCTTTTGTTCTCAGTAGCCCAGGCTGGTTTCAGACCTGCCAGTGAGATCTGTAAGATGAAATCATTTTGGTTTGGTTCCAACTTCTAATTCAATACTTTGGCATCATTTGAAACGGTAAGAGCTGTAAGTTCCTATCTGCCTCAGGTGACAACCAAGATAAGAAGCACACAATGTGAAAATGATGAGAGCTTACTCCTCAAAAGCAACTCTAAATGTAACTTTTTGAAGGGAGGTAGTTACTTCAAGTTCACACTAAGCCTGAAAATACCTTGCTAAGAACACTGAAAGATTAAAGTATTGGAACTTTATTCCCAAACCTGTGTTTTAGTTGATATTTTGGCAGTGTTTTTAGAAAATGATCCCACATTAACTCTTAGAATAAACTGGTAATCAAATTAACCAGGCCAGGATGAACAGAAATATGATGAAATCATTTTTAGTAAACAATATTAATTTCTGGTTAACAGATTATTGTGGCCAAGATGTGCCCTAGTGAAAAATGGGTTGTTGACTGCTTTTAATAAAAAGTGTCAAGAATCAATAATAGTTTATTGTACAACTTCCATGTTTCAAGCACCTGCACTACACTGGAAGGCACACAAAAGCATAAGGCATGGCTCCTGCCCTAATGGAGCTTTTTTATATAGCTGAAATTAAAAAATACAAATAACACAGTATCAGAGGCCAACATAAAACAATACACGGTAAATCTTCAACTGTGAGACAATAGGAGCTATGGATTTTTAAGACCTGGAAAGATCTTCTGTTTTTGCTAGAACTATTTTATAAAGGAGATGGAACCTCGTTCAGACCCTACTGGGTAGCTTTGGATAGACATACATTTTTTTTAAACTCCTCACCTGGGGATATTTTTTTTTTATCACTTTTTTAGAGAGAGAGGAAGGAAGAGAAACATTGATGCAAGACAGAAGCATTGATTGGTCACCTCTCATACGCACCCAGACCAAGAATCGAGCCCAAAACCCAGGCATGTGCTCTGACCAGGAATCAAACCTTTGTCTACCGGATGACATCCAACTAGCTGAGCATATGAGACAGGGCTTGGATAGACATACTTAAAAATGCATTCTTGGAGAGCAAAAGTATCAACGAAGGCACCAAAGTCAGACTTGCCACCATATAAGCCAGAAGGAAAAAGACAAGATGATTAGACTATAGGTTCATACTGAGAAATGATGACAATGCAATTGGATAGGTAGGTAGAACCAGGAAGATTTAACAATACTTTCATACCTTCATTATTTAATGTGTACATTAAATTTACTGAATTGATGTTGTAGGTAATAATGAGCCCTGAAGAAGATGATTAAAATTATACACACAGTTTTTCGTTTAGGGAGAACATATAGCTATAAAAAGATGAGAGAGTCCTCTCTTATGACTAAAATGTGTTTCCTTAAGATTGGCCCAGGGTGTGGTCTTAGGTTGACTGCCAAATAGTTACCATATTTTCTTATCATCAACAAACTGAACATTTCTGTCTTTTTTTTTTTTTTTTGATGCTTTATCAACAACACTTCAGTGTTTAAATGAGTTAGAATCAGAGGATAAGATCAGCTACAATCTCCTGAGCAATTCCTATAAGCACTTGACTAATAATGGTGATGCTGGACTTACTGAATTCTGGGCAATATGCTAAACACTTTACATGTTTCTAATTTGATTCTCACAACAATCCTGTGTTGGTAAGACTATCTCAATTTTATGGCTGAGAAACCCTTTCCAGCAGAAAAGTAACATGCCCAAAACCAGCATCTGGGGGCAAGTGGCCGATGCAGGATTCAAAGCCAATCCTGCCTGACTCTAAACCCCAAAGACTAAACTTCTCACCTAAGTGTATTTTGTCCCCAAGAGGCATCGTTGAGGAAAAGAAAAAGAATTTATTAGAAGGAATGCATGATTCTTGCAGGAAAAAATCACATCAGTGTCAAAGCTTCATTGTGGGGTCAGTAGATGTTTTTGGCAATCTAACCATGTGAATTTCTTACACCTTAATCGCAATTTCAGTAAGTCATTACCCATCAAAGTTATAGATAAAACTAACATATGATGAAGTTCAAGTCTTGCCCTAGATACTCATTATCTTGTGTAATTTGGGGAAGTTACAAAAGCTCTCTTAGCCCCATTTCTTCATCTGTAAAATTTAGAAAGTATCAATAGCCATTTCATAGGATTGTTCAGAAAATTAAATCATATTACATAAAGTATTGAGCTAAGGGTTTGTATCTGAAAAGTAATGAATTAATGTTTGAAACATTAGTCAAGTGAAACAAGACCTACTTCATAGCGGAAATCATTACAAAGTTAAAGTTAATAGTTCAATAAAGGGACCTTCCTCCAATTCTCCCACCACCAAATTCCTATTTTCCCTTTAAGATTGAGCCCAAAATTATCTACTCCAAAAGCTTCTTCTACCATTACAATTCCCAGGCCACACAGTTCAAATGTTCCCATCATCTTTTGTATGTGAGGGTGTGTGCATGCATTTTTTTTTAAGTCATTTCACTTAGCATTTTACATAATTGTTAACACTGAAGACAAAGACATGCTTATTCATTTCTAAATAACTAGTGCATTTATATCCTGAGTGGAAACAAAGATTACTTAATACAGTTTCTAAAAATGTCAAATTTACTCCATTGAAATCCCTGGAATAATAAAACACAACAAACTGCATTTCTGGATGAACTAACATGTCTTCCAATAAGTCACTGGAAAAAGGCATCTTCCTAGGAAAGTGAAATTTTCTCACACTAAAATAGTAAAAAACTTAAACCAATAGGTATAAGGTAATAATAAACAGTTAAAAGCTGAATGATGTCACCATAGATGGTGACATCTAAAATTTAGATGACACATAATCAAATTTGGAAATCCTAGGAGAAGGTCCATGACATTTTCTGTGCATGCTCTTTTCTCTTTGGATTTTAACTATACAAACCTTGTCTTTTTAACAAAGTTCTTCATTTTAAAAAATAAAGATTCTATCTTTTATTATTTTTTTCATTGTGTAACACTTCCTGCTCTTCTTGGCCCATAATGAGAATTTGGAGATTTTCTTTTAGGCCATTATCTTAGTAAGTTCTTCCACTTCCCCAAAACCTGAATGCTTTCTAACAACCACCAGAAATCTCGCCTCCAGTATCTCCCTCACAACCCTCTGAAGGAAACCAGGTTCCAAGCAGTGCTCCATGGAGGAGGCACTGCCAGCACCAGGCCTAACAACTCCATCTCAAACTCCTTCTACTGCCTTACAAGATACTCAATTTGAATGCAGGATGGCAGATCACCCAGAGGATGATTACTGTACAGTGTGGTAGTAGCAAGAATAAGTCAGTAACTGTGAGTGCAGCAATGCGTAAGCCAGCCTTATCCTTTCAGGCATTCTGAGGATGCCCTCCACTCCCTGACCATCAGCCCAATCTTTCTGCCCTCCCACTGCCCACCACCGCCACCATCCTTGCCCTTTCCCCAGCCATGGACTTACTTAGCCATCCCACGCTGGGAGTGCGCCGCACTCGAGGGTCATCATCCAAGGTGCGGGTTGCTAGGCAGGGCACTGAGTTCTCAAGCGGGCTGCGGGCTTTAGTGTCAGAAGCAGAAGACAGGAGGAGGACACAAGAGCAGCCACAGCAAGGATGAGGATGGAGCGTTAATTAAGAAGAAAAAATACTAAAGCAAATCACACAGGTGGATTAAAGGAGAATAATGACATAATACATTGACATACACCCCCTCCCATGACCCTGCATCTTTTGATGGAACAAATTCCAACATGGAAAGAAAAAAACAAGGAAAATTACATTCAATCATTATAGTTCCTCACGTACCAGTGAATAATCCACCCTGCAGTTTTCATACACAAAACAGAGGGAAGGTTCCCGTAATGAGCACCAATCTCAAGATGTAAGATCATGACTGTTAATAATTTTGCACCACAAAAGCACAAACACAGAGAAGTTACGCAGTTTTGTGAAGCACAGGGAGCAGGGTATTAGCAAAGGAGCTTTGATATGAGCTGCCCAATAGACCCTTTATGGATCCTGTGCATAAATGCAGAAAGCAACATTTCATACTTCCACTTCTGAAACATTTTCCTTGGTGAACATAGAACTGGTTTTCAATTTCCTTTGCTTACTGTTTTTCAGCCCTTCAGAAGCATGAGTCTGAGATATAAATAAACCAATACCTTAATACAAATCAATTTACAAACGCATGTGAGTCCTCATTTTCTGGTGTCCTTTAATACTTAGTTTACTATAATTTTAATATTAAGTGCACCAATGCCAAATTTTAAAACACACCCAAGATAGACTAATGATGCAGGCTAAATACACAGCGAGGTTCCTCCAGATAGTTTTCATCAGTTGTAGAGCACTCTCAACTTCTGTCTGAAAAAGTTTCATTTGGGCTTCATGTCATCTATTTTCCTATTCTTACCAAATGCCTCATTCCAAGGCTAATAAGAAATAGGCCGCATAATTACCTTTCAAGGAAGGACTACGAGGTTGGAAATATCTAACCATCACCCTACATACAATTCAACATGAGAGAGTTCTTCCCCTTTAAAGACAGTCACTTAAAATCATCAAGGCAATAAACAAAGCATATACCACCAAAAGCAAAGATTAGATCATCTATTCACACAAGTATATGAATGACAGGGCAGACAAATGGTCTTCTTAAGGCTATTGGTGACTTGGGAGGTCAAGTTTTAAGTTGAACCATTTACAAGTTAATGTAATTTTATGGCCCAGTTTAGGCATTCAGTGCATTATAAAATCTAGAAACATTTTCATCAATTTATCTGTCTGTGTTTAAATGCTGTAAATAAAGCTAGCACTTGTGAGTGGGCCATCTGTGCCAGCACCTGTTTGAGGCAAATCTGATGTCTTCTCTTTGCATTGGAATTTTTAATTGTTTCCTATAATTGAACTTCTTTGCAAGTTTTTATTGCTTTAAGAAAAATGATACAGGAAAATGAACCAGTTGAGATTATTCCAAAACTGCTTTTGTCAAGAGGAAGGCATTTGGAAACATATTATCATACTGACCAAGCTTCACCTTCTATTCCTTTTGACAAGCAAGAAACCTGCTTCAAGGGCCAACGTTCCTACAGGCTTAGCTGAAGGAAAGCAAAGAGGCTAGACAGCTGAGAGCCACCGACCTAAGCCCAAGCAAGAACCCACTGAAATTCCAGATCAGTGAGAACTGACAGCAGTTGAGAATGTAAAGTAGACACAAATGAATGTGGAACTTCTGATCAGTGTGTAGCTCACTGATACTATGGCTTCCTCCTAAAGTAAATACAGGAGGTTAGCAGCTGCTCTAAAACTCAGGTGATAGCAACTAACTTTTCCCAATAGCTTCTCTTTCCTCTATTCAGCATGTCTAAAGCTGGAAACTCCTTTTTGCATAAACAGCCTCCACTGACACTAAGCCTCAACATCAAGAAGTCAGTGGAATGGAGCCTGGCACACACCAGCAAAGAACCTGGCTCCAAAGACAGGCATGAAAATGAAACTGCCCATAGAGACTTGGCACCTGTGCTTTAGCAAAGCTGATTGGAGCCATCTGGCTGCTCACCCTCAGGAAAAGTGGGAGGCTCACAGCATCCATTACTTATATTGGCAAATTCCAACATTTTGATTTATTGGACCTTGTGCATACTTCTGAGCAGAAAGAGATACAAACTCTGTAACCCTTTCATGTTGCTACTTTTCTCATCACAAGTTTACTCCAAAGATAAAATTTTGAAAAGTTGTTTCCAAAGCTGGAGCCAAACTTTCTATAATTATAGCATGGTAATAATATATTATGGAACACTTTTTCTAAATAATGCTTTTATTGTATCTATTCTACTCTTAAGTTACAAAATAAACAACTTCGACTTGCTTCTATCTTATATTCATAGGTTCACTTTTAAATCACTTTTGCTTGACTTCAGACATAAACAAGGTAGAAATTGGTTTATACAAGTAAGACTTGATAAGAAAAGATACATAGCTCTCAAGATTTTGGGATGGTGGTTTCCAGTACCTAGACTGTAGAAAGAAGTATTTCAAAGAAGACTTTTTGTTTTGATGATTCATGCTTCCCTTGAGAATCAACTCACCCAAAACCATCAATCCCAGATCTGTTCAAATGAGGAGGGTATCCCTACTTAAATTATGCAAGTAGACCAAAAAAAAAAAAAAAAAACACTCCAGAAAAATTCTTTTTTAATGGTCTTATTAAAAAGAAAATAAATTTTACTTGCAATGTTGTATGACCAAATGGTTATTGAGCACCTACTACACATTTCACACTGTTGTTTATCCAAGAAATTTTACCCAATATATAACAGCATTTCACTTCTAAACACGACGCAGGTTATCTATGAATTTCCATTTGGAAAGGCCAATAAAGATGTCTAACTGCCATGTTTGAGATGGATTCCTGCCTAGATAGAGAGTAACCTCCAGAGCCCTTCAACATCACAGGATTACAAAGACCTACACTCACTGATGTGTGCGAAATAAGTTACACTTGAGGAAGCTCATTATCTACTATAGTTGAACTGACATATTGTTTTTAAGCAACTAAGTTCCTCCATCTTTTTATGCTTGGGCAAGTTGTCATACATTTTTGATCTTCAGGTTTCTCATCTGCAAAAACAGGTAAGATATATATACATAATAGAAACATCATAGAGAATAATGGCTGGTATATAATAGGTGCTCAATTCATGGCAAGTGTTATTATTGTTGCTACTACTACTATTATCATTAATGGAATGATGTCTCCTTTGTTCAACATCCTGAAGGGTGCTGGAAAACACTAACACCAACCTTGACCTACTATGAATTTAAAAGGTGATTTTTAAGAAACCAGTTTCACAAACTTGAAAAAAAATTTCCTGTGTATCCTTTGTATATGTACTGAAAGAGGGATTGAGTAGAATGAGGCATGCTTAATCATTCTTGGAAGAATTTAACTTTATTCCCTCTTGTTTCTTTTGGGAAAACATGATAAAAAGTCCACAATGCTCCCATCCCTTGTCTTTATTTTCTTATTTTTATTTTTATTTTTTAAAGATTTTTTATTTCATTATTTTAAGAAAGAGGGGAAGGGATAGAGGCAGAGAGGGAGAGAAACATCAATGTATGGTTGCGTTTCACCTGCCTCCAGCCACAGACCTGACTGGAGACCTGGTTTGCAACCTGGTTATGTGCCCTGGCTGGGGAATCGAACCTGCGACCTTTTGGTTTGCAGGCCAGCGCCTTAACCACTGTACTACCAGCCAGGGCTTGTCTTTATTTTGCCTTCCCTCTTTTCCTCATGTTTGCCTATCTTTACCTCTACTCTTCCCTCTATTTCCATTTCACAGATATTAGAACATGATCCTAGATCTACACATATTCTCCTGTCTACTCTTAGAGTAAGGTAAGACTAAGGAAAATAAGACTTCACAAGGGCAGCTCTGTCAAAGAACCTTAAGGCTTGAAATAAAATTTACTTGGGGTTGATAGTAGCAAATCAGTAAGTACATGTTTTTGCAAAGAGGGAGAAACAGGGAAGAGAGTACTCATATGTGACAGGATAACACAGAGAATCATCTGATCCTTTACTCCATCACAGACTCTGGCTATGTAAAACAGACTGGCAATTAGTAACATTTTAAAATAGGTTTATTTCATGGTAACATCCTATTACCCATGTATTACTTACTGGGAGCTAAAAACTGTCATTGTTCAGACAGTGATCAGTTTTCACCCTCTAAAAACATTATAAAGCTCACATAAACATTAAAAACATTGTTTGGTACATTATAAGTATTATCTAGCATCTGTAAAGTTGATAATGAAAGTAGCACAGTTTAAAAAATGAAACTAAGAATGTTTTCATATATGAAGTAGTGGGAAGGATAAAATGATTAGACACAGAAAATAATAGAATACGAAATAAAGGTACCAAATTATAGTTCTGTCCTCAGTTTTAAACCTGAAAGGCATTAAGTTTGCCCTTTAAAATATTTCTGAATAATACCTCTTACTTAGAGTGTAGCTCATGTTATGTTTATTAAATACTTTCACAAAGAAACCTTATTCCTGATTTATACACAGGAAAAGACATTACTGCCCTTATAGCTATAAAAATGGAGGCTCAAGAAGGTTATTTAAATTACTCAAAATCACACTACTACTAAATATAAATCCAGCATTAGAATAAAGCCTTTGGAAAAGATTGCACCATGTTTTCAAGAAGATTATAAAGTAGGTCTTTAATGTCAATATCTAAATCCTCACTTATGTGATATCTCTTAGGTCTGACTCTTCATTGTCATAAGAGCAGAACATACTGGGAAGGAATGATCCTTAGAGAAAAATGTGCTATTGTTTATTTCAAGATCTGAACATTGTAAGTGTGTAAGATCGGTCCTACCTGGGGGGTTGTGGGGAGGGAAAATAAGAATGGATGGGGTCTGATAAATGAGTTAGAATATAATGAAAACAATAATAATAACTACTGTTATTTGGAAACACTTTAATTCGTGTACTTTTCTAGAAACTTCCCATGAATTGGCTCATTAAACCTAAGGCTGAGAAGAGTTTGAGCACTGGACTCTGGCCAGGACATACATCTGTGCTGTGCAAATGAATGCAGAATTAGTCCTGAACAAAACAGAAGGATGTACTCTCTTGCTTCGCGGAGGGAGCTGATTGTATACAGAAAGGCACCTGGAAGATGACTCATCTTAAGGTGATAGGGCCTGTCAACGGATCGGTCTTAGAACTAGAAAAACGTAACGGCCTTCTGCAGAGGAACAGAATCTTTGAGAGAAGTAAGGGAAATGCCTGCCTTACCCATGGATTCAGGGACCAGGTCTGAATCCTTGGACGGGAGCTCAGACAAAGTAGAACTACCCAGCCAGAGACAATTAAGATAAGCTGGAATCTAAAACCCAGACAAAAAGCTAAAATTTTCTAAAGAAACTGAGAAAGCTGCCAAATCTGGCAGTGGTCCCAGCCAGGTACACCACGTGCCAGCATCTAAGCTGCTTGATCTAATATGCAAACCAAATAGCTTGAAGACACCTAATCTCGAATCTGTTCCAAAGCAACAAGGGCCTCACTCATCCCACTGACATTATGATGAGGCTGAGAATTACTATTACCAAAAAGAATTGAGTTCTTTCCATGTTTGTTCCATGCTGTTAACCCTTATCTCACTGTAGGTAACAGCAATAAACTTTTTAAGACATCTAAAGGTGTTTTGTGCTTATGTCAGAAACAGCAACGTGACAGAAAGCTGGGAAAGGAAGCAGCAGCATCCTGTCTATCAGATGACAATGACTAGAGGAATCCAGAGAGAAAGTGTAAGTGGTGGGGGCAAGTGGATCCCATTTCTCCAACTTGTCAGGAAAAAAAACAAAAACAAAAACAAAATAACAGTGGTAAATTGAAGATAAAACCCAGGAGTTCAACCGGGAGTAAACTGTATCTCAGTGGATAGTACAGAAGGCGCCGTGTGACGCCAGGAGAGAGCCTGCATCTCAGTGGATAGTACACAAGGTGCCGTGTGACGCCAGGAGAGAGCCTGCATCTCAGTAGACAGTACACAAGGTGCCGTGTGACGCCAGGAGAGAGCCTGCATCTCAGTGGACAGTACAGAGGTGCCGTGTGACGCCAGGAGAGAGCCTGCATCTCAGTGGATAGTACACAAGGTGCCGTGTGACGCCAGGAGAGAGCCTGCATCTCAGT